>LLCB01000506.1:0-28256 GCA_001414345.1 Hymenoscyphus infarciens
CTACTTAATAGAGACTATTATTATATAGTAAAAATACTCTCTACTTAGTAGAGACTATTATTATATAGTAAAAATACTCTCTACTTAATAGAGACTATTATTATATAGTAAAAATACTCTCTACTTAGTAGAGACTATGATTATATAGTAAAAATACTCTCTACTTAGTAGAGACTATTATTTTATAGTAAAAATAGTCTCTACTTAGTAGAGACTATTATTCTATAATAAAAATACTCTCTACTTAATAGAGACTATTATTATATAGTAAAAATACTCTCTACTTAATAGAGACTATTATTATATAGTAAAAGTACTCTCTACTTAGTATAGACTATTATAGAAATACTCTCTACTTACTAGAGACTATTATTCTATAATAAAAATACTCTCTACTTAGTAGAGACTATTATTATATAGTAAAAGTACTCTCTACTTAGTAGAGACTATTATAAAAATACTCTCTACTTAATAGAGACTATTATTATATAGTAAAGATAGAAGTAGAGTAGAGAAGTAGTCTATTTATAGTTATTTATATAAAAACTAAAGGTAAATAGCGAAGATAGCTCTAAATAATACTAATATATAGGATTCTACTAGGTAATAAGGAGTTATATAATAGGTCTAAAACTATTATATTTCTCTCTCTTTAGTAGAGCTCGCTCTTAAGCTCTATAGAAACCTATATACTTATCTATTTATATATCTATTAGTTCTAGCTTATACTCTTCTTTCTACTAAGATAGTTATAAGATACTAGCTATATACTAAGTTACTTAAAACTCTCTATATTCGCTCTCTAATACTAATCTATATAATCTACTAAGTAACTAGTATATACTTTTATAATTTTATTAATTACTAAAGTATAGGCTTTAAAAGCTTTTATAATATTAGAAGAAGAAGAAGAAGGCTTTAAGAGTTATTAGAAAATAATATAGGTAAAAGTTAGAAGGTCTACTTAATAGACTTCTCTTATTAAGACGTAGAGAGGCTCTTTCTTATTAGTAAGAGGCTTATATTAAGGCTCTTTCTTATTAGTAGAAGGCTTAGATTAAGGCTCCTTCTTATTAGTAAGAGGCTTAGATTAACTAATAATAAGCTAGATAAGCTATCTTATTAAAGCGTCGATTATATAAGTATATTAATATTTCTTTTTAATAAGAGAGTTAAAGTTATATACCTAGTATATAATATTAGAGTCTATTATTAAAGTAGTTAGATACTAGCTATTTAAAGAGAAAGAGAGAAAGAGTCTATAAACGCTAGAGAGAGAGGTAAAATAAGGTTAAAATAGATACTTAATTCCCTTGAACTATAGAGAAGAGTATAAGGCTTTAAATACTATACTTCTTGCTTAAAAGGTAGAGATTATTAAGTGATTCTTTATCTAACTCACCTTTGTTCTATAATAATTATATTAGACTCTTATAATATTTTATTATTTATAAGACTATTTAAAGGTTCTTAGTTCTACTAAAGTTATTATAAAAGTCTCTTTTTATATTATAAATCTTATTTATAATATTTAAAGGTTCTTAATTATATTAAAGCTTTTATAAAATACTCTAGTTACTCTATAAATCTTATAATATAATTTTAAGATTCTTAATTATATTTATACTCTTATAAAAGGTATTAGTTATCTTATAAATCTTCTACTAATATTTTAAGATTCTTAATTATATTTAAGTTATTATAAAAGGCTCTAGTAATCTTATAAATCTTAGAATAATAGTTAAAAGTTCTTAATAATATTTAAGTTATTTTAAAAGACTCTAGTTATATTAGAACTCTTATAATACTATTTAAGAGTTATTAGTTCTACTACTAGTATTATAAAAGGCGCTAGTTATATTATAAATTATATAATAATATTAAAAGGTTCTTAGTTATACTACTAGTATTATAAAAGGCGATAGTTATATTATAAATCTTATAATACTATTTAAAAGTTCTTAATTATACTAATAGTATTATAAATAGCTTTAGTTATATTATAAATCTTATAAAAGACTATAGCTATATTATATATCTTATTATACTAGTTAAAGGTTTTTATAAATTATAAATATTTTATAAAAGTATTTAGTTATATTATATATACTAAGTCTCTATTTCTACTATATATCTTTTATTAATTTTATCTAGTATATTACTATCTTTACTATAATTTAATCTAGTTTATATTATATTACTTAATTATTTATAGTAAGCTATTAACGTAGTTAATCTATATTATTTAATATAGATCTAGTAGATAACTAGAAAAATTAGTAATATACTATCTCTCTCTTAAATTATAGTATAATAATATATATAGTAGAGACTACGTATACTTCTAGTAATATAAAAGCGCTAATCTAATAAAAAGTTAAGTTAAATAATAAATTAATAGACTTACTACTCTAATATTACTAGTAATTTATATAGCCTCTTAGGTCTTAGATCTATAAAGAGTAGAGATTAGGATAGTTAGAGCTTATAAATATCTATTTTAAGAAAGCAGGGTAAGCTAGTATAAGGTAAGCTAGGTTAGATTCTAATTTCAACCTCTAGTTATTCCTAGCTTTTAATTATATTTTTATTATAAGTATAATTCTACTCTACTACTTAAGTAAATATATTTTAACTAGCTCTTAATTTATATACCTAGAATATAATCGTTCCTTCTATTATTCATCCTCTAGAGCTAGCTGCTATTTATCTAATAATACTTTTACATGCTCTCTAATAGCTATTTCCTTTAAGTATAGCCTTATAAATAGTAGAGACTAGGATTTAAAGCCCTTTTTCTAGTAGCTATATAATAAACTTAGTAATAAAAATCTTACTTAGTTATAAATTTAATATAAGCTTAAGAGTTATCGTAAAAATTAACTATATTAGTATAAACTTCTTAAAACTCACTTCTAATAACAAAATACTTATTTCTCTTACTTATTATATTAAGTTTTTAAAGATTTTAATACTCTATCTACTTCTACCTTACTAGATTCTTATTAAGGTTTACTAGAAAGCTCTTAATCTTTCTCCTTAGCGAACCTAAATATATCTATAAAATTATACTCTTTAAACCTCTTAATATTTTCTATTATTAATATTCTAAGTTCTTCCTAAATGTCTTCTATAGATATAGAAGAAACGATTATTATGTCTACTATATATCTATACTCTATATTTAAAATTAATAATATTAAAGAATTATAATTCTTAGGTACTCTAGATAAATAGGTATATACTATGTTAACCATTTCTATATAATATATTACTTATTCTTTATTACTACTAATCTTACTAATCTTAATATCCTTAAATCATAATATAAATAACTATATTTAATAGATTATTATAGATAGAAAGGTAGCTACTACGCGTATTATACTTAAAGTATAAAGCGATGTATAAGCTATATTAATAGCTACTAATGTTTATGTTGAATTAGAAAAGTAGAAATATCTTCATCTTTAAATAATTTAATAAAGTAAAACTAAGGCTTACTAGAATTTAATTACTTCTACTAGCACTTAAAAAGCATCCTATATACTATAAGAGGTATAAGTTTTAATTAAAGAATAACGTGTTTAAACTAAAGTAAGAAAAGATAAGAAATTTTAAGATATATAAGTAAGAGCTTTATTATAACAGAGAAAGCGCTAATATAAGGAGGATTATAACAAAGAGTTATACTATCTAAGTAAGTCTTAATAATTATAATAAAGTATATATATATAGTACTAATAAAGAATAGTAGCTATAGAGGGTAAAGAAGTACTAGATAAAGAAGATAATAAAGAAATAGAGCTTCCTTTATAAATATTAGAATATAGATATCTGATTTTTACTATATTTTACTACTATCTATTATATAGATAGGTCTAAATCATAAAAAAAAGAAACGCTTTTCTAGTTACTTAGTAATAGCTATAACCGTTTAATACTAATTAGTAGGTTATTTTCGCTACTAAGTTTAAAAGAACTATTTTATAAAGTATAAACTTTCAAAGAAACTCGAAAGTAATAAGAAAGTAATAACAAAGAAAAGAATTCTTTATTTATTAATATAATAATACTAGAAGTCTAATTCTACTTAATATATATAGATAATCGTATTTAAGTAGTAAGATCGAGTAGTAGTATTAAGTAGTAGTATTAAGTAGTAGTATTAAGTCTAACTAGTAGAAAGTTAGTAGTATTAAGTATAAGTAGTAGTATTAGCGATATCTTCTTACCTACCTCTTTAAAATTAATAGGCCTAAGAACTAAATTCCCCTCCTTCTCTAATAGATAATTATACATTATTCTAAACTTCTTCTCTTATCTTATACCTCTTTTATAATTATATTCTTTAACTCTTATATTCTATAAGGCTACTCTACTATTCTACTATATCTAGAAAACATTCTCTATAAGCTAATAATATAGAAAACATATACGTTTAGTTTAAAGTTATTTATAATAAAGTTAATAAAACTTTTTATATAAATAAAAGAACTCGATTTAATAAGGTTTTTATAAAATTCTATATAATTACTAAGAAGCCTAGTAATTCTTTAGTTTTTTTATTAAATAGCCTTCTTATTAACGTAAATAATATCTTATATAATATAAGTTTTAGAAGCTAAAGTCTACTTTATAGCTTATTATTTTACTTATTCTTTCGCCTTTTTCTTTTACTTATTCTTCTACTTATTCTTTTTTTATAAATAGTTCGTAATATAAAACTAGACTATAATTAAAGTAGTTAATAAGCTTATACTTATTAACGTTATAGACAGATATTAAACCGTTTTATATACGATTCTACCTAAAGTATCTATCTACTTCTATAAGAAGTACTTATATTAGGTATTAAAAACTAATTACTTAGAGTTAAAGATTATATTTAAAGGAATAAGAGTACTTTAGCTATATATAGCTAAGATAGTTAGGTTAGTATTAAACTTATTAATAATTTATATACTAATTTTTAATATAAGTAGGTATAATAAACAGCTTAACCATCTACGTTTTTCCTAAAGATAGTAAACATTATAAGCAGAGCTAGGAGAATACTAAGTAATTTATAGTTAAAAAGTAATAAATCTAACTTAATTCAGTAAACTAACGTTTTTAATATAACTCTATATTCACATAACTAGACTCTATATTACTAGTTAGAATATACCTTCTATATTTAAAACTATTCTACTTTCTAAAACCTTCTAAATCCTACCTTCTAAATCTTAATTTAACTAAAAGGAAGACTATTTACTGTCCTACTACTACTTAGTCCTCTTTAGTACCCTTAGTAAAATAGACACTTTTTTAAATATTAAAAAAAAAAAAAGTTTTAATACTCTTATTAGACTCGTAGAATAATATAAATCTTTAGTATATACTCCTAGTATAGCTATAGATATTACTAATATTAGCTTTATACTTTTATAGTAAATAAAAAGGTAGTTAAATATTCCTTTAAAACTATTTAGAGTAAAGTTAAGTAGTTAGTAATCTTCTAAGGAATATTTTACTATTAAGAGTAAATTATAATAGTATATTTAAAAGAGAAAGCTAATTAATTAACTAGAGAGAAGGGGAGAGGGCTAGAGGTAAAGTTAAGAATAGAGGAGTCTTTAGTATTTCTAGTTTACTCTTTTTATATTAGTTATTATAGCTATAGCTTTAGCTTTAGTTATAAGACTCTATATAGGTAAAGTAGTCTTAAATTAGAGATCGTATTTATATTTATAGTAACTTATTAGTTTAAGTTCTACTACTTTTTACTACTTTTTAATAGTATTTACTATTATCATACCTTAAGCTCTTAATATATAGTATAGGCTATGTATATAAAGTTATAATCTTAATAGAATTTATATAGTAGTAATAGAGAGGTAAGCCTTAATAACTCTTTCTCTCTCTCTTTAATAAATATAAAGCTATTCTTACTAAAGTTCTCTAGCTATTTCGAGCTTTCTAGCTATTCTAAGCCTTTTAACCTATTCTTACTATCTATAGCTAGAATACTAAATCACCTTTAAGCCGAATAATATTCTTATATACTATATCCTAAGTATCTTAATCTTAAGTAGTGTCTATTATAGAATACTCTACTTACTTCTTAATAGTTTATTATTAGTCTATTATAAATATATATCTAACCTTAGTATACTTATAATATACTCTAACTACTTCTTAATAGTCTATTATAATAAGTAGCTAACCTCTTAAAATAAATATCTTTATAAATATTATACTATCTACTACTAATATACTAGACTATAGAAGTAGAAATAAGAAGTGTCTTAAGAGTAGTAAAATACTATCTATAGTTAAAATACTAGTTATAAGAGTTAAAGATAGAGAATGTCTTCTATCTATAGCCCTATTTCTAAGAGATTAAAGAGATATATAAGATACGAGTTTATATTATAGTTTAGTAAAAGTAAAGAGGGGTCGAGGTAGAGAGCTAGTAAGGGGAGGATATAGTAGCTCCTAAGGTTTAATAATAAGATAACGAGGCTATTTGTATAAGATCACCTTACTAAGAACACTATTTATATAGTATAGACTATAGATATAAAGTTATAATCTTAATAGAATTTATATAGAATTAAGAGAATAAGCCTAGGACTTCTATTTATTGTTCTATCGATTTAGACTAAATAACGATATGTAAATAGTACATAAATAACGAAAGAATATTAGTAAGTATTATATTAGTAAGAGATAAGCGTAGATCTAAGATAGTTCTAGGTAGTTCTAGACGTTCTACTAAGAATAGAAACTTAAGCTATTAGTAGTAGCGGTTATATATTTTTAGAATTGCTAATTATAGGTTAAAACCTAATTAACCTATATATACTATAGTTATAGATTTAATAATCTATTATTATAAGTAATAACTAGATTTTAAATATTAAAACTTATCTAACAGAATATAATCTTAATATAGATTCTTTATAGTACTTTCCTTAAGTAAATAAATCTATAATATAAAGAACGCTTATTTTAAGCTTCTACTTCTAGCTTCTCTAACCTTTATCTAGCTATCCTTAGTATTATAAAAGAGATAAATCTATACTAATATAATACTATAAAAGAATAAGATAAGTTATAATATTAGTTCTAATAAATAAGACTACTTATAACGCCTATAGAAAGCTAGGAACAGCTTTATAATAAATATAGCTACTTACAACTTACCTCTCTACTTACTACTTACGTATATATATAATAACTATATATAATAACTACTATCTACTCCTACTTATTATATCCTATCTTATATAAACTATTTCAATAGTAGGCATAAATATACCATAGTCTCTATTAACGTCGTAATCTAACTCCTAGAGTAGTAGGTTACTATATATATATTAGTTAACTTATTTTAACCTCGATTTACTAATAGAGGTAGGTATAATATACTTATCAGACTCTATACCTTTACTATAGAGCTCTATCTATTATAGTAAGGATTCTAAGTAAGTAAAAAAGGAATATATTTACGTTTAACAGTATATATAAGTTAAGAAACAGAAAAGTATAAGTATTACTAAGCTATAGAGTAAAAGTAATAGAAGAGAAAGTAATAGCTTAAGTACTAGTAGTAAAAAAAAGTAAACTTAAAGCTACTAATATACTCTTAATTTACTAGAAGGAGTACTACCTATTTTATATGAAATTATTTCTATAGATACTACGCTTATATATAAGTAACTTAACAACGACCTTATCTAAATTTATATACTCTAGAACTTAAATATTATAAATCCTACAACGATATATACTTAATCCCTTATTCTAGCTATACTATTAGATTATAATCGAGTAGAGCATCTTCTTAAATAAATTTTTAAAGAGCCTTTATTAATAACTAGACTTTAGTTTATTATAAATAATAATAAATTATCTATATCTTCCTCTAGTATACTAACTAGGAAGTTAGATCTTACTTATATTAAAGATAAGTCTTAGATATTAATATTTAATATTTATATTTCTAAAAACAAAGAAGGATTTTAATCGAGTTCTCTTATTAAGTAAATAAGACTCTTATATTACTATTCTCTAGTAGTTATCTAGTACTACTACTCGTAGCTATAATTTCTAAAGATAAGTCTAGAAATAACATATTAGTAACTTATCTAACTTATTTAGTTATAGTTATATAGTTATAAAGAGAGGAAGAGAAAGAGGAGAAGTATATTACCTAGATTATATTATATAAGTATATTAACTTCTAAATAAGCTCTTACTATTTAAATAACTAGAACTAATATATTTAAAGAATTATTATACTCTCTCTTTCTTATACTAATAAAGTACTATCGAATCCGAACTACTAATATAATACTATATATACTAAAGCTCTCTTATAAAAGCTAACTTAAATAAGATTTCTCTAGTCTTAGACGAAGAAGAGGAGTATATAGATAAAGAATTATTAGAATATTCTATAATAAGTTCTAATAATATAGCTAGACCTTTAAAGCTTTAAAAGAAGAGAAAGACAGAGAATAATAAGACAAACGATTCTACTATTATACCGAGTATAAATGTTCTTTAGAACGTGTATATATACTTAGATAAAAATTATATTATATAACCTAGACCTAAAAAGGACCTATAACACTACTTATACTTCTATACTAAGATTATAGCCCCTTTTAGTTATACTATTCTACTCTAGAGCGAAATAAAGGGATTTAATATCTCGGATTAGATTACTACTTTAACTAATACTAGTAATAGCTCTAAGTCCTATTTTAAAGCTCTTTTTAATAAAAAATTCTACCTACTTAAGAGATAGTAGATCGTTCTAATTCTAAAGAGGGATTAGTAGCAGATCTAATATTTAAGACTATACGCCTCTATACTTAAACTAAATCCTATTTCTTTAGATAATAAGACATAGTATTAATATTAGCTATAGGTTATAGATAGTATTAAAAGAGGCTATAAGTTTAAGTTAAGAATTAGTAAGTACCTTTATCTAGTAGCTTTAGATTTATCTAACGTTAAATACTAAATTATTAATAATAAGAGCTATATTAAAACATATAACTAGTATTAATAAAGTAAGAAGCTAGATAACTTTATAAGATTTATAATTAATTATATATAGTTTAAAAGCTAATAACTAATTCTAGATAGATTACTATTATTATACTAGCTATTAGCTTATACTAATAGTGTTTTTACTACTAGTATTATAGGAGAATATAAGGGAATTAATAGTAATAAGGATAAGGCTATTATATAAATTATAATAGAAACTACTATAGGTGTCTTATTACTTATAATAGCCTATGTATATCTTAATAAACTTAAAAAAGGAATCTATCTAGATATAGTAGAGAAGAATTTTAAGAAAAGAGCTAATCTAACCTTAATAGAAGATAAGAAGAGTTATTTAGAACTAATAGAACTAACGAATACTTTAGAACTAGAGAAAAAAGCCTTTAAACTTCTAACCGAATCTAGAGATAGTAATTTTCTACCCTTTATATTCTAATACTTAATAGTACTACCTTCTAAGAAGGAGATTATTAACGAAGATATATTAATATATTTATATTATCTTAATTAATAATAGTTTATTATATTTACTAATTAGTTAGAATATATAGATAGATAGACGTTTATCTAAATAAATAAGATTAAAACCTTTAATATATAAGAGAAGTCTAAAATTAGAGAACTTAATTAAGAGTTATATAATCTAGAGAAGTAGTTAGAAATAACTTATAAGTAGAAAATCCTAGACCTTATAGACGCTTTTAAAGATAAAATTATAAAGCACCTAGAATAGTTTTATTAGATACCTTATAAGTAACTAGAAAAGATTATAATAGGTTAAAAGTAAAGAGTAGGAGAGATACTATAGAGAGAGGGATACTATAGAGAGAGGGATACTATAGAGAGAGAGAGAGATACTATAGAGGGAGAGAGGGATACTATAGAGAGAGAGATACTATAGAGAGAGGGATACTATAGAGAGAGGGATACTATAGAGGGAGAGATAGATACTATAAAGAGAGAGAGAGATGCTATAGAGAGAGAGATACTATAGAGGGAGGGATACTATAGAGAGAGAGATATTATAAGATACTTTTATCTAAAGTAAAAGCGTTATTATAGAACTAAAAGAATAGAATAATAAAGAACTATATAATATAACTTATATTAAAAATAGATAACTTATATAAAAAAAGTATAATAGCTTTATAGATATAAAGAGTAGCTATATCTAGAGAAATATTCTTTCCTTTAAAAGTTTCTATAAAGAAAAGTATAATAGTATTATAAATATAAAGAGTAATAGAAATTTATAAACATCTAAATCTAGTAGTTAATAAGAATATTCTTTTAACTTAATTATTAAGTATTAATTATTAAAAAGTAGTAAAATACTATATATTAAGAGCTTAAGATAAAATAATAGCTAAAAGTAAGATAACATTTTTCCTCTAAAGTACTAAAAAGTAAGGAATTAAATAAAATTATATTAAAATCTAAATTATATACTTTCTTTCTTTAAAACATTTTATATTTCCTTTTTTTAATTTATATTAAATTCCTCTATGTTTTTAGAATTATTAAGTTTATTCTAACTTATTTATAACTTCCTATTTTAAAAGTCTATAATAATTACTAAATAGACTAGAAATAGCTTTTCTAAGAATCTAGAGAATATAAAAAATAGTTATTTTATATTATTTTCTTTTAAATACTTTTATTAATATAGTATTTTTTATAAAAGAATATATTATAATAAAGGTATAAAGAATACTAAAAAGAGTAGATAAGCTATAAAGAATAAGTTAAGAAGTTAAATTTAATTAAGTTGAATTAGATTTATTATAAAATAAAGAACTAGGTTTCTTATCTATTCTCTTCTTAATATTTACTAAATATATAAATAAATAAATACTTTTAGTTTATTATCTATTAAAATTCTAAAACTTTTAGTTTATTATAAATTAAATATCTATTAGACTTATATATATAAAAGACTTTAAGTCTATTATATATTAAATTCTCTTTTATTTTTAACTCTTAATTCTTAGCCTTTACTCTAGCTACTTAATAAAGATTTAAACTTTTAGTACTTTATAAATTTACTATATATAATATTAATTTCTTAATTCTAAATTATCTAATTTCTAAGTCTTATTAAAATTAATTAATATTCTTAATTTAATATAAAGAACTATTTATCTAGTTAATTAATTATTTAAGTAGTTAATTATCTTAGTTAATTATTAAGAAATTATCTTAGTTAATTATCTTAGTTAATTATCTTAGATAAGTTAAATATATTAGAAGTGTAATTATTATATATAATTATTATTAGTAAATCTCTTTAAAACTCTCTTCCTATTTTATATCTTAAGTAAGTAATGTTTAGAGAATTAATAAATATTAGTAAATAAATAGATATCTTTTAAATTTATGATTTTCTTATCTACTCTACTCCTCTTTTATATAAAAACTATCTTAAAGACTTAAACTAAATTTAACTAACTCTAGAATAAAAGTAAGTATAGACTTTATTAACTATTATTATATTAAATCAAATCGAATAATTATAAATATACTCTTAAAGTGTTTATTCTTAACTAATACTAACTAAATAATATAGAAGGAAAGAGTAAGAGGGTATATAATAAATAAATAATATTAAGAAGTAACTTTAAGATACTCTATATACCTATTACTACTATCGGTTATATATCTCTCTTCAAGTACGGCCTTATATAATATAAGTAACATCTAAGTACTATAAATTACTATAAGATACTAAGCGACGGCTCTAAGCTTTATAAGCTTAATAAACTTAGCTATGATAGGACTTATGTTTCTTAACCTAAGTTTAAATAATTTTATTTTAATATATAGCTAAATTAGTAAACTATGCTATTTAGACGATTATATAATAAAGAAGCGATTTTAGAAGATTAGTAGTCTTTTCTTAAAAGAGATTTCGTCTATATATTACTTACTTCTCTTAGTAACTAAGAGGAAGCTATAAACCCTTATATATATAGTTAATTATTAAATTAACATACTTATTAGAGAATCTTAAAATACTAAGTTACTTATCTATAAACGAAAAGGCCTTTTAAGCAAAACCTTTAAAAAAGTATATACTATCTAAGATTATAGCTACTAATATATTATTTACTAGAGGAGAGAGATCAGTTACTTTAAGTTTAGTGTTATATCTCTTAGGTTTAGTAATTTATTCTTTAACTTTAGAGCTAGGTCTATCAGCTTTATAATATTCGTCGAGGCCGATTTTAGTATTTTAAATACTTAATAATAAATCTATATTATATAGTATTATATAATCGCTAAAATAAGAAGATTATAATAAGAATTATAAAGGGCTTAGTTTAAAGTTGTTTATTATAGACATCAGTATATAATATCTATAGTTTTATATATTTATCTAAGTTAGAGTCTAAGGTTAGAGAGAGGTTATCTTATACTAAATAGATACTAGTAGAGATAATAGTTTATAATTTTAAATAGAAGATACTAAAAGGATAGAGAAGGAGGTATTATTAGGATTAGCCTACTATATAATATGTTAGAAAGGTATTAATCTTTAAATAATTAAACATACCTTGCTAGCTAGAAATTCTTTCTATTAAAATAGACCGATGGCGATATAGTAATCTCTAAGTATACTATTCTACTCGCGATTAAGAAAGGAGGGTTTAGTATAATAGACGGTTTAGTACTATTATATAAGAGACCTTAATAGATTAAAGTCCTTTTTAATAATTAGTCTTACTCTCTTTATTATATAGGTTATATTAACCTACTACTATAATGCCTTTATTAATACTAGAAGTAAAAAGCTAGAGGTATAAGGTTATTAAGGGTAACTAGAAACAGAGTAGAGAACTTAAAGCTTAGCTGCAGACCTTAGTATAAAACCAAGTTATATAATAAGTCGCTACTAGACTTGAGTCCTATTCCTATACCTTTATATTAATACTCTAAACCTAGTATTAAGCTAAACCTTCGTTCTAAACTATACTCTAAACCTAGGATTAAGCTAAGCCTTTATCTAAGGTATATAGTCTACTATGCCTTTATAGCTAGCATCTTTAATATCTTAAGTTATACTAACGTAGATCTAGCCTAGGTCCCTCTAATCTATAATAGCGTACTTTTTAAAAGTCTAAACGATATATACGTACTATTATAGAACACTATCTAAAGCTTTAGTAGATATAGAAAGAGAACTTAAAGCTCTAGGTATTCTTCCTAAGAATTCTAACAATAATACTAATAGTAATAATACTATTATTTTAGCAGAAGATAGAACCTCTAAATAGTTAATCTAAGTTATAATATTATAGGATTCTACTACTAGTACTTAGTCTACTATACTAGATACTAATACTAATAAGACAGCTATACGATTAATAAGAAAACGAAGTAAAGACTTATATAAGGAAAAGGAATTTACTAAACTAGATAACTAGTATTATCTATTCTTTAGAATACTAGTATACGATCTAAAGTAAATATTATTCTAATTAAAATATAAAAAGAATACTACCTAGACGCTGTTAAATAAGGACTACTAGGTTTAAGTTCCTTATACTTAATTAACTAAAGAATAAATATTAAAACTTCTTCTAGAAGATATATTCCTTCCTATTCTATCTCTAATTAACACTTTATTAAGAATATATATACTATAACTAGTTATTAGTATATATACTTAAAGAAGTCTTAATATTATTCGTCTTCTATAAGATAAGAATATAATATATAATAAAGTAATTAATAATATTATCCTAAGTACCTAATAAACCTTTAGTAGTAATATTATAATAATTAAAATAGAGAATAAATATAATTAGTTATAAGAAGAAGATCTAATAGATCCTACTATTAATACCTTCAAGGATATAATAAACATAACTAGCTATACTTATAACTTATAGAATAAGATAGTTTAAGTTATTATAAAAGCTAGATTATTAAGATAGTTAAATAATAATATTAAGGTACTAAAGTATATAAAGAATATTATTAAAATTAAGAATAAGATTAAATAGAACTTATAAATAGATAAATAGTCTAATAATCTAGTAATAATAAAAGATAAGCGTTTAGAATCGAAGCGAGCTTTTAACAAGATTAGATTTAAGCTAATAACTTATAGCTCTACTTTTAGTAGTAATTAGTATAGTAAGCTATATATATTACTTAACAGCCTATTAAACTCTTATAAGTTCTCCTTTATTAATTAGTTTTTAAGCAGTTCTAATATAGTTTTATATAAGTTTTGCTATAATTAAAAATCTAAAGTGTAGTTTCTTTAGTAAAGCGTATAAAGGAGATAGTCTCTTTAAAACAACTAGAAAAGAGAACTAAAGTTAAAACTAATTATTTCCTTATTTATCCTATAACTATAAGATTATTAAGAGTAAGTAAGTCTACTATTATAAAGCGTTTATTTAATAACATTTTAAATAAATATTTAAATAAAGCTTTAGAAAAGGTATATAAAAATTAGTTTTAAGATTTCTAAGCAGTTAATAAACTCCCTTCTCTACTTAAATTAGTCTCTTACTCTAGAAAAACAATTAATACTATAAGTAAATTATAGACTTCTCTAATTATTACTATATTTAATTCGATTATATATTAACATCTTCTAGTAGAAGCACTCTAAGCCTCTTCTACTATCTTAAACAGTTTTATAATTAGAATAAAGAGATTACTATAAACGAGAAAGGAAGATAACTATATCCTAGGTAAACGCTATAGTAAGACTAAATAAGAGTTTAATACTTTCTCTAAAGATTTTAACTATAGTATTAACTCCTTATTATAAGAAAATACAAATAACCTTAGAAGCTCTATTAGTTTACCTCGATTTAATATAATAGCTAAGCTAGGTCTATAAGAAAACGCGAACGATCTTAGAAGCTCTATTAGTTTATCTTAACTTAATCTAATAGCTAAGTTTAGTTAAGATGCTAAGATAAAATCGAATACTAAATATAAAATAAATACTAAAATCGAAGCCTAATTAAACCTAGTTAATAATAATCTAAAGAAATAGAAAATATAATAAAAGTAAAGAGCTAATAATTTAGAGATTTCTATAAATAGCTATAAGTATTTAGTTATATATTTAAAAATATTTAGTTATTAACTTTATTATAGAGCTTCTAACCTATCTAGATACTATTTAATACTTAAGGTATATAAATAAGGATGTCTTAGATCCTATCTTAAATATAATAAAAACTACTTTAGAAGAGTCTACTAAGAAGAATACTAGAGGATTTAATAAACGTAGAAATCGAACTTAAAGATATAAAACTTAAGAATTAGAGTAGAGTTATATAAATTATAAAATAATCTAGAAATAATTTAAATCTAAAACAGCTAATACTTTTTAAAATACTTCTTCTTTTCTTTTTAAGAACCCTAGGAATAGCTTATATAAGAAGGAAACTTCTATAAGTAGGTAAAATCCTTATTCTACCTTTCTTTAAAATAGAGATTCTTTATTCTATATCTCTTTAAAACCTTATTCTTATTTTAAAAGGCTCTCTATAATTAAATTTTATAGATTTTTATTAATAATAGAGAGCTTCTTCTTCTAAACTTATATAGCTACTATACTAAATATCTATATACTCTATATTTAGTTCTAAGGAACTCTCTATAATAGATTTTTATATATTAGGTTAATTTAGTTTTATATAGTAGAGAGACAAGGAACGAGGTAAAATTAGGTAATAATATATATTACTACTTTAAACTTAAATTTTCTAAAAATAAATCTCTAAAGGAATAAAAGATAAGCCTTTATATATCTAAGCTCTTAAATCTCTATTAATATTCTTCTTTATATTATACTAGGTTAGAACTATTAAAAGCTCTAAATTATCCTTATAATATACTAGCTCTATCTATAAACTAGTAAGTATTTTTATCTATTTCTTAACTATAGAAAGTTATTAATACTATTTAGAGCTTACTATATTAAAGCTTTTAAGAAGATAGAGATTAATATCTTATTAAATTCTATAAGTAGAGGAAATTAGATTTAATATATATATTAAAAATAAATTCTAGATTTAACTCTATAATAGATTTATAGTCTATACTCCTAATCTAGAAAGAAAGTTCTATACTAATAATAACCTAGCATTTTTAATAATATATTAGCTAGTCTTTATAAAAGTAGAAAACAAAGTAATACTAATACCTACTTCTTAATACATGTCTTTAAACTCCTCTTCTCTTTTAGATCTAGTAAAACCGGATAAATCCTACTCTATAAAATTAACTCTATAATTACTAAAATAGTAGATTACTTTATAACTATACTATTTAAGAATAGAGATCTAATATATTAGTATTCTTCTCTAGATATAACTATTATACTAACCTATTTATAAATAGTATAAATACTCTTTTAAAAAATCTTTTTATAATACTATTCTATATATTAACGCTACTTAGCTATCTTATTCTTATACTATTTAGAGTTACTATCTTTTATATTACTAGGTTCCTCTTAGTATATCTTAATAAACTCGCTTAATCCTTTATATTTTAACTACTACCTTTTCTTATTACTAAGCTTTTTATATAAAGATAATATATAAGTAGAGCCCTATTCTCTTAAATTTTCGTTATATAGATCTTTTTTCTACTTATTAGACCTCTTATAATACGCTAGAATTTTCTAACTCTACTTTTTCTAGAAAATATCCTAAGTAGAAGGGCTCTAGGAAGTAATAGAGTAATAATTACTTATAGTTTTAGAAATATACTAAGTAACGAGTTTATAGTCTACTTTTAAAGTTCTTTCTATTTCTTATATACTTTTATAGAATTAATTAATAGATATATCCAGTTAAGCATATATAGTTATAAAGAGTTCTTATATAACTTAGTTATTAACTAAATTATTTAATTTCCTTAGTAGGTTCTTCTATTAGCTTTCTATCTCGTTTTTCGATTTATTTTCTAGCTTATTTTCTTATATAACTTAGTTATTAACTAAATTATTTAGATTCCTTAGTAGGTTCTTTTATTAGTTTTCTATCTTATTTTCTAATTTATTTTCTAGCTTATTTTTAGTTTAATTCTTTTAGAAAGTTTACTCTAGATTCTTCTAAGTCTATATCTTATTTAAAAACAAAGCTTATAAATACTTATAATTCTTCTAAGTCTATGTCTTATTTAAAAACAAAGCTTATAAATACCTATTTAGTTAGAAAGAGGGGCTATCTTCTCTCTTTTAACTATTATTATTAAACCTTTCCTAGCTGTTTGTTTTATTTTAAGAAACCCCGACATATGTTATCTTTTATCTTTTATTAACTTTCTTTCTATTTATAGTATGTTTATTAGCTCTTTTATAATTTATAGGAGTAGAATCTAATAGTATTTCTTTTATATAGTTTAAATATCTTGTCTATTAACCTAAGTTTAAGTATAAATTAGATTAAGAAAGATATATTTAAAATAAAAACTTTATATTAAGTTTTATATACTAATTTAGGAATAGAAAGCAGTTAATACTAGTCTAAAGATAGTAATTAAGAGTTTAGTAAGATATTAGTATTATTAATTTAGGGAATAATCTAGGTATTAGTTTATAAATAGCTACTAGCTAGCCTTATAATATTAGAGCGAATATTAACTTAGTTATTTATATAAGAACTAATATATTAGCTATTTAAAGGTTAGATTTTACTACTATAAACGTTATAAGTTTACTATATATTAAAGGACTTTAATATAGTAATAGCTAGAGATCTCTAAAGATTAGTTTCTCTTAGCTAATAAGTAGGTTAACTTATACTAGAGTTAGGTAAATAGTTTATCTATAGAGTACTAGATAGATATAAATTACTATCTTTTAAAGAATTATATAATAAGGCAACTTTTAACTAATTAATAGTATAAAAGTTAGATTTATTAGACGTATTAATTTAATAAGGTAAGATATAAGTACGCGTATACTTAATACCTTTAATAAATAACTACATTATTATAGTAATTATGATTCAAATAATTAATAAACGCTTAATTAATGCTTTCAAATTCAGCCTTCTAGTTAAGTCTTATAATATGTAATATAACACCTAGACTTAGCTAGTCGTGAAGAAGGTTCTATACTCCGCGACTATAAGAGATTATACAAGCATATAATAATGATTATATTCTTATAATATCTCTTTATACTTTTAATTATTAAGGCTTTTATTATAATCCTTATTCTTATAAGTACTTATATTACTACTCTCTACCCTTACTTAAAAATACTATTATAGAGAGAATAATTATAAAAACAACTAGAAAAAGCAAAACCGAGAATAAGGAGCGTAACTATTCTACAAAGTCTAGTAAAAAGCTCTTTAAACTAATCTTTTCCTCTAGTTTTAAACCTTTTAAATACTATAATAGCCGAATCGAATACTACTTATTTAAACTCTTATCTACCTCTATACTACGTTCTAGTCTTTAACACGTTTATCTACGTTATAATTACTTTAATTATAACTATTTTATACTTATAAAAACTATAAGAGAAGTTATAAAACATAGATTTAATAAATATAGAATTAGTTTTAAAATTAATAAAAGCTAGAAATCGCGCTAACTAGACTCTTTCTTAGTTCTCTCCTTCTAAACCCTCTCTCTCTTTAAACCTAGAAATTAGTTTATAAAATTAATAAAGACTCTCTTTTTAAACCCTTGAACCCTCTCTTCGAACCCTCCCTTTAAACCCTCTCTAATAAGAGAAGTTATAAAATATATTAGTAAATATAGAATTAGTTTTAAAATTAATAAAGGCTAGAAATTATACTAACTAGACTCTCTCTTAGTTCTCTCCTCTTAAACCCTCCTCTTCTTTAAACCTAGGAATTAGTTTATGAAATTAATAAAGACTCTCTCTTTAAACCTTTAAACCCTCTCTTTAAACCCTTTCTTTAAACCCTCCCTCTTAGCACTCTCTTAGCGCTCTCTCTTTAAACCTCTAGGTAGTAAAAGTTAGTTATTTAATTACTAACTACTAAAAAGATATAGACATTGCTTAGAATATCTCGATTTAACATTAATCTACTACTAATCTAACCTTTAACTAATTAAGACTATATATCCCTAGCTTATAGTAAAAGACAAATAGATTATTATAAAAGAAGTATAAAAAATAAGGTAGGAAAAGATAAGTCTAGGCTAGAATCGGCCTCTAATGTTAATAGATTACTAAAGTTATTATAATATTAAGTATTAGTATAATAATAAGAAGGCAAAGCTTGGTCAGATATACTCTATAAACTCTCTAGAATATAATATTATATTAGAAAAAATTAAGAGAGAATCGCTTTAAGTTAATAGTATTTATTAGAAGGAGATACTAGTATTAAAACGATTTTCTCTTCTATTTTTAATATAAAAGTAAATTATCTTAAATATATATAAGTTTAATATTATTAGTAAAGATAGTAAAGAAAACCGTAAGAAGATTCGTAACCTATATAAGAAGTTATAAATTAGATTAGGTTCTACTTTAATAAAACTTTAGAAGGAATTTTTAAAATTATATAAGAAAAAGGTAAATAATTTTATTAAAATAAAGGCTATAATAATAAAAAGAAAGAAAGATTACGTTATTAATAAGAATAAGATTAAATAGGCTCCTTATATAGTAGAGTAGCTAGATCCTACTTAGGTATAGAAAGGTAAAAACGCTAAACTAAGTATATATAATAGAGAACCTATACCTACCTTACTATTATTATAGGCTAGGTAATATACGCTTACTACTAAATCTTTCTTAACTAGCTAAATTATACTACTTACTTAATACCTAGCTTTCTTAGAAGTAAGTTAAGATTCGGTTCTAACTATGCTTTCCTATAAAGTAGAGGTTAAATTAATAGTACTAATACTAATTCTAGATAAAAACACTTATTTTAAAATATATAGTAGTAACAAGGGTTATACTAGAGTTAGCTAAGCTAATAAGAGATATATTAAAGGTGTTTACTATAAGGGTTTAAGTAAATTAGAATAGTCTCTAGGTAATATTATATAATAACTAACTATCTAATTAAAGTAAACTAATAGAAAGGAAACAGATTAATTCGTTAATAGATTAAGAGATTTCTACCTTAAATAAGAGAGGAGGTTAGCTAAGACATATAATTATTTAATTAAAGTTTAATAGTTATTATATATATATATTAGGTAGGTTACTTTTTATAAAAATATAAGTCTAATTCTAAAATATATTAGACTTTATTAATATTAAATTAAGTAGATTAAAGTTACTTATAAAAGTGAATTTTAATTAAATAAACCTACTATAATAAGAATAAATCTACGAAATTTCTCTATTAATAGAAGAAAAAATAAGAGTAATTATATTCTTAGTATACTTATCTTAGAAATAATAATAAAACTAGTAACGTTTAAAAAACTATTTCTAGTAACGAGATAGTTACGAAAACCTTCTCTAAATAAGCTTAAGTAAATTTTCGCTAGAATATTACTCTTCTTTATTATCTATATCTTTAATCTTAATAACAACTATAGTTATAGTAGTAGATAAATTATATTAGACCTTTTTATTTAGTATTACTAGTATTAGAGATATAAAGGAGTTAGGAGTTTTTATTACTTCGTTACTAAACTTATACTTTTACTTTAAAACTTTAATTTATTACTAGTATTATAATTAGTATATGAATTTCCTTAAAAGCAAATAAAATAGCTACTATATTAGTTTAAATTTATTTATTAATATTACTCTCTATATTATTATAAAACTTCTTAAGCTATAAAAATTAATTTTAGCTTTAATAGAAGAAAGATAGTTAGACTCTTACTATATTAATACTAATATAAATAAGTTCTTAGAGTAGAATATCTTTATAAGACTTTACTACTGCCTTTAACTCTTCTTTTTACTCTTTAACTTTATATAATAGAAGAATTATATCCTTCTATCTCTAAACTTAAGCTTATATTTTAAGTAAAGTATTATAGATAACGTTAAATTTAGCTTAAGTTTTTATACTAGGAAACTTATAACGTGGAAAAATCTATACCTAAGTAGTGCTCTAAGCCTTAAAGAATCTACTTTTATAGAAAGTTCTATTACTTATACTATCTTAGCCTATATTAGTTTCTAAGATATAGATTCTTTATAGAACTATAGCTAAAAGATCTTTATTAATACTACTATTTATTTATAAAAGAGATATTATTATTACTATTAGATCTAATATTTATTCTTATATATATATTATAGAAAGAAGTAGTAAATATAGGTTAAGATATAATAAATTATTACTAAGGTAAATAGGAATAGAAGAAGGTATAATTCTGTTAGTAGATAATAGTAAAGTTAGAAGATGATTTAGTAGAGTATAGTAGAATGTTTAAGTATTAGATTTAAAGATAAGAATACATAGAGTGTTAGAGCGTCGTAAGATAGCGAACTGTAGTATAACGTTATAGAGAATAGAGTAAACGATTATTAAATGCTTAACACTATTAGATTAACTAGTATTTATTAAGGATTAAGAAAGGCCGATAGTTAGTAGTTATTAATAAGTTGTTGATTATTAATAGCTTAGTATAAAGCTAAAGGCTTTAATATTTAAAGAGAGAGTTATAAGATTAAAGTAGGGCTATAGATATAAGTAGTAGCTAAAGGTAAGAGTAAATAATAAACTAAAAGCTAAAGATAGAGTAGATTTCTAATAACCTAATCTAAACTCTTAGTATAATCTCTAATATTCTTACGATTAATTCTACTTTCTTTAGAATTAATAGAATTATTAGAATTATATAAAATTTCTTAGTTATTTTTAAAAGGATCGGTTTCCTTATGAAAAGTATTTTGTAATCTTCTAATAAGAACTGAATATTAGTTAGTATATGTTTTATTTAGAATAAGTAGAAATAGTATATACTTTAAAGTTCCTTCTATAAATCTATATTCTAAAAGGATTCCTTATAATAAATAAGAGATTCTGTAGTTGATACCTTCTTAATTATATAAAGCTACTATTAATAAATTTCTAATATTATTAAGAACTTAACCTTTAAAAGTAATAATAACTAAATAGTATTTTATGTCTATTTAGTAACTCTTATCTATTTAAGATATAGAAAAACAAATTCCTCTTTAGCTCTCTTAAAGTACTAGGATATATTAATTCCTTATAGAATTATAACATTATCTAAAAAGCTTAAAAGAGGTACTATAAGCGGATCTTATTTAGATAAACGTAACTGTCTACTTATAGTAATCTTATATAACTAGATTCGTTAATTAGATTCTTCTTCTAAAGTTTTAGGATTAAAGGTTTATAAAGAAATTAGTTTAATAAAGTAGCTAGCTAGTAATTCCTTCTATAAATCTACAATTTTCTTGCTTTTTTTAACTATAAGAGGCAGTCTCTGAAAAAGAGCTTGAATATAAGATTAGAACTTCTTTATTCTTTTAGTATTAATATGATTATAGATATTTTGAATTTCTTAAACTTACTAAGCTATTATTTAATAATAATTAGTAACTTCTACCTTAATTTAAAGATAGATCTAAGATTTCTAATACTATAGATGTATATTACTTCTAGGAAGCTAATTATAGTGTTATTAACTATACTTAATAAGTTCTATATTACTTATTTCTTATATATTATAAAGTAATTCTTTACCTAATCGTCGTCTAGATATATACTATGCTTCTAGTAGAAGGGGGAAATCTTTAGACGATCGCGGAACTTTATTATAGAAATCCTCTTTACTAAGGTAGAGTAGCTGGTTAAACTCTTTTTAGTAGCTTTCTTTATATATTAAAAGACGATTTAAATAGTTAAATAGTCTTTAATCCTATACTTAAAGTTCTACTCTGTTTTTTATATTAAACTATTCTTATTAAATGTTTTTAAATCTTTCTAAAATAATACTAACGTCTTTACTATCTATTATTATATACTAGGCAATTAAATAAGCTTTAGTCTTCTTAATAGTATTCTTTAACTAGGTATAAAGAATATAAGTACGTTTAAATCGCTTATTAAGAAAATCTCTAAGCTATTCTCTTTATAAGGTTTTATAGTACTTAGTTTAAGCGTTTAAAAGAAGTTCTCTAAGTAAAGTAGATAAAACTCTATATATTAATACTAGATAGCTTTTAAAAGACTAATCTCTTTCTACCTCTTTACTATTACTAAGTCTAAGAAATCTAGTCTAACTTAGGCTCTAGTATAACTAATAATATAATAAATAAGAGTATTAATAGAATATATTTATTATAAAGGTAATACGCTTTATAATATCTAAATAATAACGTTAAATATAAGGAGCGAACTTATAAGTAATATTATACTAGAAAATAATATACACGTCTTTAGGAAGTTAGTTAAGAATAGACTTTAAAAGATAAACTATAACGTTAAACGTCTCTTTATAATATAAATTAATTAGTTATAGTATAATATTATAATAATATATAGTATTTATTAACCTAGTTTAATCTAAACCTTTAAATTTATCTTAGCTTTTTCTCTTAATAGTAATAGCTTAGAAGTTATAAGAGCACCTGTTTTTAGAAAGAACGGTTTTATTAGCCTAGATATAGGAATCTAGTTTAGTTTCCTAGCTAAGAGAGAGAATTTAAATTTATATAGGTAGAGTAGCTATAAGATTTGCTTATCTTAAAGGTATAGTATTAGAATATTATAAGGTATTAGAATAGTCTATATTAGAGGGGTTCTAAACTAGTAGATTATATAAGAAGGGGGGGGTCTTTAAACTCGTAGAATAGCAGGGTTCTAAATTAGAGTATATATAAAGAGGGGGTCTCTAAACTCGTGGAATAGCGGGGTTCTAAGCTAGTAGAATCGAGGAGGCCTAAACTTATAGAATAGTAGGGTTTTAAATTAGATTATATATAGAGGGAGGGTCTTAACTTAGGTTCTAAGCTAGTAGAATAGGATTGTATAAAAAGGGGGGTAGGGCCTAAAGTTATAGAATAGTAGGGTTTTAAATTAGATTATATATATAGAGAGGGTCTTTAACTAGGCTTAGAACTAGTAGAGAGGCTTCTACCTGTTCTTATAGGCTCTAAGGATTATAGATAAAGAATTTACTTTAAATTAGCTACTAAAGTAAATCGCCTTTACGTTCTTTTCTTTTTTATTAGAAGTTGCTATCTTAACTCTAATTATATAGATTAGAAATTCTATTTTTACTAGGTCTTTAATAGAAACATATAAAGTAAACGTGTTTTAAAGATAGAGAAATAGTCTAACTATCTTTATAACTTAGAATTATCTTATTATTAAATAAATCCTAGCATTTCTTCTCTATATAAATCTAATTATAATATATATATCTCTAAAGCTTTTTAAAGTCTAGAATATAAAGATATATTTAGTAGTAAATAGATCTCTAAAGAGCATTTATCTAAGAATACTAAGATAACTTACTAATTATTAATATATTATAGAATATTTTAAAAAGCTTTATATTAAAAGTAGATCTTAGCTAGGTTATAGAACTAGGAAAAAAACTATCCTTAATAATCGAGTATACTCTTATATAACTATAACTATAATAGGTAACTTTTCTATCCTCGACTATACTTAGCTACTATTAGTAATAATTATATAATAAATTTTAGAACTAACTAAGACTATAATATTAAACTTTAGATGTTATAATAGAGTATATAATAGGATTTAAGTATATAAAACTGCTATTAAATAATATATGTCTAAGAACTAGTATAGCCTTAGTCTAATACTTCTTATAAGCTTCGTGATTTACAGCGTTACTACATAGTATTTTTCTTAGCTTATCTACCTAATCTAGGTTATTATTATTATTTAGGTTACTATTATTATTACTAAATCTAGAATTATTAAGAAGTAAGCTCTACTCTTAATTATAGGTATAGAGGTTCGCTGTTTTAGATAGAATAATAGATTCTATTTTTAATAGTTAATTAAGCTAGCTAAAAATAGTCTTTTTTTTATATACTTATTACCTTATTCTAGAGAATTTAACTCGATTAAAAGGCGAGAAGCGCTTAAATAGAAGACCTACTTATAGTTTAGATTATTATTTAAGAGATATTATAATATTATAAAATTAAGGTATTTAGGTAGAGTAGGCTATTAAAATGAAAAGTAAACTAACTTTAGTATAATATTAAGCCTAGAACCTAAGACTAAAACGCTTATATATACTTATATACAAGCTAGAATCAGCAACGTCTCTCTTTATTAGTAGAACCTTTGTTTATAGCCTTTTTAATAGCTCTTAGACAAGTACTTAACCTAGGCTTATCTCTTTATAGAAATATAAGCGATTTATCTCTTTTCTTTCTATTATATTAGTTATTCTTATACTTTATATAATTTAGAACGTAGTTCTAATCTTATATTTCTAGGTTTAATATAACTAAATATTTAAATTATTATTTTTTTCTTTAAATTCTACTAAAGTATATAATAATATAGAAATTTAATAATAATTTACCTATAATCTTAAATTTAAAAAGCTCTACTAAAAAATAATTATTTTAGTATAAGTTAGCTTATAATATAAGTCTATCTACTTCTACTATTTTAACTACTTCTACTACTATATTTATACTCTTTTATTCTTCTTTTTAATTATTATACCTTCTCTAGAATAGCGTAAAGCTAATACTACTTCTAGTATAAAAAAGTCTATTAAAAGAGTTTTAAAAGCTACTAAAAAAGTTCTTAAAATAAAGGTCTCTTAAGTACGCTCTATAGACGTATTTCTTAACTAGAAAGAATTCTATAAAATAGAAGTTAATAAGAATATAAGAGAGTAGAGAAGAGTAAATAAAGAGATAGAAAAGTATAAGTAAAAGATTACTAATTAAGAAACTTATAACTAGGTTTAGTAAAATACGTAAAAGTAATCTCTTATATAATATAGTAATAAACTTCTAAAGAGAGAAGAGAAGAGTATAAAGCACTTAGAATATATATAAGTCTACTAGTATAGACTTAAAAATATAAAAGAAAGAAAGAAATAAGACTATAACTCGTCTTCTAAGTCTTAAGTAAGCTTCCTCTAAGTTATAACTAGCTTTAGAAGTCGTATACCCTAGCTAGCGTCTATATATCTAACTTTAGAGATTATATACTCTAGCTAATATTATATAATAGTATTTCTTTTAAGAGAGATATATTAATATAAGAAGTAAGAATTTAGTAAGATATAGATATATAGTTAATAGACGTGTGAAATTATTAGAATAGCTATTACTATAGTAACGTAAGAAATACTAACGAGAGAGAATAGAAGAGGAGATAAAATCGAGTCTTAGAAGTTAATATTAGAGTAGAGGCATAAGAATTAAGAACTTAAGACTTAAGAGATTAAAGAGAGGTTACTTAAGAGATTATAGAAGGTATATATATTAAGAGATTAAAAAGAGATTACTTAAAAGATTATAAAGAGTATATATATAGAGTAGAAAATATATAAGAGATATTCTTTATCTTTTTTACTAACTTAGAAGATAGTTATACTTATTACTAGATAGCGTATATACTAATAGCTAGATTCTAATTAAGTATTTAAATTATAAGATTAGAAAGTAGATAAGAGAGAGATATTAGTTATAATATAGTTAGTAGAAGTAGTTTTAGTAAATAGATTCGATTTAGAGAGATTACTAGATTTTAAAGTATTACTACTATATATAATAATAAGTAAGGAGTAGAGTAGAGAAGTAGTCTATTCGTAGTTATTAATACAAAAACTAAAGGTAAAGAGCGAAGATAGCTTTAAATAATACTAATATATAGGATTCTACTAAGTAGTAAGGAGTTATATAATAGGTCTAAAACTATTATATTTCTCTTTCTTTAGTAGAGCTCGCTCTTAAGCTCTATAGAAACTTATGTAATTATCTATCTATATATCTACTAGTTCTAGCTTATACTCTTCCTTCTACTAAGGTAGCTATAAGATACTAGCTATATACTAAGTTATCTAAAACTCTCTATATTCGCTCTTTAATACTAATCTATATAATCTACTAAGTAACTAGTATATACTTCTACGATTTTATTAATTACTAAAGTATAAGCTTTAAAAGCTTTTATAATATTAGAAGGAGAAGAAGAAGGCTTTAAGAGTTATTAGAAAATAATATAGCTAAAAGTAAGAAGGTCTACTTAAAAGGCTTCTCTTATTAAGATATAGAGAGGCTCCTTCTTATTAGTAAGAGGCTTAGAGAGAGGGTTTATAAACGCTAGAGAGAGAGGATCTAAAGATACTAGAGAAGAGAGGATCTAAAGATATTAGAGAAAGGTCTTAAGCTTAGTATTAATTAAAAAGTTGCTAGTAAGAGTCTAGAAAGCTGTTTAAAAGGGTTTATAGAGTTAGTAGTAGAGAGGCTAGAATAGAGCTAAGGTTAAGAGCTTATAAGAAGAGTAACCTTTAGTTTAATATAATAATAAGATAGAAGTAGAGTAGAGAAGTAGTCTATTTATAGTTATTAATATAAAAACTAAAGGTAGTGAGCGAAGATAGATCTAAATAATACTAATATATAGGATTCTACTAGGCGGTAAGGAGTTATGTAATAGGTCTAAAACTGTTATACTATATAGTATAAGTAATAGATTACTAATTAAGAAACTTAGAACTAGAATTAGTAAAATATATAAAAGTAATCTCTTATATAGTATAGTAATAAAGGTCTAAAGAGAGAAGAGAAGAGTATAGAGTACTTATACTATATATAAGTCTACTAGTATAGTATTCTTTCTATAATAACGTTTATCTACTATATATAAAGTAAGTATAAATAGCTTTAATTTAGATTTGAATATCTTAGTACTTCTAAACTAGCTTAGTAGTATTATAAAGAGTATTTTATTCTATAATAATAGTCTCTATTAAGTAGAGAGTATTTTTACTATATAATAATAGTCTCTACTAAGTAGAGAGTATTTTTACTATAGAATAATAGTCTCTACTAAGTAGAGAGTATTTTTACTATATAATAATAGTCTCTATTAAGTAGAGAGTATTTTTACTATATAATAATAGTCTCTACTAAGTAGAGAGTATTTTTACTATATAATAATAGTCTCTACTAAGTAGAGAGTATTTTTACTATATAATAATAGTCTCTATTAAGTAGAGAGTATTATTATAATAGTCTCTACTAAGTAGAGAGTATT
>LLCB01000507.1:0-28245 GCA_001414345.1 Hymenoscyphus infarciens
TTATTAATTAATTAGTATAAATCGCTTTTATTATAAAAAAGATATAACCTTTATAAGTAAAGTTAGTAAGAAGTAGTAGTAGTAGTACTACTACTTCTACTCTATATTACTTTATTACTTTAAGTACCTTTAATTATATAAAAGATTTAACTTTTATAAGTAAATTATATTATAAGTAGTAGTAGTAGTAGTAGTAGTAGTAGTAGTAGTAGTAGTAGTACTACTACTACTACTACTACTTTATTAGTATAAGTAACTTTTATATATAAATTAATCTAGAAGAAGTAGTAGTACTACTACTAGTACTCTTTATTATATTATTACTTTAAATCGCTTTTATTATATAAAGGATTTTACTTTATATTTAGTTTAATCTTAAAAAAGTAGTAGTACTACTACTACTATTCTCTATTACTTTATTAGTTTAAATAGCTTTTATTATATAGAATATTTAATATTTATAAGTAAATGATATTATAAGTAGTAGTAGTAGTAGTAGTAGTACTACTACTTCTTTTACTCTTTATTACTTTATTTATTTAAATTATATTTATTCTATAAAAGATTTAAATTTTATATATAAATTAAGTAATAAGTAGTAGTAGTAGTAGTAGTACTACTACTCTTTATTACTTTATTACTTTAAATAGCTTTTATTATATAAAAATATTAACTTTTATAAATAAATTAAGTAATAAGTAGTAGTAGTATTCCTACTACTACTCTCTATTACTCTATTAGTTTAAATAGCTTTTATTATATAAAGGATTTAAACAAATTAAATAAGAAGTAGTAGAAGTAGTACTACTAATACTACTCTTTTTTACTTTATTAGTTTAAATAGCTTTTATTATATAAAAGAATTAACTTTTAAAAATAAATTAATCTAGAAGAAGTAGTAGTAGTACTACTACTACTAATACTTTCTATTACTTTATTAGTTTAATTAGCTCTTATTATATAATAAGTTTAACTTTTATATAGAAAATCACATAAGAAATAGTAGTAGTAGTAGTAGTAGTAGTAGTAGTAGTAGTAGTAGTAGTAGTAGTAGTAGTAGTAGTAGTAGTAGTAGTAGTAGTAGTAGTACTACTACTACTACTACTTATTACTAAACTTACTTATAGACTTTAAATATATTATATAATAAAAGCTATTTGAAGTAATAAAGTAATAGAGAGTAGAAGTAGTAGTACTACTACTATTTATTATTTAATTTATTTATAAAATTAAATATATTATATAATAAAAACTTTATAAAGTAATAAAGTAATAGAGAGTAGAAGTAGTAGTAGTACTACTACTACTTCTTACTTAATTTATCTATAGAATTTAAATATATTATATAATAAAAGCTATTTAAAGTAATAAAGTAATATAGAGTAGAAGTAGTAGTACTACTACTATTTATAATTTAATTTATTTATAAAATGAAATATATTATATAATAAAAGGTATATAAACAAATAAAGTAATAGAGAGTAGTAGTAGTACTACTACTACTACTACTACCTATTACTTTATTACTTTAAATAGCTTTTATTATATAATATATTTAAATTCTATAGATAAATTAAGTAATAAGTAGTAGTAGTAGTAGTACTACTACTCTCTATTACTTTATTAGTTTAAATAGCTTTTATTATATAATAAATTTAAATTCTATAGATAAATTAAGTAATAAATAGTAGTAGTAGTACTACTACTACTTTTTATATAATTTATCTATAGAGTTTAAATATATTATATAATAAAAGCTATTTAAACTAACTTAGTAATAGAAAGTAGTAGTACTAGTAGTACTACTACTACTTATTACTAAATTTATCTATAGAATTTAAATATATTATGTAATAAAAGTTACTTAAACTAATAAAGTAATAAGAAGTAGTAGTAGTACTACTACTACTACTACTACTACTAGTTATTACTAAATTTACTTATAGAATTTAAATATATTATATAATAAAAGCTATTTAAACTAATTTAGTAATAGGAAGTAGAAGTAGTAGTAGTAGTACTACTACTACTACTACTTATTACTAAATTTATCTATAGAATTTAAATATATTATATAATAAAAGCTATTTAAAGTAATAAAGTATTAGAGAGTAGTAGTAGTACTACTACTACTACTACTACTACTACTACTACTACTACTACTACTACTACTACTACTACTACTACTACTACTACTTACTTAATTTATCTATAGAGGTTAAATCTTCTATATAATAAAAGTTACTTAAACTAATAAAGTAATAAGAAGTAGTAGTAATACTACTACTACTACTTCTTCTAGATTAATCTATATATAAAAGCTAAATTCTTTATATAATAAACGCGATTTAAACTAATAAAGTAATAGAGACTAGTAGTAGTACTACTACTACTACTACTACTTCTTATCTAAATTATATTTAAAAGTTAAATTTATTATATAATAAAAGCTCTTTAAACTAATAAAGTAATAGAGAGTAGTAGTAGTAGTACTTCTTCAACTACTTCTTATTTAATTTATATATAAAGGATAATATTTTTATATAATAAAAGCTAATTTTAACTAATAAAGTAATAAAGAATAGTAGTAGTAGTAGTAATACCTCTACTAGCTCTTACTTAATTTATCTAAATCTTCTATATAATAAAAGCTATTTAAAATAATAAAATAATAGAGAGTAGTAGTAAAACTATTAATAGCTTAAATTATCTATAAAAGATATATCTTTTATAGAATAAAAGCTATTTAAACTAATAAAGTAATAAAGAGTAGTAGTAGTACTACTACTACTTCTTCTAGATTAGTTTATATATAAAGGTTAAAGCTTTTATATAATTAAAGTTACTTAAACTAATAAAATAATAGAAAGCCTTAGTAGTATTAGTACTACTACTATCTCTTCTAGAATTATTTATATATAAAAGTTAAATCTTTTAAATAATAAAAGCTATTTAAACTAATAAAGTAATAGAGAGTAGTAGTAGAACTATTATTAGCTTAAATTATCTATAGAAGTTATATCTTTTATATAATAAAAGCTATCTAAACTAATAAAGTAATAGAAAGTAGTAGTAGTAGTAGTAGTAGTAGTAGTAGTACTACTACTTCTTCTAGATTTATTTATATATAAAACTTAAATCTTTTATATAATAAAAGCTATTTAAACTAATAAATTAATAGAGAGTAGTAGTAGTACTACTACTACTCTTTATTACTTTATTAATTTAAATAGCCTTTATTATTTAAAAGAGTAAACTTTTATAAATATAGTAAGTAATAAGAAGTAGTAGTAGTACTACTACTACTCTCTATTTTCTTATTACTTTAAATAGCTTTTATTATATTATATGTTTAAATTTTATAGATAAATTAAGCTATAAGTAGTAGTAGTAGAAGTACTACTACTACTCTTTATTACTTTATTAATTTAAATAGTATTTATAATATAATATATTTTAATTTTATAGATAAAATAAATAATAAGTAGTAGTAGTACTACTACTTCTCCTTTTTACTATTTTATTACTTTAAATAGCTTCTATTATATAATATATTTAATTTTTCTAAATAGATTAAGTAATAAGTAGTAGTAGTACTACTATCTCTACTCTCTATTACTTTATTAGTTTAAATAGCTTTTATTATATAGATTAAGCTCTAAGTAGTAGTACTACTACTACTTCTCTTTTTTATTACTTTATTAGTTTAAATATCTTTTATTATAAAAGATAATTAACTTCTATAAGTAAATTAGATAATAAGTAGTAGTACTACTACTTCTACTCTATATTACTTTATTACTTTAAATAGCTTTTCTTATATAAAAGATTTAAATTCTATTTATAAATTAATCTATAAATAGTAGTAGTACTACTACTTCTACTCTCTATTACTTTATTTATTTAAATAACGTTTAATATATAAAAGATTTAACTTTTATAAATAAATTTAGCTATAAGTATTAGTAGTAGTACTACTATTACTCTTTATTACTTTATTAGTTTAAATAGCTTTTATTATATAAAAGATTTAACTTTTATAAATAGATTAAGTTATAAGAAGTTATATATAAAAACTAAAATAGAGATACTTTAAAGTACTTAGAGAAGGTCGTCTAAGTAGTAGAAATGAAAAATATATTAGTAAAGGTTTACTTAGAAGGTAATTATAATATTAATAGCTTTATAAGTAAATAGTTATTAATATATTAGATAATATCTATATTACTATTTAAAATTACTCTTTTAAGATCTACTTTTAAGTCTATTACTATCTACTTTATCTATATTTTCTTCCTTATCTACTATCTTATTTACCTCTTCTAAATAGCTCTCTAATTCCTCTTTATTATTACTACTCTCTTCTAATCCTTCTTTTTTAACTAGAATTTTATTCTTAATATATATCTTAAAACTTAGGATTTTTAATATAGCTTTATTTATAATATCTAAGATAGTATAAGTAATTATCCTTTCTCTTATACTTAAGAACTTACTAATTAATCTTCGTTTTAGTATTTCCTCTAATAAACTTATACTATACTTATATAACGATTCTACTATAATAACTTTTTAGATTATCTACTTATTAACTATCTCTTCTTACTCTTTACCTCTTATTCTCTATCTTAATAGTATCTCTTACGTCTCTATATACTAAAGCGCTATTCTTTTCTACTCTCTTTTAAGAATTATAAGTTCCTTAATAGCTCTTTATTACTACTAAAAGGTATTAATACTCTAAAAGATATTAAGGTTAGATAAGAAACTTAGAAAATCTCTAATATTATCTCCTCTCTTAATCTATAAGCCTTTAGTTTTAGCTATTTTAAATAGCTAAATTACTTTATTTAATTATTCTTATAAGATTATAAGGTTTAAGGTATCTATTATTATACTCTCTAGTTATTATTTATAGACTAGTAACTTTATAATAAGTACTTTTAGCTTATCTATTCTTACCTTTATTATTAATAGCTTTCTTTAAAGTATTTTAAAGTAAGCTATAGCTTTTTTAGTTCCTCTTATATTAAAATAATTATAGATATTCCTTAATTATTAAACCTAGGCTATAACTTAGTAATAAAGTTTCTTAACTTCCTTCTTAATATAATACTAGATATACGATTTTAAGTACTATTTATAAAGCTTCTTATCTACCTTTTACTCTTCTCTTATTATATTATACTTTAAGAGCTCTATATTATATTATACTATAATATTATCTCTTATCTCTCTTATTATATATTTACTACTTTTATAATAAACTTTTACTAAGTCTTTCTAGTATAGCTATCTTATTAGTATAGTATATAGGATTTTAACATTAGCTAGGCTTTTATTATATACTTTATTAAAAAGAGTATATTCCCTCTTCTTAAGTTTAAGAAGCTTAAATAGCTTCTTATAGAGTCTTCTAGCTAATATAATAGCGTTTACTTAGGATTTTTAAGTAAACTATTATTACTAGCGTTCTATATACTCTTTAAGCTTTTTATAAATACTCTCTATTAAAGTAATTATATCTTTCTTTATAAGGTATTAGTATATCTTTTTAAGAACTATAGTTATAGTTAAAAGAAGCTTATCTATATTTTAGTATCTCTAGTTAAGAGTATCTCTAATTATAAGATAAATAAGTATTACTTAATAAGTAGTTTATATAGCTAAGTAAGCCTTATAACTTATAACTAATAAATACTAGTATAACCCTACTAGATAAGCCTTATATACCTAGTCTCGTTCTACCTCTTCTTTATCGCCTCTTTCTAAGTATATAATATAATCTAGCCCCTATTTTAGCTAATATTCTAGTATATATAAATATTAATAGAATATATTTATTATATAATAAAGTCTAAGACTTATTTTAAAGTATCTTTTTATAATATAAGAGCTAAAGACATATATAATATTATACTATAGAATAAAGTAAGAGGTTTCTAGAAGTAGGTCTATAACTGTTTTACTAAGATAATAAGTCCTATTAAATTATTTACTCTAGTATAGATTTATAAGCTATATCTTAGTTCTATAATAATAAACATAGTTTATTAAGCTAGTCTAGTTAAGTCCTTTAAACTTCTTAGCTATTTTTTTTACTAATTTATATACCTAGAAGTAGTAAGAACAACTATTAGCTATATTATCTAGTATAGCTTCTTAGATATTAGAAGTTAAGTTTAGTATAAAAAATCTACTCTCTACTTCTCTAGATTATTTTATACCTTTTTAAAGCTTTCTCTTTTATTAAAAATTTCTATTAATATTAATATTATATAGTACTTCTTCTTCTCTTATTTTATAATTAATTTTATAGAAATAAGCTAGGTAAATATCTATAAAGAAGCCTTCTATTATCTAAGAACTTCTTATAGCCTCTTATTCTCTACTTATTAACATTTATAGTTTATTATTTAGTAAGTCTTTATAGAATTATATTACTTTAAGCTAGTTAAAGTAGATATATTCCTAAGCCTTTTTAAGATCTAGAATATAATAGTAGCCTTTTATAATATAATAATCTTAAAGATTATAAGCCTAAGTAAATTTACTAATAGTACTATAAAAGAAGACTTAGTTAAAAAGTCTAAGAAGATCTAAGCTAAATCTAAGTATTAAATATAGAGATATAGAAAGGAAAAAGCTAGCTAGAATTATTATAGTTCTCTAAGAGTATTTATAGCTATAATATTATATTTTTATATTAACTACTCTCTCTATTTAATTATTAGTATATTTTAAGCCTAAGCTAAGCTCTTAATAGAGATAACTTACTTTTATTACTAATATACGTTATATTATACTCTTATACTATATAACTTATATTAAAATAAATAGACTTCTTATTAAATAATACTTATTTATATATCTACTCTACTATCTACTAGTTTCGATCTCTTTTAAGACAATTACTAGTATTCTTACGATTATATTATACCTTTTTCTTAATAATAACTTCGTTACTCTAGTTTTTATTAATAGACTCTTAGCCTTTACTATACTTAAACGTATTACTATTATAATAACTAGTATTACTATTCCCTTTATAAGTATCTTTAGAAGGTATTACTAAGTATAAAACACTTATATTAACTAACTCTAATTTTAGGCTAAGGAGGTAATAGATAAGTTCCTCTTTATTTATATCTTATATATATTTACTCTCTATAGTACACTTTACTTAGCTATTTCTTATTAAAGATATTTTAGGTTTTATAATCTTATTACTTTTTTAAGGCATTTTTAAGTATATAAGATAAAAAGAATAGAGTTTTTATAGTAGTTTATTAGTATAGAGCTTACTATATTTAATATTAGATAGATAAGTTAAGTATCTACTAATCCTCGACATACTATTAGAAGTGTTAAACCAGCGAAAGAAAGCTATTACAAACCTACTAATAGAAACCTAACTAAACTAATATTAACTATAAATATAGTAATTTAAATAATAATAGTATATAAGATCTATTAAATATTTTATAAAGTCGAATAAGAATAGGTTATATATCTACTTTAAGTTATATAAGTAATAAAAAGAATAGAGGAAAACCTAAGAATAGAGTACTTTAAAGAAAAAAAAACTTTACTTAAAGTATTAAACTTCTAATTTATATATACTTTTTAATAAGTAAATTAATAAATTCTAAGAATATTCTATTATTAATAAGCTATAGAAATAAATTAGAAATAAGAACTAATATTATTATAAAAAGACTATTATCTTTATTACTACTAAAGATAAAGATATATAAAAATAATTCTTACTTATAAAAAAAACCCTTAGTAAATAAAATAAAATAAAAGGTTAAGTATTATAAATATTAAAATTAAGCTAAATCTCTATAAAGGCTATTTACCTAGGAAAGTAGTAGCCTCTTTATATTAGAGTTAAGCTTCTTTTATAAAACTCTTTTATCTATACTTATTATACTCTTTAGTATATTATTAAGCCTTAGTCTTAGCTAAATCTTTTAAAATATTAAGTTATTAAATTTAGAAAGATCTTATATTAAACTAGCGAATAATATAGACGAATATACTATAGACTATATAATTAGAGAGACTAGCTTTAATTTCTTAAATTAGTAGGAGTTATATAAGGTTAATATAATAAATCTTCTTCTACTTATCTTTAGTTATATATAGGTTTTAAAGAGACTTATAGATAATTTTAAAAATAGAGTTAATAATAAAGGAGTTTAACTTAGTTAATTTTAGCTACTTCTCTATAATTTATATTACTTTCTTAATTATACTCTTACTTTAATTAGAAAGAGATAATATTATATAGATACTTATATTAGCTATAATAGGTATATAAAGAGGAGCTGTCTAGATATTATCTAAAAAGCTAAAGTTATTTATTATATTAATATAGTTATTAAAAGAGCCTAGGTTATCTATATTATTAATATAGTTATTATTAATAGTATTTAAGGTATACTTATAAATAGTAATAGTAGTACTTCCTAGAGAAGATAAGAGTAGATAGAGATATATAGTATAAGTATGTTTTACTAGGTAATAAGGGGTAGATAAAGAGATTAAGAATAAGGTAAGGGTTTATTTAGTAGATAGAGTAATTAAGAGGGTTTATTTAATAGATAGAGAGATTAAGAATAAGGTAAAGGTTTAATTAGTAGATAGAGTTATAATAGTAGAAGTTATAGTATTAATAGTAGATTTATTAAGCTAATAAGTAATTAGACTTTAAGAGTATAGTATATAAGAAGTAAGTCTTATTAGTAAGCTATTAGCTTTTTTAAATTCTTAAAGATCTATAGTATTTAAGTTATTAGTATTTAAGATAGCTTAGAAATTCTTATTAGAGTATATAAGAGCTTCTTTAGAGAATCGAGCCTTAAAGTCTTTAATAGTATTCTTAATTATAGAGGTCTATATAGATTTAGTCTTATATAATAAGAAGTAAAATACTACTATTTAATATACTATTTTAATAAAGTTACTATAATAATATATAAGCCTAGGTTTTTAATATAGAATTATATAGTAGTATAAAGAGTATTATAGAATTATTTATAGTATAGTTATTATTTAGAGGTTAGTAGAAACTAGATAATAAGGTAGTATAGAGAGCCTTATAACTCTTATTAGTTTACCTTATAACTTTTACTTTTCTATCTATTTTATAATAACTACTAAGATATTTAATTTTCTACTATTTAATTACTTTAAGCCTTATCTATCTTATTAATCTCTTTTACTAGCTTTTAAAAGTATAAGTTTTATAATATTTAATATAAATTTCTATACTAAATTTTAGTTAGATTATAATACCTCTTATTATAACGTCTAATAAGTAATATAGTAGAGGTACTATATCTTAGATAGAGATTTATACTAAGTATACTAACCTATTTATTAAGTAGGCTCTAAAACAGTTATCTAATAACTATAAACGAGGTCTAAAAGCTATAAGAGTCCTACTAAAGAGTATAGTAGAGAGAGACGTAAAAGCTAAGACTACTAGTATTAAATAGAAACCTACTAAATCTCTATCTAAAGTTATAATAAAGAGAAGAAAGATATCTCTTTCTAGAAACGCTAATATAAATAATAATAATTCCTCTAATAAGGATATAGAATCTAAAGAACTATAAAAACTAAAGAATAAAAAATCCCTTTACTTTCTTATCCTAGTTACTTATTTTAAACTATTATATAAGTAGAAGTCTAATAGCTAAATAAAGTTAAATAAACTATAAATACCTTTAAAAGATAGTATTTAATACTAGATAATTATCCTCTTTAACTAACTTACTACTAAATAATAACTTAAGCTTATTACTAATAATATATATCTTTCTAAAGATAAGGAATTCTATTATATAGCTAAGGTAGATATTCTTACTCTTCTACGTAGTTAGCCTATTATATATAGTAAGGAGAGTAAGATTAATATAGTTATTAGTATAGTATTATATTTTACTAACTATAGTATATTAATAGTAGCTTTAGAGAAATAGCTATATAATTACTATAATAATAATAGTAGATAGGCTAGTATTACTAGAAAGTTCTAGGTAAAAGTAAACTAGATATGTAGTATTATAATAGAAGAATATAACTAAACTATTAGAGACGAGTTATACTAGAAGCTAACTATAAAGGTTAAGATAGTAGTTAAATAGATTAAGAAAAAGTATTCTTTTAAATTACTAGATAGTACTCTTTATTTTAAGATAGAAGTAATAAACTAGATAGATTATAAGACTCTTACTAATAAGAAACCTAAAAAGGAGAAGCGATATAAACCCTCTAAGATTAAATTTACCTTTAAAGACATTATAATACTATTATATATATAGGTACTTTACTTTTCTATAGATTAATAAGAGACTTTAATTAGAACTATTATAGATATATAAGAGTTTATTAGTATATATCTTCTCTAATATTTATATAGTAAATCTAACCTTTTTTTCTTATAAAAGATAGCTATTTAGATAATCTCGAAGTTAAAGAACTATAAGTTAAAGTAGATAAGTAATAACTAGTAGATTAACTAGAAGAAGCTTTATTTAAAGATTTTTAACTTAAGAAACTATAAGCTAAGGTAGATAAGTATAATTTTATAGATAAGTACTAACTTATAGATTAACTAGAAGAAGCTTTACCTAAAAATTCTTAACTAAATATAACTATAAAACCTAATACCGAAGACTTATAAGTATAAGCTTATAAACTACTTAAACTCTCTTTAGTTTCTACTAAAAAGTAATTAATAATTAATATAAAAGCTAAAGATCTTTTAAAGAGTAGTACTAGTATAATAGATAAGATAGCTAAAGTATAAGTATATATCTAGCCTAGATACTCTATTAATTATAATAAGTTCGATTTTAACTTCTACTTATAAGAAGACTTATTAAACGTCTCTACGCCTTCTTCTCTTAAATATACTAGTAACGATATTCTTAGTTTTAGTTATAGTATTAACCTTAGTATAGATAGCTCTAATAGTAATTTAGATATTAGCCTTAATATAGATAATCTTAGTTTAAGTAGAACTAATAGTATTTCTTTAAATAAGATAAATAGTATTTATAATAAGTTTAAGATCTATAATAATATTACTAGATTTAAACAGGTTTATAAGAAGTAGTATAAAGTAGAAAGAAAGCTTTAAGAAGAAGTAGAAGCTTTTAAAGTTAATTTAGTAACTAAGAATATAGCTTAAGATAAAGAATAAACTACGATAAATAATATATTATTAAGTAAGTAGACTTAAATAACTTAGGTATACTATAATAGTTAACTATTATAAATTAGAACTCTATATTTAGATAGAAAGCTTAAGTAATAGCTATAAGTAAGTATAAAAATGTTAAATTAATACTAAATAATTTATAAAAAAGGCTTAGAAAAGATACTTAAACTCTATCCTCTTCTACCTTACTTAAACTCTTATAATATTAAGAAGATATCTATATTTACCTTTATTTCTAACTTATACCTTTCTAATTATTATAAGATATCTTATTAGTACTAATTAGCTACTCTCTAATACTAAGATATCTTCTTTATTATTACCTTTAACTCTTACTATTACTAGCTCTTTAATAGCTCTCTCTTTATTACCTTAAACGCTACGAAGTTATTTTAAATACTATAATACTATTATCCTCTAAGTATTATCTAATCCTCTATATTAATAACTTTCTTTATTCTATATTTATACTTTAATATATATAAAGCTATTTTATAAGATAACGCTTTAATAGCTAGTTACTTCTCTTTATAATTTTACTTCTAGATATTCTTACTTATAATTTAAATATAACCCTCTAAAAAGTAAAAGATTAAGATATTATAAATATCTTATAGTTATAATTCTTATATCCTTTTTAATATAATAGTAGTTACTAATATACTAATAGAACTCTCTCTACTTCTAACTCTAATACTTACTACTACTACTATACTAGATAATTCCTTAACTCTAGTTATAGTAAAGATAGAGTTAGTAGTCTTTATATACTCTATTTAGTATAATAGCTTCTCTATTATTATACCTTCTAGTACCTTTCTTAGCTACTTATAAGAAGACTTAGTAAAGCTTATAGTATAGTAGAACGTATAGCTAGAAGAGAATACTAATATTAAGACTATAACTATAAAATATATAAAATCAAGGTAGGTTCTAAAGAAGAAACATAAGGATATAGAGGAGTTTATTAAATATATTACTTTATAAGAGATAAATAAAGTAAATAAAAAATAAGAAAACGAATAATATATAGTAAAGATATAATATATTTCTATATCTAGTAATATCTATTATTAAAATTAGCTATAAATATATTATTTCCTTTACTAAGTAACTAAAGCTATAAATTTATAAAATAGAGAGTATAATATATATATTAGTAATTTCTTTTTTAAAATTCTAAATAGCTTATACTTCTAACTTAGGCTATAATAAATAACCTTAAATATTACTATAAGTTTATTTCTTCTAAGAAGCTAGAGCTTAGGTTTAAACTCCTCTCCTACTAAGTAATATATTATAAAACTATATTTAAAGAATATAGTATCTTAAAAAAGATTAAGTTAGATAGTAGAGAACTATAATTAATATATATATTAAGTATTTTTAGTAGATTTTATTATAAAAGTAAAAAAAGAATATTAATTAAATTATCTACTTTATTAGAAGTAGAAGACTAAGATTATTAGATTTATACTCTTAATTTAAATTTTTACTCTATTTATTTATTTATTTAATTATAGTCTTTTCTTTCTTTTTTAACTAGACTATTTCTTTTTTTATATTATATATATTTAAAGTTATATTTTCTTAAACTTATCTCTTTTTCTATTTCTCTAAAAGCTTATAAGATATACTTCTAGAGTTCTTATATAAAAATAGTTACTCTAAAAGTTTATAAAAATTATCTTTATTACCTTTATTTAGATATAATTATTCTAAGAGTTTATAATAACTAGTTCTAGAACTCTCTTTTATAAATATTTATAAAACCTAACTCTTTATCTTTTTTCTTTTCTATAACTAAGCTCTTTTTCTTTTTTATCTATCTCTTTCTTTTTATAAATATATATCTTTAACTCTACTTTTTTAATAATATTATTAATTTCTTTTTAATAATATTATTATACTACTTTGATTTTCTTATCTACTTATCTTAAAATTAAAGGTTTATCTTACTAGCTATTAATCCTACTATTACTATTATTTACTAAAGTACTATAATATAACTATATAATATTATCTCTATCCCTAGTTCCTTTATCTCTAAAACTATTCTTACTCTTAGACTTATCTATCTTATCTCTATCTATTAGTATAAATTTATCTTCTCTCTTAATATCTTTATTCTTCTTAAAAAGTGCTTATATTCTTATTAAGAATCTCTTCTAGCTCTTATTTAACTACTATATTAATTACTTCTAATAGTACTTATACTTCTTATAGAGATAACCTTACTACTTAAGAATCTTCTATTAAGATATATAAGAGATTTGTTTATAAAGAGCTTTAAAAAGAAGCCTTAGGTTATAGTTCTAAGTATTTATTAAACCTAGTTTAAAATAGATACTAATTAAAGATATTACTATAAGCTATTAAGTCTTTTATAAAAGATATAAAAATAAATTAAATAAGGGATTTTTTAGCTACTTTTTATAATAATTTAAATAAGCTAGATAAGCTAGAATAAGGTAGATATAGTAGTTTTAATTATAGTTTTCTATTAAAGCTCTCTTATAAGAAATATAAGAGAAATTCTATATATACTTTTATCTAAATAGAAAGAGGCTACTAATTCTTATACTAGTAATAATAGTATATCTATAAGTGTTTCTTAAGTAGTACTTTTATATATCTATATAGAGTAATTAGTTTATAGCTTAGTAGAAGATTACTATATTTATTAGCTAAAAGTATAGTAAACTAGTTATTAGTAGTAAGTATATTATCTAGTAGCTACTAGTAATATAATATATAGTCTTCTCTATTTCCTACTTCTCTAGTACTTAGAATTCTAATTATTACTCTTAAATATATATATATTATAAATTCCTACTTCCTTAGTTAAGCTCTTTTCTACTACTTGATTCCTACTATTATTAGTTTTATAATTTTATTTAATACTTTATTATATTTAGTAACCTAATATAAACCTCTTCTACTAAGTATATATCTATTAAGAAGTAGTTAAGATTTAGATAAAGTAAATACCTACTTTCTTAATATCTTTCTTATTTTCTTAATAGTTAGAAGAACTTCTAGATTTCCTCTATTAAAGCTATTCTAATACTATAAATATATATAGAAATATAAATAACGTTCTAGAATTAGAGAATAGGTTTATTAGCTCTTTACCTATTAAGTTAGACTATATTAATAAATATATAGCTAAAGAGATCTAAAAAATTATAAATAATTTTATATAAATATTAGAAGCGTATACTTAAGTTAACTATATTTAAAAAGACTATATTATTTTATAAGCTTAATAATAGCTATTAGATTATTATTCTTTCTATTTAAGAGAAGTTACTACTTAAAACTAATACTAGATAGAGAATAGCTATTAAATTCTTAAAATATATTAAGATATTAATAATAAGTAGAAAAATCTAGATAATCCTTTATTAAGTAAGTAAAGATCTATATAGCTAGCTTATAAATATAAAGACATATCTAAGAAGGAAAAGAAGTAGTTAAGAGTATAAGGGATTAAGTAATAGTTTAAGGTATTTTAAACCCTACTAAGACGAATTTAGAAGAATAAAAACTAGAACTAATATAACGAGAAATTAGCTTATTAAGTATATATTAGATAAAGAGGTTAGAAGTTCTAAGATACGAGATAGCCTTTCTTATTATTAATAAAGAGGTTAATAAAATAGCTAAAATATTAATATCTAATAGCTTATAAATTAGATAGTAATATCTAGTAGTAATTAAAGCTAAGAGGCTTAGTTTCTTTTATTTTAATATTCTTATTAAATTAGAAGTTTATACTATCTAGTTATTTCTTATTAAGCCTAATAATATAAGGAATACTCTTTTAAGAGAGTATAATATCTTAAGAATAAAAAAAACCCTAGGTCTACTATAACTATAGGATTTACTATTAGACTAGAGAGCTATTACTATAGATATTAAAATAGAGATTTCGTTATATATTATATTATAGAAACTACTTAGTATAGAGATAATATAATTAAAAATTACTTATAAATTAGTTTTAGAATATAACTCTATTACTAGGAAAAAGATTAGTAAAATACTTAAGTTATAAATATAGTCTAAGATCTTTAAGAAATAGAATATTAAACTAGTCTTATATATACTAGGAATTCTATAAAAAAGAGTATAAGATATATAAAGTAGAATATTAAAAAGAGTAAGTAATAATAAGAAAGATATATAAATAGAGATCTATTAAGTACTATTTATTATACTACTATTAATATATTTTAAAAAGAGAGATATAGGTATTAAGATATCTAAGTATCTATTTTTAATATAGTCTTTTAAAAATAACCTATATTTTCCTTTAGAATTTAGTTTAATACTTAGAATTTAAGTCTATTAGTATAATTACTTTAAGATTTTAGTTAAGGTTTTATAGTTATACTTTATAGAATTTATAATAGTAGGATATTATCTCTCTTATTTACTTAAATTTATTCTTAGCTAGTATATATAAACTCTTTAAGAATTTTATATTTTAAGATATTAAGTATTTACTATTAGCTATTATCTTTCTTCTAATAATATATAATTAAATTTTTATAAAGTAAATTACTTAGTATTCTTATAGCTTAGCTTATATAAGTAGTTAGAGTTATAGTAGTACTACTACTAAAAGTCTTTTATATCTTATATAGTTTTTATTATCTAAGAAATAATTTTAAATAAAATAGCTTAAGTTATTACTAGTTATAGTAAAAGAGCTACTATAATATAATAATTGTTTTTTATTCTATAGAAAAAACTATATAATCTTTAAACTCTATAAGTAGAGAAACTCTACTTAGTTCTTTTAAATTAATTTATAAAAGTTAAACTCTTAAAAAATAGTAAGTAATTAAATATTATATAAAAATAAGATAGATTTCTATATATTAGAAATATAGTTATTATAGTTTTTATTTAAATTATTTAGAATTATAAAATATCTTATAAAATATCTTATAAAATATATAAAATATCTTATAAGTAGGTTTTATCTAACCTTTATAGCTTTAATATAAATATAAAGTAATTAAATAATTAACCTATTAAAGTAAATATAATAAAAGATCTAATAAGTAAATCTTATAGTATAATTCCTTATAGAAACTTATATACTTCTAAACTAGAGAGAGATACTAGGTTCTAAGCTATACTATATAACTTTAGATCTTACCTCTAACTATAATACTATAAATACTATTAAACTATAAATACTATACCTTCTCTCTTAATTTATAATATTTATACTCTTCTTAAATATATAGATAATAACTCGTAAGTTTATACCCCTCTCTCTCTTAGCCTCTCTTAGTACGTCTCTATCTTAAATATAAAAGGTTTTATTACTCTTTAACCTTTAAAGTACTTATTAGTAATCTATTTAACTCTCTTAGCTCTCTCTTATCTTACTACTCTTTATACTAGAGCTATATAATCTATTAACTTCTAAAACTTATTATAAAGCTCTAAGTTATTTTACCTCTCTCTCTTATCTCTCCTAATATACTAAGAGTACTAAGAATACTACTATTCTAATCTTCTACTTATTTCCTTTATAATATTAGTAGAAGACCTTCTATAATAAGCTAATATTAATAATAGATCTACGTCTTTTTAAGAACTAATATAGGATTAATAAAATCTTATAAAAAAATAATACTTACTATAATAGTAATATAATAAAATACTAAGAGATTAATAGATTTAGAAGGTACTATATAATAAATATAATAAGACTATTTTAAAGTAAATAGCTTATATTTTATAAAAATATATTATAAGAAGAAATATAGCCTCTTTAAAATAACTTAGAAAATCGTTATTATCTATATATAATAGTATAATATAATTAAAAGAGTACTAAAAAACTATAGAGAGTAAGTTAATAAGCTTTATAAAGTAGTAGAGATTAGTCTATTAGTACTAGTTAAACTTAATACTAATTTTATATTACTTTATTATCTTAAAATTAATAACTTTATTTATTTAAAAGAATAGTCTTTCTAAAAGTAAAGTTTATTCTATTTTAAAAAAGAATTACTAAAAAAAGTAAAATAAGATAAATTAATAATTAAATAGTTAGACCTTAATTAGAATAGTAGTATTTCTCTACTATTATTTTTATAACTTATAAAAGTAAATGTTTCTAGCTTATTAGCTCTAAAGAGTATTTCTTTAAAACTACTTCTCTAATTTATAAAGATCTATAAGTATATTAATAAGCTCTTCTCTTTAAAGTAAAAGTACTTACTTAAAAGTTATTTATTAGTCCTTCTAGTAGCTTTAAAGGTAGTTAATCTATCTTAGTTATATAATAATAATAGTATCCCTTTTCTAATAGTAGAGTAGTCTTCTTAGTTACTAGGTTTATGTTTAGATAGTACCTTTTAGTATATATTATTTATAATTAGTTTCTTTTAAATAACTTAATAATAGAGTTAACCTAGGTAAGTAAAGATATATTTAGCTACTTAGAAGACTACTCTAGAAGTAGTAAAAAGAGTAAAAAGAGAAGAGGAGGAATATCAACTTAGCTTATCTTTATTATAAAACTTATTAGAGTAATTATATAAAAACTTAAACTAGAATACTAACCTAGTCTATTACTCTTATCCTTATTAGAGTAATCTTATAAAAAAAAATACTATAAGAAGTATAGATAGATAACCTATTATTTTTATAAAGTAGAGTAATAGAGTAATTTATATATTATTATTAGATTTATAATAAGTAATTATAATTTAAAGTACTATATAGATAACTTATTAAAGCTCTAGTATACCTCTTTACTAAGAAAATATACTTATAGAAGTATAAGCTATAAGAAGTTTATAAAGTAAGTTCTTAACCTCTATAAGATTATTATCTACTATATCTAGCTATTAATAAATATTATAAAGTATATTATACTCTATATTATATTAGATACCTTTATAGATATATTATAGGTTTAGGTATAGCTTTTAAGTCTTTAAGTTAACTATAGTAGCGTAGAGTATAATAGTACTATTATAAACCTTAAGACTCTTAGGTAATTTATTATTAGATACTTTAGTATTAGTAGATTGTTTTACTTTAGAGGCCTTAGTTAGAGATTAAGTACTATTAGTAGAATATTATATATTAGATTTAATTAATAATTTAAATACTAGCTTAATATTTATAAGCTTATTATTAGAATTCCTATTTTATTAGTTATAGAATTAGAACTTACTTAATATACTTATAGAGTCTTAATTAAGAGGTCTAGTAAGAGTAGAAGCTTATTAACTATCTTCTACCTCTTTATAATTATTAAGTTATTTATCTAAATCCTTTCTAATAAATAAGATAGAGTAGGAGAAGGTACTTAGGTTAGGCTTATACTTTATAATAGACGTATTATTAGAAGCTAGTATACTACTAAGTAGTAATAGTAATTAGGTAAGATTAATAATTCTTTTATAATATTAGCTTTAAACCTTAGATAAGAGCTTATATATATATCTATTATAATTCTTTTTATTAGAGCACTCTCTAGTAGTATATATAAGTAATAAGGTTAGAGAAGTAGTATAAAGCTTAGTAGAATATTATATAAATGTCTATTTTAAGTTATTTAACTTTACCTATACTATTATAGATCTTTCTTAGATAATAATTAAACTAGACTTGTTTTTATAACTAGCTTTACTAATAGCTCTTACTCTACTTTATAGAATATACTATTAAGTTCTTATTTATATACTCTATTAATATTATAATAGTATAGTTATTATCCTTTATTATAGATAGTTAAGTTAATAATACTTTTAATAATAACTTTTAAATTATTATTAATCTAGCTATTAAGAGTAATAATATCTATACTTTTACTAGTAAGAATATAAGTAAGAAGTTTAATATTCTAATCTATAAATTCCTAAAATATATATAAGAGAATATATTAGAGATAGAGAGCTAGTATAGCTAATTTCTTATAGATAATCTAAGTATTATCTAAGAGTTTTTTAAGTTAAAAGTAGTAACTACTACTCTTAAAACTAAGGAAAATAGTATAAAGAATTACTATTATATTACTTAATAATAAGAAGAGAACGAAAAGGCTAAATAAGATAAGAATACTATTATAGAAGTAAGTTTATTTATTAGCTATAATAAAATACCTACTAACTATTATTATAGATTACTAGTTATCTAGCTTTAGTAAACTAATATGCTATATCTAAGTATACTCTTCTTAAAGTAAGTTTTAAACTAAATACTTACCTAGTTTAGTACTAATATTCCTTCTTTTTAATAAGAAGAGATAATACTTAAGACCTAGTATAAGTTTATTAAAGAGAATAATATTTATATTATTACTAAGCGTCTTAGAGATAATCTATAATACTAGGTAAAGAGAGTATATATTATAGCTAAAGAAGAGGCTATTATTATAAAGATTAAGTTAAAAGAGTAATTAGAGTGATTTTATAATATAGGTTTAATATTATTAGAGTTTTAAAAGTTATTATAAATAAGCTTAAGGATTAATATAGTATAGGTTTAAGCTATAGTACTAATATAATAAGCCTTCTAGCTATTATAATTAGATAGAGAATAATTAAGAGAGTTTTTAAAACTGTTTATAATCTATAGAAATTACGATTTTAGTACTTAATTCCTAAAAGTAATTTAATTTACTAATAATTTAAGCTTTAATATTATATATAATAAATATATTAATTATTCTAAGACTTAAGAGTTATAGTAGCTATACTACTATAACTCTGTTTATTTTAGTATTATAGTAATTACCTTAATTATACCTTCTAACCTAAATTATACTATAAAGTTTCTAAACATAAGCTCTAGTATTATCTAGATCTCTATTAGCCTAAATAGCCTCGTTCGTTTTTAGCTAGTTCTCTATCTTTTATATAATACTCTTTTATAATAAGAGTTTTACTAAAGGCGTAGAAGTTAGAGATAAGAATTATACTTAAGTTAGTTTTACTTACTTTCCTATAGATAGTATCCTTTATAATAAGAGGTATAAAGTTATATAATATTATATAAGTAGTGGTTAGTAGACTTTTAAGACCCTAGTACTATAGTAATTCCTATAGATATTAGTAGAGATAGTGATTTTAAAAAGCTTAAAAGCTTAGATATAAATTATTAGTAAACTTAAGAGACTAGCTAAGAATAAATAGAGTAAATCGAATATTATAAATATCTAGCTACTTCTATACTATAGAGCCTTATTATAGTATACTTCTAGTATCTTTAACTACTTAGAAATACTATAGCTTCTATAAATATAATATTAATATATTCTACTATCTCTACCTACTCTCTAGCTAGTTATAAGGCTATTATATATATATCTAAATCGCCTTCTAAACGCTAAAAGCTTAATTCTAGCTATTATATAACTACTTACTTTCTAATTCTTAGAATATTTTAACTAGTACTTATAATAGCGTTCTATATCTCTTATATCTTCCTCTACCCCTTTAATAGTAACTTATAAATATAAATACTAGTATATATATACCTAGCTTAGAGATAACTCTACTAGCTTTTGCTTTCTTATAAAGTCTTTTAAATATCTTTAAATTAATTTAAAGCTATTACTAATATAAGGTAACGCTCTTATAGTATACCTCTTCTCTAGCTATAATACCTTCGAGTATAAGTTCTCCTCTACTAATAATAATTTTTAGATCTCTTTACTTATAATACTAAAGTAAGAGGAAGGCTACGATTCTTTAGAAGACCTATTATTACTTTACCTACTCTTAAAGCGTAAGCTTATAATAAATTTATTATATACTAATTCTATATATAGTAGTATATCTAATTATCCCTCTTTAGTTAAATATTAAGATTATAAATTAATATAAACTTTATTAGATCTTAATATCTTAGAGAGCTTCTTTACTAAGCTTTAGAAGCTTAGTAATCGTTTCTTATATATCTACCTTATATAAGACCTTATACTCCTCTACTCTATACTAGACTTCTTAGTTAGCTATTACTTATAAGGCTTTATAGATCTTAAAAGAGATAATCTATTAATATGTCTTAACTATTCCTTAGTTTACTATTATAGATAAGGCTTTAAAAGTAAGTACTTTATTAAACCTATTAATTAATTATTATACTTTAATTATCCTTTAGTTTACTATTATTTAGAAGGCTTTATAGATCTTAAAAGAGATAATCTATTAATATACTTTAACTATTCCTTAGTTTACTATTATTTAAGAGGCTTTATAGATCTTAAATATAAGTACTATATTAAACTTAATAATTAATACTTATACTCTAAAGGCTACTCTCTTATATACTACTCTTTAGTTTACTAATTTCCTAAGTCCTTTACTATAGAGGCTCTAGAACACTTATTACTCTTTAAAGGTTATATCTTATCCTCTCTAACTAACTATTATCCCTCTCTTACTACCTTTTCTATATTATAAGTACTTAAGTATATATTAGAAGCTAAGCTTAATTACTAGGCTATCTACTAACTTATAGAATACTAAGAGTTTTTTACTAACTTTAACGACTTTACTACTTATATAGCTTTTTAGACCTAACTTATCTAAATCGTATACTAGGTATAGATAGACTTAGAGACTAGGCTATTATTATATCTATTTATAATAGCTACTCTAGTATTAGATTCTATATCTTATAAAGAGTAACTAGTTATACTTAATTCTCTTAATTAGAATAGAGAAGAAGTAGATAAAAAAGAGGTAGTAGATAAATTACTAAACCTAATTATAAGAGAGTTAAGAATTAATACTCTAATTAGAGAAAAGAGGATATATAAGCTAAAAAAACCGAAGAATAAATAGACTTTATATAATAATTATAAGATATATAATATATATATTAAAGAAAAATAGTTACTAATATTTAAAAATAGTTATAAGTTTATAACTACTTTTTAAAAGTTAGTTAAAATACTACTATATCTATATCTTCTTATAATACTTAATAAGGTTATAGATTTAAGAGAGGAGTTATATAACTATAAATAAGTAAATAAAATAACTAAATTAATAGTACTAAAGATCTATATCTAAGTAAAAATAGATATAATCCTTTATAAAGATAAGATATATTATATCTTAGCTAAAAATAATACTAAGATTTATAAGCCTTAGCTTTATATAGAAGACCTATTTCTTTCTCTTTATAATAAGTATAGCTTCTTAGATATATTAAAACCTAGTACTAGTAGAGCTCTTATAAGCTAAATACTTATACTTAACCTACTATCTAAAGTCTATATACTAATAACTAATCTAAAACTTTATTAATATATACTAGTAAAACTTAGGATTAAGTAACTTAAAGATATACTTATTAAGGCAAATTCTATTCTATTTTACTTAACTCTAAATAAGAAGTATATTATAGTAGTTAATAATAACCTAGTTAAGGTATATAAGTTACTAAAACTAGACTTTATAACTAGATTTAGTATTAACTATTTTATAAAAGAGTACTAATATATTATTAAGAAGTAATATATAACTTATATATTCTTTTAAAAGAAGAGAAATAAAGTATCTTAAGATCTTATAACTCTTACTTACTTTATATTCCTTCTATATAAAGCTAAATTAGAGTAAGTAAGCTTAGAAGAAGCTAAAGCCTAACTTTAAAAAGGTAGACCTGCTTTTATTTAGTTCTTAGGCTAGTTTTTTTATAATAATAGTAATATAATCCTAGAAGGTTATTTAAATAGAATAATTAATATAAAGATAATTATCTTCTCTTAAAGTTAGTACTTAACCTCTTATTCTACCTATATCTAGTATAGATATAACTATAAGAGTAGGTAGAGATATTAAATATACCTTACTTATCTCTTTTACTCCTCTTAATTTAATAGTAATCTATCTAAGAATATTAAGATAAATATTTATAAATAGGTAGTTAAGTTTAAACTCTTTAATATTATTACTTAATTAGATAAGAGGGTTAAGGTTAAACTAAAAAAGAAATTACTAAAACTATCTAAGTTAAAGAAGAGATCTAAAACCATAGAATCTAATACTAGAATACTATTAAAGAGAGAGTCCTAAACTATAGAATCTAATACTAGAATACTAATTAAATATATAAAGATAAGCGGTTCTAGAGCTAAAATATCTACTTCTCTAACATCTATTACTATAATACCTACTATTACTATAGCTAGTTCTGCTTCTAATTCTAATATAGAAGATATAGCTATAGTATACTCTTAATTTACTAGGCTTAAAGTCCTTCTCTAGCTAAGAGAGTATATATATATAAGAGTATTTACTAGTAAGAAACTTAGAATAGTTTTTTATAGTAGACTTTTTTTCTCTTAAGAAGAGTACTTAAGATAACTAACTTTTTTATACTTAAGAGAATAGGCTGTTTTTAGTAGAATATATATAGACTTTATAAATAGAGAGACTAATTAAGTATAGTAGTTTTTATTTTTAGAAAATACTATAAAATAGGTTATTTTTACTAGATTAAGATATTAATTTAGTAATAAGAGTTTTATCTTTTAAGACTAGTATAAATAGGCTGTTTTTAATAGACTTTATATAGATAAAGAAACTCTTATTTATATTTTAAAGTTATCTAATACTACTAATTTCTAATATAGTTTTTATTAGTTTTATTATATAAAGAGTGTTTTTTATAGATTAATTTTATAAGAATATTCTATTTATATCTCTTTATCTTACTTCTTATTTTAACTATTTAAGATAATTAGAGATTATTATTTAGAAGATCTAAAATAATATTATATTATTCTTAGTATTTATAATAGTTATATTAAAGTACTTAAGATAGTAAAAATAATAGTAAGATAGGTAGATATAAGGTTTATTATCTATTATAAGAATAATTAATACTTTATATATATTAAAAATATTACTAACTTTTAGCTTTTAAATAATATCTATAATTTATTTATTAACCTTACTAGAAATAGTACCTAAAGGAGTTAATAGTAGACTATTTTTAATATTTCCTAAGTATCTCTATATATACTTATATAAACTATTACTAAAAGGTTTAATTTTAAACTTAGGCTTTATTAAACATATATAGAATTAGAGATAGTTTAATTCTTATTATACTTATTAAGAAGACTAGTTATTTCTCTTACTTATAGATAGAGACACTATAGAGGCTATAATATATAGCTTATCTTTTAAGATATAGTTATTAATCTTTAGTAAACTATAAAACTTACCTTCTAGTAGAATAAATATTAATTCCTATCTATAGTACTACTTATACCTCTTTACTTTCTTCTTTACTATAATATAGGCATATTTCTCTTAAGTAAGCTGATTTAGCTCTTACTAATATATAATATCTACTTTTTAGATTACTTTTATAATTTAGTTTTTTAAAAGAGCTTAAAGTACTAATATATATTAAATAGAAGAGAGATATATCTCTTAAGCAAGTAGATTCTACTCTTACTAGTATATAACATCTACTTTTTAAATTACTATTTAGTTTCCTAAAAGGGCTTAGATATATTAAATTAGAGAGAGATATATCTTTTAGAAGTACTAATTCTCCTCTTTATAGATAAGAAGTTCTAAGATATATTAAATTAGAAAGAGATATATTTCTTATATATAATATAATATTTTATAACCTAAAACACTTACTCTTTATTAAAATAAATTAATAAGTTTAGTATATTAGAGAAATAAAATATAAATAATAAAGATTAGAGAAATAGATAAAAGAGCTAGTTAAGTATTTAAAAGAATATTTATATTAAAACCTTTTAAGAAATAAGAAATAGGAAATAGAAGCGCCTTTCTTAGTAGATTTGTTTAAAGTATATTTCTATCTACTTAGATTTTAAGCTTATAAGAGAGTATTATAACTCTTTATCTAAGAGGCTTATAGTATAAGTATATAAGGAAATCTAGTAGAGGTTAAAGGCTTAGTAATTATAATAAAAGTAGAGTATTTAGGTATTTATTATAGTAAATAGTAGTAAGTAATATATTTATAATATTATTTTTATACTTATTTGTTTATTAGCTTCTTTTAGATACTTAAGTAAATAGAAAGATATACTAGTATTCTTATAATATAAGGACTATATATAAGAAAAATATTAAAAAGTAATTAAGTATTAGATAGAGAGGATTAAGAAGAGATATAATTATTATAACCTAGACTATTATTAGAATTCTATTAGTAGGTACTCGCTTAATTGTTAAACTTATTATATAAAGACTAATAGAATATATAAAGACTTCTAAAGTAGCTAGTACTCTAAATACTCTACTAAATATACTTAAATACTAATAAAAACATAAAGCTATTATTAGATAAACTATATAATTAATTTATTCTTTCTATTATTAGCTATAGATATAGAAATATATTATATCTAAAGTAACTAATAAAACGAAAAGTAGAGAAAAGATTAAAAAAAGTAAGGGAATTCTCTATTCTTAAATAATAATAAGCTATCTACTTAGAATATTAGACTAAATAAAGTACTAGAAGTTTTTTTAATACTTAGCTAGTAAAGAGGTATTAAAATTAGCTATACCTAAGAATAGTAAGGAATTAGTTTTTAATATACTTCTTATTTCTATAAAAGTAAAGTTAGTAATTTATTTATATTCTACTAGTAGTATATACTTATTATATAAGTACTAAGGGTTAAGTATTAATAAAGACTTAATATTATTTTCTATTAAATCGAATATTCCTAACTACTTAGTAAAACCTAATACTATAATTAATTAGTATAAGTAGGTTTAAGGCTAGAAGTAAGAACTTATAAAAAACAGTAGTTTAAAAGCTTAGAGAGATGATTTATAATTATAACTGCTTTCTCTTTTCTTTATCTATCTATTTCTATATATTAAGAGTTATTAGAGTAACTTTAATATATTTTTATAACTAATAAAGTTACTAATATATTATAATATATATATTTAACTAAAGAACTAATTTAGTATTATAGAATACCTTAAATTCTTTCTTTTTTTCCTTAAGATTTTTAAAATACTATTTAGCCTAGGAAATAGTATCTTATAAATGTTAAGATAGTAGTATAAGGCGCTAGTAATAAGCTAGTTCTTATTAAAGCTAGGTCTTTTAATTCTTAAAAGTAGTTTAAACTCTAACTTCTAGAACCTCTTAAATAGTTATATTATACTCTAAATTATAAAAGCCTAATTTAATAAGAAGAGATTAAAGAGATTAGTATAAATCTAGGTTAATCTAGGTTTTATTACTACCTTGTTTTAGATATATTAAAAACCCTATTTCTACCTAAGCCTACTAAATTAAATTAATATATTATAAGAGAAAATCGACCTTTTACTTTCGTATTATTAGAAGTAGCTTAAGTCCTTAGATTATATATAGTTCTTTAGTTATAGGAAATCTAAAGTAGTACTTATTAAATAGAAATAGACTTTTCTCTATAATATCCTTATATAGGACCTAGTACTAATATTCCTCCTTACCTCTATTATCTTAAACTTTAAATACTAAATACTTATTATTAAGCGATTTAAGTATAAAGGGGCTTAGAGGCTAGATAGATATCTTATAAATGCCGAGTTTTAAAGCTTCTAGATTAGATAGTAGTAGGTATAGTAGAAATATATAGTAAATACTATTAGTATAGCGCTTTAGCTATCTAGTCTTACTAGATATATTAGTAAGCTTATTATAAAGTATTAATATATAAATTAAATACTAATTAAAGAGTATTAGAGAGAGAATACCTAGTAAGTCGAGAAAAGGAAAAGACGACCTAGGGAAATGTTAGAAAGAAGATTATAGATATTACTAGTTAAAGAAAACTAAGAAGAGAGTAAAAAATATAGTAAGTCTTATTATAAGTTCCTTATATAGCTATAATAAGACCTGCTTTTATATTATAACTTTATACTATAACTACTATATTAACTAGAGATTAGAGTAGAAGTATACTATTAGAGAGAAGAGTATTCCTTTATAGGAATTCAGAATATAAGCTAGAACGTTTAAATAGTACTATTTTAGCCTAGTTATAATAAATAAAAGATAAGACTTTTATAAACAAAGTAAAATAGAAATAGTAGTAGTAGTACTACTTCTATACTCTATTACTTTAATAGTTAGAATAGATAAGAGATTTAATTTTAATAAATAAATTTAAATATAAATAGTAGTAGTATAACTAGTTATTATATACTATTACTTTATTAGTATAAATAGCTTTTATTATATAAAAGATTTAACTATTCTAAATAAATTTAGTAATAAGTAGTAGTAGTAGTACTACTTCTACTCTCTAGTACTTTTTTAGTATAAAGAGCTTTTTTATATAAAATATTTAACCTTTAGAAATAAATAAAGCTATAAGTAGTAGTACTACTACTTATACTATCTATTACTTTATTATTTTAAATAGCTTTTATTATATAAAAAATTTAAATTCTATAGATAAATTAAGTAATAAGTAGTAGTAGTACTACTACTTTAACCTTTTATTACTTTATTAGTTTAAATAACTTCTATTATATAAAAGATTAAACTTTTATAAATAAATTAATCTGGAAGAAGTAGTAGTAGTACTACTACTACTACTACTACTCTCTATTACTTTATTAGTTTAAATAACGTTTATTATATAAAAGATTTCGCTTTTATAGATAAGTTAAATAATAAGTAGGAGTAGTACTACTACTTCTCTCTATTACTTTATTAGTTTAAATAGCTTTTATTATATAATATATTTAAATTCTATAGATAAATTAAGTAATAAGTAGGAGTAGTACTACTACTTCTACTCTCTATTACTTTATTAGTTTAAATAGCTTTTATTATATAATAAATTTAAATTTTATAGATAAATTAAATAATAAGTAGGAGTAGTACTACTACTTCTACTCTCTATTACTTTATTACTTTAAATAGCTTTTATTATATAATATATTTAAATTCTATAGATAAATTAGGTAATAAGTAGTAGTAGTAATACTACTTCTACTCTC
>LLCB01000508.1:0-28235 GCA_001414345.1 Hymenoscyphus infarciens
TAATAGGTCTAGATATCTAGACATATTAATTAGTATATATAAAAGTCTTTAAAATAGGTCTAGATATCTAGACTTATTTATATAAAAGTCTTTATAATAGGTCTAGATATCTAGACTTATTTACTTAGTATATATAAAATTCTCTATAATAGGTCTAGATATCTAGACTTATTTACTACTATATATAAAAGTCTTTATAATAGGTCTAGATATCTAGACTTCTTTATTCGTATATATAAAAGTCTTTATAATAGGTCTAGATATCTAGACTTATTTATTAGTATATATAAAAGTCTTTATAATAGGTCTAGATATCTAGACTTATTTATTAGTATATATAAAAGTCTTTTTAATAGGTCTAGATATCTATACTTATTTATATAAAAGTCTTTATAATAGGTCTAGATATCTAGACTTATTTACTAGTATATATAAAAGTCTTTTTAATAGGTCTAGATATCTAGACATATTAATTAGTATATGTAAAAGTCTTTATAATAGGTCTAGATATCTAGACATATTAATTAGTATATATAAAAGTCTTTAAAATAGGTCTAGATATCTAGACATATTTATTAGTATATATAAAAGTCTTTATAATAGGTCTAGATATCTAGACATATTAATTAGTATATATAAAAGTCTTTATAATAGGTCTAGATATCTAGACTTATTTATTAGTATATATAAAAGTCTTTATAATAGGTCTAGATATCTAGACTTATTTACTTATATATATAAAAGTCTTTATAATAGGTCTAGATATCTAGACATATTTACTAGTATATATAAGAGTCTTTATAATAGGTCTAGATATCTAGACATATTTATTAGTATATATAAAAGTCTTTTTAATAGGTCTAGATATCTAGACTTATTTATATAAAAGTCTTTAAAATAGGTCTAGATATCTAGACTTATTTATTAGTATATATAAAAGTCTATATAATAGGTCTAGATATCTAGACTTATTTATTAGTATATATAAAAGTCTATATAATAGGTCTCGATATCTAGTTATATTTATTAGTATATAAAAAAGTCTTTATAATAGGTCTAGATATCTAGACTTATTTACTACTATATATAAAAGTCTTTATAATAGGTCTAGATATTTAGATTAGTTTAAATAAAAGTACTTAGAATAAGTCTAGTTATATAGTCTTATTTAGATTAAGGTATTTTAAAATTTATTAAGATATATAATTAGTTAAACTGACTATTAACTCTTTATAGAACGTCTGTATTTAGTACTATGTTAGAGTATAAATTACTCGCCTCTTATTAGTTGCTTAGCCTATACTTAACATATATTAATATAGTAAACGACCTCTTTATTAATATTATATTAAATACTATATAGCTAATAAACCTTCCCGCGACCTAATATAACGTGTATCTAGGTTCTTTTAAGTTATTTAATATCTATAGCACTTGTTTATAGTTTAAGTAGATTATCTCTATTAATTTATAAATTATACTCTATCTCTTGTTTATAATAGTTTAATACTAGGGCTCTTAGTGTTTAGTAGTTAGCGCCCCCTATTTAGAGGACTCTCTTCTCTAGACATGCCCTTAGTATATACTAGCTAACCTAGCTAATACCTCTAAGAATTATGTTACTAAACTCCTAAGACTAGTAGTATTAGGTTTAAATAATAGAATTAAGCATTAACTATAAATAGAGAAGATAAACCTAAGCCTTATATTAGTAAAAACATCTATTAGTTAAGAATAAGCTTGTAATAATACTTGTTAAAAAGTATAGGATACTAAACACTACTAGTATAAAGCTTTAGAATAATAATCTTAGACTTATAGCACCTCGGTTTAGGACGAAAAGGCTAAGAGGAGGTGTCTTTTATAGTTAAAAGTAGTATTTTTAAAGCTAGTAGGGTTACCTAAAACCGTTGGTAGTCGAGCTTGCTTAGAGGGGTGGATTCCTAATAAACGTTATATTATAGGTAGTATGTTTCTTTTTACTTACCTTTTAAATTATGTTAATTTTAAATAGGTACTAAACCTGCTCCTCTTAATCTAGTACTGTCTACTGCTTATAAACCTGTTATAATTATAATACGAGTTTATATATATATATAAATATACGTTACCTCTACTACTGATTTCTCTACTAATAGCTTAATCTCTACTTAAACCTATCTTATAATAGCGAAGCATAGCGAGGTAGTAAAGGTTAATAAGACTAACTTCTTATCTTTTTAGGAACCTATATATACTTAAGGTAAAGGGGATTAGATAGACGACCCTCTTTCTTAGTAAGATTAGGCCTATAAACTTGCTATTAAATTACTTATAGAAGTCGAGGATATAATACCCCCTATACCCGACTAAGCTCTAGTTAAGGTTAAGGACCTTATTAAATAAGCTAATAAAGTCTTTCTTACTATAAGAGTTAATCTTATCTAGAAAAGCGTAGATTAATTAAGTAGTATATATTTTAAAAGTGCTAAGGACCTTCTTAATCTTATATAATATTTTAAAGCGCTAAAGGCTCCTAAGACTTCTAAATTCTAGGAGATATATGTAGTATTTAATATATATACTAGTTACGTTCCTTAATTAAAAAGGAAGATATCTTTAGTCTAAGTCTAATATACTCTACGGCGATATAAGTCTTCTAAGGAAATCACGCCTATATTACTCTCTAATAACAAGCCTATTATACTCGGTGATACTAATAATATAGATAGAGATACTAGACTTATACCTTTACCTAGAGAGAGTACTAGTAAAGGAAGCCTAATTTTAAAGGATAATTCTAGATCTAATCTATCTAAGGATCCTATAGTTCTCTAATATAGAAATAACGAAGTAATAAGTCTTTCTAATAAGGATAATAAAGAGATAAGCGATCTAAATATAGCTAATAGAGAAATATAATAGATAGATTTATTATTACTATTACTATTAGATAAGGATAAGGATAAGGAGGAATTAATAGTAGTAATACTAGTATAGGTATTAATAGAGATTAATATTATAGATATAGTATATAAAATAATTAATAAAGCTAAATAAATTCGCCTTAATTAAGAACTTGATAAGCGAGTATTATTATTACTAACTCCTACTCTTATAGTTCTTAATTCCTTTATACTAGTTAATAGAACAGCTAGTATCTATTCTAGGGTAAAGCGAAAGAGATAAACTACTCTTATTAAACAGCTATTTATAAGAGATAGTAGAGCATAGGTTACTAAAATAGGAAAAGTATATAGAAGACTACTAAAGAAGAGGAGGAATAAATAATATAAGGTAGAGCTTTCTAGAGTTAGGATATATTATCTACTGTTTTACTTACTTTTTACTATTTTTAGTAGCGAGTATCTCTTTAGCTTAGCTATTAAATATACTCTCTCGAGGTTTTACGTTTTATAATATCTCTTTAGCTTAGTTATTAAACACTTATGTTTTTTGATTTATAATGGTTTAGGATTTGAAGTTATATAACTCTTATACTTAGCTTAGTACTAGGTAGTATTAATAGAAAGTAAGTGTTAATTAACTTATTAGGCGTATATAGAAGTATATACTTAATTACCTATTACTATACCTTAATCTTTATTTCAGATTTAAGAATTTAAGATTTTCGATTTACGATTTACGATTTGTGATTTGCGATTTGCGATTTGGTTATTGGTAAAAGTGGTTAATCAGGATGCCGTACACACTAATCTTTTCCTACTCAGGAAAACGTCATGACTTGGAGATTTCACTTAAAGCAAGTTCACGTTTTTATTGTATTACAGCCTGCGGTTTAGGAACTTTACTGTCTTTCCTATGTGGTTCCGGACTTTGACTTGTGACTTGAGGGTGACAAATAATACATTCAATAAGGACCTATATACTGCGAATTCCTTGAGAATCTTGTGCAAGTTGGAGAGGTAGTATCTTTATAACTGAAAGCATTCCTAGCACGAACGCAGAAAGAATAAAGGCATTGTAAAACCTTTTCAAATTTGATTACTCATCCCTCCGGATCGGAGTCGAATTGTCAAGCTCACACCCAAAGTGAGTAATCAAGCTCCAATTCATACCGCATTAAAAGTATATATGCAAATGCCTAACTACCATTGCCTGCTTCCGGACTTTGTTTGTAATCACTGATTTGAAGCCGAGTCATCTAAGTCAAGCGACCTTGACGTAAAACCGCCACTATAGTCAAACAGTGGTGTGGCTATACGACAGAATGACGGGGATAGGTGGGCTCGAAACCTGAATTCAGAACTCGGAAAAGAAGAGGGGTAAGTAATACAGACAATACTTTTGCATAAAGATTCAGGCAGTTCCCTCCAAAGTCTTACTTGTTAATCATTCCATTTCTCTCCTCGCAACATCTCCATCAACCGAAGTTTCACCATTCAACAAGTCGAGCATAATTATAGTTCAAAATGTCGGGAGAACTTATTCTGGTAAGAAGGGATTCTCAAATGCCATGTAAAAAATCTAATTAGAACTTAGATAACTGGTGTTTCGGGCTTCGTAGGGTTCCGAGCTCTAACCCAGTCACTCAACCAAGGTTATCGCGTGCGAGCCGTCGTTCGGTCGGAGACTCAAGTTCCAAAGATCAAGAGAGCAGTAGCAAAGTTAATCCATGAACCCAAAGTCGAGTATGCGATCGTTAAGGATTTGACGAATTTAAATGCTTTCGATGGGCTACTCGAGGGTGTGGATTTTATCTTCCATATCGCTAGTCCCATGAAGATGAGTCCGGTATGTTGACACCTTTTGTCCATCAAAAGAGAATTCTTCTGATCAATTGGCTTTTAGAGTGATGACTATCAAAGGGATTATTTCCGACCAGCTGTTGACATGTGTCTCTCCGTCCTATCTGCCGCTTCGAAAGTTCCAACCATCAGGAGAATCGTTGTTTTGTCCTCCATCGGAGCGCTTCTAGATACAGATATGTTCCTCCAAGGAGCATTGAAGCATGAACCATACAAGAGCAAGTCTACCGCCTCTAATTTGTTTTTCGATACTGATTACAAAAAGGCGACGACCAAATTCCACTTCACCCCAAAGACAAGGTATTCGCATTTCCACTCCTTGCTTACGGCGCAAGCAAAGCCAAGGCACTTTTGGCATCAGAAGCCTGGATCGAATCGCACAAACCATCATATGATGTAGTATTTTTGCTTCCTTCGAGCATTCTCGGACCCCACCAACTTGCCGAAACCGTTGAGGATTTTAAATCCACCACAAATGGTCAATTAGTGAGCCTAGTACAAGGCGTAAAATCACCAATGCCAGGACTAGGTGCATCGGTGCATATCCATGATGTGGTGGATCTGTTGTCGGGAAGCATCAAAACAGGCAATACAGTAAAAGCCGGGAGATATCTTGTTTCTGGACCCAAACTCCCATGGATGGAGACTATCGAGGTTATTAAGAAGTCTTTCCCAGCTGAGGTGGAAAGTGGCGCTCTTTCACTCGATGGAGTTTTGGGAGATATGAGGCTTCCCATGGATGTTTCTGACACAGAGGAGGCGTTTGGGCTGAAGTTCCAAGGATTTGAGGCTCAAGTAAAGGATGCGGTGGCCTTTTATCTTGGTTTGCCAAAGTAACGGAAGAGAGGAATTGGTACTTGTGAATTGACTATAGAGAGCAGTGAAATGACGACTGAAATACTTGAAGTGTTGATTCCCATGAGGTTGAGTTTATTTCTCTGAACACTTCCCGTAGCCTCAACCCCTTTTGGTTTGAGGCATAACCTAGATAGTATATCAGGATTGGTTTTGTTGTTGCACTCGTTGTTCTTCTTTCCTGGTCGCCTTTTCCTCCTTCTGTAACTCCACTTTATCTTCCTTTTCCTTTCTAGCACGTCTCCAACCCGGCCCTTTCCTCATAATGATCAGTAAAACGGGATTGAATCCTATGAAAATGACCGCAAGTATTGTATATGCCCAACCTGTTCCGATTGCATCCGAAAGTGGTATAATAATAGCCGAAAAGACTGCTCCGATTTCACAACGCACGACTGAGGAAGATCTCGGAGTTAGCGTTGCTGTTTCTAGAAGTATGTCTGAGGAAGTAACAGGGCAGTGGGGAAGGAACAAAGCTGTCAGATGAGGAAGTAGTGTCTCAATCCTCCTGGAACAACCCGAAAAAGGGAAAGGAACTGGGAGAATACCCACAGTTGTTGGCTGCTGTAGCAACTGATGGCTTCCCGGGATAAAGATCAACAATCAAAATATTTAACGTCTGGAATGAGGCAGTGAGTCCAAAGCCAGCAAAGAACAATGCGATAATTGGTGCAGCCAGACTCAGTTTCTGGGCCATGACCCAGCCATACATGAGGATGAATGAAGCCGCTATAAAAGTCGCGGGAAATGCAACTTGCAAGCGAGCCTTTTCAATGGGAAAATGGGCTAGGTCCTGAACCCTATTTTTGATGATGGGTACTCCAAGCTTCTTTGCAAAGCGACGATAATTCCAATCAACCAGTTTTCCGACCGTGAAAGCAGATGCCATGCTGCCGAAACCGATTGGCAAGAACATGAGGGAAATCTGCAGCTGATTGAAACCATAGTGGGATGTAAAGAGTTTGGAAGCGCCGGTACTAGAGCAAGATTGGTTAGTCATTTTTTCAGTCGCAATGGGGAAGGAGAAGGAATACCTGATAGCGTAAAAACATCCTAAACCCAACCCAGTAGCCACAAGAATGCAGGCACTTTCAAGATCCAACAGTACAGCTAGAGTGGACATTGGATTTGGAAGCCTGAATGTACTTCCTCTTGATCTCTGTATGCTTTGCTTCATGGTATGTGAGTCCAGCCTTCGCTCGCCTCTCATGACGTATCATATCGGTGATGTTCCGCGACAAAAAAGGTGGAGGAATAGACCCATTATCAACTACTTTTCGGCACGTTTCTGGCAAAAAGAGGATCAGCGGAATAAATACCGCCGCTGAAAAGATGAATAGAAACCAAAATATAAAGTGCCACCCGGCATATTGGCCGATAATACCACCTAGAACGGGTGCAATCATAGGCCCAAAAACTGGGCCGAGTGAGGTGTATGCAATGTATGTTCCACGTTCAGATGAGGTAATGATATCGCCAACAACCCCATTTGCTAAAGCAACGGTTCCAGATGACCCTGCACTCTGAACCATTCGTAAGATTAGAAGCGCGACGAAACTGTTTTGTAGAGCCAAGGCAATATTTGCGGCATTGAAAAGGACGAAACAAAAAATATACACTGTCACAAATTAGAATACGTTTTTCTCGTTGACTCGGGAGCCGGTAGCAGTGTGTATGGATAAAATACAAAAAGGAAACAAAGGAGACATCTACATACTTGGTCTTCTCCCGGTTGTATCTGCCAAGTCCGCGACAAAAGCGGGGGCTATTCCTTGAACAACTAGAAAGAGAGTGACAGTAATGTTGATTTGTGTATCCGAAACGCTCAGGTCCTTTGCAATCGTTTCCAATGAGGGATCTACATTTGTTAACCTTAGAAGGCGGCATAGCTTGGTCCAGAACTTACAATAAATAGCAGTGGCCATTGGCGAGAAAACAGAGGCCAAACACGCAGTGAAAACGATGAGCTTCTTTTGTGTAGGTGTCAAAACGGTATAATCTACTCCGGCTGGCACTAAGGGTTGCTCTGATGGTGGTTCATTCTCTCCACCCTGCGATTTGGGATCGAGCTCATCATTTGAAACTGGCACCCTCGCGGTAGCTGTGATTTCGTCAAAATCAGAAGTTTTTTCATTCTGCATATGGACCCGAGATGAGATATCGATTGAGTCTTCGGTTGATAGGATGGTTGGGTTTTCTTCCTCGGCTTTTGTGAGTTCAGAGTGTTCTGCCATAGCGTCTAGTTCACCTCGATGCAAAAAGAACAACTGAATCTGACACGGAATTCATGGTTGGAACTCGCGGAAACGTTTCTATTGATGTAAAATCTTACTCAGTAACAAATTGTTAGTGGTTCGCTGCAAGCGATCGGTGGCGCTACTTAAAACCGGCCGTGTTCGCAAACTCCGAGTGGAAACCCCGCGAGTTGGATGGTCCTGTTATTGAGAAGAAATACATGACAACAATGTGACTCTCGGGGTTTATTGGGACGAATAAAAATACAATCCAGATCAAGGAAGAGTTGAGGGGATTCAAAAGACTGTCATGTGACCCAGGAAAAAAAAAGTTCGCTGCCTAACGATACAAATGAAAGTCGCATGTATTTACAACAAAGCAGTAGTACCTAAAACCTCCATTTTCAGAAGTCGCAAGTTTACTTCCTGCGTGCTGATTTCCGAATGGAGCTTACAGATATGTTTGGAAATTCCATCCTTTCCTGATGTAGTCCAAAATTAAGAGATCAATAAAAAAATCCCCACAGACTGTCTTTGAGCCTCATTTTCGCAAAGCGACTTGGCAAAATTGCGAGAGGGGAGTAGGTCACGTGAACAGAGCAAGCAAGCTCCGGGCGTTCCGAACCACCGGCAAGAACACTTGCATTCAATCATTTCCATGAAGTCTCAAGTTAGTGTTCTTTCTTTGAAATCTTCTATGTTGCATAATCTTGATTCTTAGCCAGCTTGGGTGGTTTTAGAAGCCAATTTAAAACTTCCCCAACACTAAGATGATGAGAGCTTGCCGATGTCCTACTCCCATAGAAAATGTCCCAGAATCCTGCCGCCGATGCGTAATGTAAGAAGTTTAAGAAAATACCAGATATACTACCGGCGCTACGCTTCCCAATACAAGGAATCATCCATGCTCAGAAGGAAAAGCTGATAACTTGGGACAAGGGAAGCGACGTTATGATTGTTCAGGCAAATGAAAGAAGGGTCAATCAAAGACGAAGGGAGACCGCGGTTTGTTGCCTCTCTTGAGGTTCTGCTTGCGGACCATGCACAGAGAGGTGCCTTGGCGACCTCCAAGCATGGGTACACATGGATATGTAAAACCTAAATGGTATCTTCGTTTCCAGTGCTCTTCACAGCAAGAACTTTTTCTGATTTATAAACATATGCTGTCGTCATAAGGAGCAACGCACGTGACAGGTCCCTATTTTTGTCTTTCTAACTAATCATTGTAATCATTGTAATCATTGTACTCAGTGTTGAATTATGCTATCGGTAAAGTCTCGATTTTCAACTCCTTCTTTCCCATCAGCAAAATAAACTGGTATTCCTCAAACTTGATTCCAGGCATGAACCAGCATCTGACATCGTTTGTTTACGTACACCTTGAAAACACGTTCATACTTTCAGTCTTACATCCTTTTGTCATCTTGTAGCTGGAAAACTTTCTGGTAAACCGGAAAACGAAAAGGAAAAATCCAACGCATGAGTGGCTAAATCCATGTGTGATTTACAAAACCACCGGTATGACTGCTCCCTCTCTTCTTGTTCTGAGATAAAAGTTCACTAGAACACGTTGAAACCAGATTGGTGGAAGCAATTTACTATTTCTGGGACGAGCTGGTGCAAAGGCTACGGGTCCTTCTTGATATCAATTTGATATGAGGTCTCGGGTTGATCCAGCCAACTCGAAAAAGTGCAAGAATCTTGTTGCTGAAAATAGCTCATGGGATCCCTAAAAGTTGACTTATCTTAGATTGGCGAGCTAGAGATTTTATCAATTATCTCGTTGAAAAGATTGAGTCGTTGGGGGATGTCCTCCGTGAAGTAGGCCCACTTCAGTCGTCTAAACTCATGGGTCATATCCTTTTCCTCCTGCTAACCTGACGCTTACATGCAATCCATTCCTTGTTGTTTGGAATTGGTCCTACTTTAGCGATGCCAAACCAAGCACAAGCAAGGCGCTTGAAGATGTTTATAAATTAAAGACAATTTATGATACTTGATATCTAAATATCTCAATGACAAGGCCACAGCAACTCTGAAGCCAACAGATACTCGCATAGTGAAGTCCAGCCTCACAAGGAATAGTGGTGTGACAGGCACATGGTGCACCTTGGATTTTCAAGAAGAAGATCCTCGGCGTGAAATTGGACACTCCCAAGCCGACTATTGACGAGGAAGGAGCAACCAAGACTGTACTGCTTCCTCAAAACACACTGATGGCGGAGGCCGCTCTTGCTTGACCAAATCTCATAAACATCGCAGCGAAGCAAGTCTTGCCGCGCGCAAGATGAGGGCAGAAACGCCGTAGTCTACCTACCTACCTATATAAGTCTTGTTGAGGCAGTGGGTCGCTCCTTCCCTTCAACCTAATCCTTACCGCGCGCACATCTCGCAAAAAAGGAAGGAACGACCACCCCTCAACTTCAAAACCTTCGCCCTTCCTCTTCCTCCTCTTCCTCTTCCTCTTCCACTTCCTTTCTTCAACAACACCTTTCTTCTCTATGTCTATATAACCCCTCTCTATTACTCTGAACCTGGGGAAGGCCCTTACCAGCACCCCAACCTCTCGGGAAGAATATAAAGATTTACATCCTGTATCAATACACGTTTTCTACACGTTGAGATGTCACCGTTTTTGCCTCGTTATAAGGAAATCTTTCACCCATGTTTCCACGTGGCGTTTGGTTGCTGGTTCGTCATGGGTTGGGGTGGATTAGGAGACTTTGTTTTTCTTCTCTTCTTGGTGGTTTGTTGTTTGAGAAATGTAGGAGCAGATGGCAGCTGAATCGCTCCCCTTTCTTACCTTCCTTGCTAATCGCATTCCAGGAATTGCGGGTTGGAGCCGGAAGCTTTTTGCTGCCGCTTTTATTTGTCCGGGAGCCACGTGATTCCTGGTTTCGCTCTACTCGAGTACGAGTACGGAAAGAGCGAGTACGAAAATCGACGACCAAATCCAACATTGTGAGAAGATGACAGGACCATGCAAAACCACGTTTTCATGACTCGTTGCACCGACATTGTTGAACAATACACTGACACGAACACCTGTCCGACAGATGGTGATGGCATTGGTATAACGCGGGCACGATAACTTGGGCAAACGAAAACGTTGAACAGGAAAAGGGGGGGAGTTGGGTGGAAAGAAACCAGATGTGGGGGACCAATTGAGGACCTTTGATCTGGGACTCCCGGATATTAGATTGTTGGATCCCTGAGGGGACCCTGCATTACATTTATGCAGCAGAGCAGCCTCACAGGAATCCAGGATGAAGCCATCGTGGTGCCGTATCCAACAACTTCTCGTTGGCTTATACTGGTACGGCATTTTATGGTGCACGAAAGCCCGGTTGTCTTCCCACACTGGCCAGTAAGTTTTCTTTTTCTCAAACCCGGTGAACCGGAATCTTCAATGTTGCGCCTCCAGCTCAGTTCGGGTGTCTTCTCGCCCGTGCCGTGTCAGAATCTCCAAGGCTTCCAATCGCCGGCCGGCATCTAGCCCTTTCCATCTTCTTCCCCTCATTTTTGGTCTCTTTTTGGACTTTCCTTTTGCTGGCAGACTGGAAGCTTGAGTGAATTTCCGCAGAACGACGACCTCAGGTACTGGTCAACAGCTAGCTATTGCCTGCCCTTTTGGAGTCGCTTTCCCCGGGCAACCATCATTGGCATAAGCCTTGTCTTACTCGGTGAGCGTCAGAGATTCAGCTTGTAAGTTGACTGATTTCCCCCGTTCTCAAGGCTTCCTAGAGCAGCGTCTACGTATTCTGTATTGACCTCTCTGCTCTCTAGACCTACCCAAATTGAGGAAGCCCCAGACCTTCTGCCAACACAACACGATGCTCGATCCCTTCTTCCCCCCGATCCCGATCCTCCAGCAGCTAGTAACACCTCTCTGCAACACCCTCCACCTATATTCCTTACCTCTACACATCCACGAGATTCTTGCAGCTTTTGCCGTTTACCATGTTATCTTCGAATATATCGCTCCTCCATTCTCCAGCTTCTTCCTCTCGAAACAATATACGGGCTTGTCAAGGGAAAGCAAACTTCGTTGGAATATGCACTGCGTGTCTATGGTTCAGAGCGTAAGCATTAGCGCGCTGGCACTATTCGTTATGGCTGCAGATAAGGAGAGGAAGAGCATGAATCTCGAGGAAAGAATGTGGGGTTACACGGGCGCAGCTGGCATGGTGCAAGCTCTGGCCACGGGGTACTTTCTATTCGACTTGACCGTCATGATACGGTATTTGGATGTATTTGGAGTTGGTATGTTGACGCACGCTTCAAGTTGTCTTGTGACGTATACTCTAGGATTTGTAAGTTTTCTACGACTGCTTCGTATACCGTACCACCAATACTGATCTTGAGCAGCGTCCAATATTCAACTACTATGGTTGTGTATTTATGCTCTACGAGCTATCTACTCCCTTTTTAAACTTCCATTGGTTCTTCGATAAACTTGGCATGACTGGGTCAAAGGCGCAATTATACAATGGATTTGCTCTTATATCGGTGTTCTTTAGTGCTCGGCTTGTTTGGGGCGCTTACTCTTCTTTCAACATATATCGAGATGTTTGGAACGCTATATATTTTGATGCAAGCACAACAAAATTAAGCACAAACGAGGCCATGATGGTGTTTGGGAAGGACAGATCTCTTCCTGCATGGCTAGTGATCATTTATATGGGAGGGCATGTCACCCTCCAAGTGCTAAATGTGTTTTGGCTAGGAAAGATGATTGCTGCCATTAGAAAGCGATTTACCCCAGAAGCTCAAGCGGAGAAGAAGCAGAGGACGCAGAGGAAGCAGAGGTAATACTTTTCAATTTAAGTTTGAAAAGATGCTAGGGGACACCCCTTGATAGATAGATATAGACGAATTACTAGGTATATTCTCATGAGATGTCTACTTATGTAGGCAGCCACGACTCCGAAGCAGTAAGGCTGATGGAAACAATTGTTAAGCACAGACCGTATGTTCTTATCCTTACCCGTAATTTGATTTATATGTAAGATCCACTCCTCGAACGGTGACAATTTCCGACTCGCCAGAACGCAAAATATATACCCATTTATCTCATTTTGACCAATTGACCAATGAGGAAGGCCTCAGACCGAATCGGCCCCATGTTTGTCTCGAGTCGCGATCCCGACTCAAGGGATCGCAAGTTGCCCTTGGCGTTCGTCCTTTTCAAGAAGTAGACCCAGTTACCAAGACCACGTAACTGTCACACACTCTCTCTTTCTCTCATCTCACACATACATGCCTACACGCAACACTATTGTTCCTTTTTTGTCTTCTTCTCTTTCCCCTCATTCTTTCATTCTTCTTCTATAAGTTAGGGGCACGTCCAGTATCACTGTCCCGTATCTCACTCTTTTGCCCTTTTCCGACTACTAATTTCCCACCACGCCCTTCCCTACCCCTCAAAACAAACCCTCCGAAAGAACTTCCTCGAACACCAATTGACGACGACGCAAAATGCATCAAACTCCATTACTTTCGGATTTCCACACCACCAGTGGTGATCGACCCCGGAAATCCTCGCGACGACGCAATGGAAAGAAAAGGGGAAAGGATCAATCCCCCCGCCGCTCCAAAAAGACAAATCTCGTGACTTTCCAGGAAACAGCCGAGAAAATGCGTCTCTACGCCTGGCACGAGCTGGAATCCTGGCAACAGGATAATGAATTCCTCCATTCTGGCTATCGAAAAGCCACGAATTCTTACCGTGCTTCCCTTTCTTCGCTTTCTTACATCCATAATCAAACCGCGAATATCTATTCTCACCTCGTGGGCGCTGTACTTTTTATCCTGGCCTCAATCTTTATCTATTATGAAGCGGTGCCGCGATATTCTACTGCGGATTGGTGGGATGTGGGAGTTTTTGCGTCTTTTGCGGCGGGTGCGATGGGCTGTTTTGGGATGAGTGCGTTTTTTCATACGGTGGGGAATCATAGTGAACGGGTTTATCATAGTTGGTTGCTGCTTGATCTGTATGGGATTTTGGGGTTAATTTGTGGGACGGTTTATTCGGGGACTTATTATGGGTTTTACTGTGAGAGGAGGGTTTGGGTGGCTTATTCTGTTGAGGTGAGTTGTTTCCTTGTTTTTTTTTTGGTCTTTCCTTTGCTTTGGGGTTGGTGAGAGGGGAATCTCGGGTTCTTGGATTGTGTCTTTCCTCCAGGCCTTGCTCGGGTATCGGGTGAGGGCTATGAGTGTGAAATGCTGACGCTTCTTGTAGATCACGCTCATTACCAGTCTTGGAGCTCTCATTTGCGCTATGCCAAAATTCCGTGCCCCTAAATGGAGAGTAGTAAGAGCCATAGTTTTCGGCATCATTTTCCTCTCGGGTGCCGTCCCAATGACCCATGCGGTGCGAAAATTTGGCTATGAGCAAGCTGCTAAGCAAATGGGTTGGTGGTGGCTTATTCTTGAGGCTTCACTCTATGTTACGGGGGCTTTGGTTTATGCTGTATGTTTTCCCCCTCTTTTTCATCTTTTCGGTCGGTGTTGAGGCTATGGGGAAATTGGTACTGATTGAAAGAAATAGTTCCGCTTCCCTGAATGTATCAAGCCTGGAGCTTTCGACATCTGGGGAAACTCACACCAGGTATTTCATATTTTTGCTGTTTTGGGGGCCTTGGTACATTTGATTGGTATGATTCAGGCGTTTGATTTTAATCACAATCCGGCTACTAGACGCTGTTGATCTTTTGACTTCTAGAGGAAAGCATTTTGTAGAGATATAGATTGTTTTTGTATATAGATTGATAGACTGTATTATAATATTTACAATGAAGGCTGGGGTTGTCATGTGACTTATCTCGTTGTCCTAAGTCATTGACATGTTCACTCCTTGAATATAGCTAACAGAGAATCAATTATATATTAAAAGTGAAACTACATGAGTTCTAGGTAGGAAGGGGCAGTGTGAGAAATGATTAGATTAGGTTAGATTAGATTAATGACCTATGATTAATCTAATCATAGATTAATGAGGTCCTAATCATTAATCAGAGTAACCAAAAGTCACTAATCAGATTATTAATTGATTAATTGAGTAGTATATATAAGTTTAATTCGCTCGTGGCTCCTTGTACTGTTGAAAATTAACCTTGATAGCACCTAGAGAAATCTAGTTCCTAAACTCGAAGATTAGCCTCTTACACTTTGTGATAGTCGTTCTGTTGATCCCGATAACTGTGTGCCTATAGACTGGATAATTCCTGACTGAGTTAGAGAAGTTTACTATCTGACGTATAACCTAAAATACGAATGGTTTTGGCTAGAGAAACAGACACCATCGGAACCCTTTACTTTTGTAATATATAATACGAAGGCGGGAGCGTATGTACGTTATAAGTATTTGTTATTATATTAGATATTCACTCTTATGATAGCTACCTGATTAGGGTTAGCTTACTCTTAGGGTACTTATACTCTCTCCTATATATAGTAGATAGTTCTCTCCTTATAGTAATTAATACCTAATTCTCTACTCTATACTTTTGAATACCTATAACACTTCTCTTAACCTTATATCTATAATAGGTTATAAGCCTAGTAGCTATTATACTATTAGTATTTAATAGTATTACTTAAATCGTAATAGTAGAAGTTAATTTACTTATTATCTTATTACTACTAATAATATATATATATATAAACTTAGGTTAAGAGATATTAATACTAGAAAACATATAAGTACTAACTATACTTTAATATATACTAAGTCTAAATAATCTATTTAGTAAATCGATAAAAGTACGACGATCGATCTCTCTAATAACCTTCGATCTATAAGAGTAAGAGGTATTCTAAGCTATACTCGAATTATCTTTTAACGATTTACTCTCTTCGGTATCAACTATACAAAAAGGTAAGAGTAAAGTAAATACTCTTATATAAGTTCTAGAGCAACTTTTACTAGCGAAAGGATTACTAATTAAGGAATCGCTTTTAAAGTCTTCTTATAATAATCTAGAAGGTTCTAGTAATAAATCGAATTTACTATTAAAAAGATTAGAATTAAGAAGTATAGGAAATAATAGCTTAAATAGTAACAGATTAGAAGCTCCTCTACCGCTACTCTCTTAGTCGATATTTACTAGTACTAATAATATATTAGACCTACTAAATTTAAGCTATTATAGCACTTCTTAACTCTTATTAAGATTATACTTAAAAGGTAAAAGTAATTACTTATTATAGAAGGAAGAGATAATAAGGCTTATATATTAATATAAATTAAAAGTCTACCTCGAAGAGAATGTTTAGCTACTAAATATGACGGTTTCAGACCTGTCACGTGACTCCTCACCGCCTGGCAGAATCCTGTATATTAGCATCGTTTAGAGCTATCTTCGCTCTTTACCTTTAGTTTTCGCGTTAATAACTACGAATAGACTACTTCTCTACTCTACTCCTATCTTATTATTATATTAAACTAAAGGTCACTCTTCTTATTAGACTCTTAACCTCACTTCTATTCTAGCCTCTCTGTCGCCGACTCTACGAACCTCTTTAAACAGCTTTCTAGACCCCTCGCTAGCGACTCTCGAATTAATACTAAGCTTAAGACTCTCTCTCTAGCGTCTACGGACTTCTATTCCAGCCTCTCTGCCGCCGACTCTACGAACCTCTTTTTAAACAGCTTCCTAGACCCCTCGCTAGCGACCTCTAAATCGACACTAAGCTTAAGACCCCCTTCTAGTATCTTTGGATCCTCTCCCCTCTCTAGCGTCTACGAACCCCTCTCCCTCTCTCTTCAAATAGCTAGTATCTAACTACTTCGATAATAGACTCTAATATCGTATACTAGGTATATAACTTTAGCTCTCTTATTAAGAAGAAATATTAATATACTTATATAATCGACGTTTTAATAAGATAGCTTATCTAGCTCGTTATTAGTTAATCTAAGCCTCCTACTATTAAGAAGCTCTATACTCTAATAAAAGAAGCCTTTTAAGTAGACCTTCTTACTTTTAGCTTTATTATTTTCTAATAACTCTCGAAGTCTTCTCCTTCTCCTCTTAATATTATAAAAGCTAATATTATAAAAGCTCTTAAAGCCTATACTTTAGTAATTAATAAAGTTATAGAAGTATATACTAGTCGCTTAGCGGATTATATAGATTAGTATTAGAGAGCGAATATAGAGAGTTTTAGGTAACTTAGCGTATAGCTAGTATCTTACTACTTATATAGAGCTAGCACCTTACTACTTATATAGAGCTAGTATCTTATAGCTGCCTTAGTAGAAGGAAGGGCAAGAGTATAAGCTAGAACTAGTAGATATATAGATAGACAAGTATATAGGTATAGAGCTCGAGGGCGAGCTCTACTAAAGAGAGAGAAATATAACAGTTTTAGACCTATTACGTAACTCCTTACTACCTAGTAGAATCCTATATATTAGTATCGTTTAGAGCTATCTTCGCTCTTTACCTTTAGTTTTTACGTTAATAACTACGAATAGACTACTTCTCTACTCTACTTCTGCCTTATTATTATACTAAAAAAGGTTAAATTAATATTTACTATATAAGAAGAGGAAACTATAGATAACGTAAAGTTATAAAACCTTTAGAATAAGAGAGAGGCTAGATACTACTCTATAATTATAAATAATATTAAAGTTCTTCTTACTAAAGTTATCAAAAGCATCTATATTATAAAGAGTATATAGAATACTCTCGAAAGAAAGTACTCTAGAAAAGAAGAGGTACTTATATATAATATAATTAGTAATTATATTAACTATAAATATAAGAGACATAATAATCTTAAGAAGTATATTAGTTACTTCTTAAATATAAAGCGTAAGCTTAAGAATCTTAAGTTAATAGATATCGAAAAGTAGTATACTACTCTTTTTATTAAAGAATTAATATAGTCCTTTCCTTAATAGTCTATAGCTAAGCGAGTAGATCTTTAAGGTTCTAATCTACTAAACCTTAATCACTTAATTATTAATATTATAGATAAAGCTCGTATTAGAGAGACTACTAAAAGTAAAGCCCTTTTTAGAAGTATAAAGCCTTAATAATAGTAATAACACCTAAAAGGTAATAATAGTAAAGAGAATAAGAATTACTCTTATTATACGTCTAATAGATATAACTCTAATTTATACTTTTCTCTTTTAAAAAACAAGGAAAAGAAGGAAAAGTAAAAGGCTTTTCAAAGTAAGAAGTAGACTAAATAGAACCTAAAAAAGAAAGATAAAAAAAGAGGTAATTCTTTAAAGAATAAGAATACTAAGCCTAAGAATACCTCTAATAATGATATTAAGAATATAGAAAGTGTTTTTAGATATATAGGCTTATATATAGTATATAGTCTTAAATTAGATACTAATATAATTATAATATTCTTATAAAAGTCTAAACCTTAGAAAAAGAGATTTAGAAATAATACTAGTACTAACTTATATATTATATACGATTACTATCGCTTTTAAAGAGACTTCTAAAAAGAGAATTTAGATACTATTATAATAGTTAGTAGTATAGCCTCTATTTAAGAAATCAGTATAGTAGTACTCTAATTATATACTAGCTAAAGTAAGAATAATTATTACTATATTAAATTAAAGAATTATTTATATATCCTAGAAGATAGTATAATTTATAGATATTAAGAGTGCTATTAATAAGTATAAATTATAGCTCGCTAAATCTAAGCATATCTTCTCTCTTTTAGATAACGATTACTATCTCTTAGAGATACTAAATAATTATCTCTTATCTAAGAACTTAAAGATATATTTAAGTAAAAAGTAAGATATTAAGGTTATTAAATATAACCTTAATCTTAATAAGAGACTAACTTCTATAGTTTCTTAAAGCGTTAATAATACTATTATTAAAAGTAGTATAAGTACTAATACTAAGACCTTCTTAACTAATAAGAAGGCTAGCTTTCTTATTTTAACTAATAAGAAGCTAGGAAATTTTAAGCAAGAGTTAGTATTAAATATAGTCGTAGCTTACCTAATAGTACTTTAAAAAGTTAAAATCCCTTTACTAATAATATAGTATTATTACTTTAGACATCTTAGTCTTAATAATATATAAAAGACTTTTAAATTAATAAAAGACATAAAATTTAAAAAGTATCTAGAATCTTAAGAAAGTGAAATTATATATACTCTATATAAGCTTAGAAAGCTAATATAGTATAAGCTAAAAGCTATTAATCTAGAGTATAAAAGCTAGAAAGTCCTTAGACATATATTTAATAATATAGTATAAATTAAGCATCTAATATATAATAGTATAGAGTATACTATAATCTTAACTAATAAATATTTAAAAAAGCGATAGAGATATCTCTTAAAAATAAAAGGAGAGGTATAAGAATATCTTTAAGCTTTTAAGTAATTAATATATATCTAATATAGCTACTAAATTAAGATATTTAGATTAGATAAAGGAAAGGAATTTATAGTTAAAGATATCTAAGAGTATACTAAAAACCTTGAAATAAAGCTTAAGATTACTACTCTAAGATTACTTAAGTAGAATAGAGTTTCTAAGTATATAATCTATACTCTTATTAAAAGACTCTAATCTATAGTAATCGACTAAGAGATCTCTAAGTTTTTTTAGAGAGAAGTACTACTTATACTAATCTAAATATATAATATTACTACTAATAGTATAGTTAATAGTAAGACTTCTTATTAAAAGTTTCTAAACAAGTTCTATCTAGATAAGGATAATATACTAGATATATTAAATCTAAAAGTATTAGAGTATAAGGCTTTTATCTATATCCTAATATAGAATAGAGTTATAAGTAAAAAGCTTACTATATATACTTAGAAAAGTATATTAGTTAGTTATAAAGGTTTATATATTTAATAAATTTAAGTACTAGAATTATAAAGAGTTATAAGATTCTTAAACATAAGATTTAACAAAGAAGAGTATATTAGTAGATATAGTCTCTTAGAACCTAGATCTAGAAGTAGTAATCTTAATAATAAGATCCTAGTTTCTATTACTTTAAATAAGAGTATAAACTTTAATAATTTTACTCTTATTCTTAATATTAATAAACCTAGCTTAACTAATTTAGATTATAACAAATATAACGAAGTTCTTAATAAAGTTTCTATTAATAATAAAGTTAATAAACCTATTTAATAATCTTAAAAGATATATTCTACTATTCTATTAAGTAAATATATTAATACTTATTAGAATTATATTAAGAAGGTTAATCTAAATATTATTATAAATTTATTAAAGAAGAAGATAACTTTAAAGGAAATTAAGTCTCTTATAAAGCTTACTACTAGATAAGTATATACTACTATTAAATATAAGAGTATTTAAATTTCTAACGATTTATAGACTTTAATTAAAGTCTTAAATAGTAAAAACTCTAAAAAGTAGAGATATACTATAAGAATAGAGATAGAGTTACTTATATATAAAAAGACCTAGATACTAATTAAACAAAAGTTAGTACTAGGAGGCTAAAGAGTACTTACTACTAAATTTGTTTATTATACTAAAAGAGACGCTAATTCGGTTATTTTAAAGTTTAAGATAAGATAGGTAGTATATAGCTTTAAGTAAGAATATAGAGTTAATTATTACTATACTTTTATAAAAGTATATAAGATAAGCTTTTAGAGGATTATTTTAGCTCTTACTATAATATATAATCTTAAAATTAAATAGATAAATACTATTACTACTTTCTTAAATAACAAGATCGATAGAGAAGTTTACTATAATATATCTCTAAAATATACTAAGAATAGTGTTATATATAATTCTAAAGAATACGTAGCTAAATTAAATAAGTCCTTATATAGTCTTAAATAATCCTCTTAGCTATAGTAAAATAAATTATATAAGGTACTTAAAGAGATAGGATTTAAGCTCTTAGTATAATAGTATACGATCCTAGATTATTATATAATAGTACTATCCTAAATTGTCAGCATTTATAAAACTACCGATACCCCTAAGCAGTGTCGATACCTCTAATACCTCTAGAGCTAAGATTATAAATAACTAATACTTATATAAGCGAAGTGCTAAAGGTATTAATATCTAATATTTATATATAGAAGGGATTAAGGTTTAGATATTATATATTTAGCTTTCTAAAAGATTAGAGGTTATATATTTAGCTTTTTAGCTCTTATTATTTAGTATTAGCTATATTAAGTAGAGCTCGGTTATTATTATTATTAGAACTTAGAAGCTTCTAACCTTCTTATATATAGATGTTTATATTTAGTATAGTAGAAGGATAGTTATTGTTTTCTTTTATATTAGTACCTAGTATCTATATACGTTATTCTACTATATATACTCCTATATACCTCTACTATAGTTATATATATTTCGTACTATTATATAAAAATAATAACTCTTCTTTACTAGTAATAGCTTTTATAATATCTCTTTTAAGCTTATTATTGCTTTTTTTATTTTAATTTCGATTTAGTCTCTAATTAAACTATAATAATATATTCTTAAATAGCTAGGATTCTAGAGATCTTCTAGATAGCTAGTAATACTAGGGTTTAGTATTTATATAAATAGCTAGTAAAAATCGTGTTTTATATATTAAGAGATTAGAATATACTAAGTGTTCTTGAGAATCCTAATAACCCTCTTTATATAGGGATTACTATATATAATTTAAATAGTTAATAATATAAATAGTTATCTAGAAAACTTCTAAATTATCCCTTTACCTCTCCTCTAATTTAATATTTAATATATTAGAATCTAGAGTAACCTTAGGTCTCTTCTAAGCTTTACTCCTAAGTATAGAGCCCCTCTATAAGTAATAAAGTTAAGCCTCTACTAAAAGGTTTCTAACTTAGTACTATAGCCCTAAGAATACTAAGAAGCTTAAGAATAATAAAGGTAAAGGCCTTATGCCTAGAAGCTAGAGAGATTAATAAGACTTCTCTAATATAGATAAGATATAGAGTATAATCTAAACTATAAAGGCTAAGAATTAAAAAAAAGAATAGAAAATTTTAAAGTAAGATAATTAGATTACTTAATTATTAAACCTAGTATAGTAAATTAGTTAATAGCTACTAAATAATAACTATAGTCTAAGTCTTCTCTAACCTATATAAATACCTCCTTCTATCTCTTTAAACTATTATTATAGGTAAGACCTTACCTTTAATATTCCTTCTTTATAATAACTTTCTTTATACCTATAACCTAAAAGTACTTTAAAAGCCTTTTAACTTATTAAAAGTAAGATTATAGAGAAAATTAAACCTTTAAATAATAATACTTTACCTACTTATAAGTAATAGAAAATATCTATATATAATAGACTTTAAGTAAATACTAACTATTATTATATACTTAAAACTTATAAAGCTCTTATCTAAGAAATAACTACGAAACTTACTAGGAACTACTTAGAGCTCTAATATAAGTTTAATTTAAGTAATATAGCCTTTAAAGATTAATAAAATATAATTAAACTTCTTAATTCCTACTTCTTAACTAGTTATAAGAAGAAGGATACTTAAAATAAATTTTAAGCCTTATAAATAAGTAGAAAGGGTTATATAGAAGAAACTTTTTTAGATTTTAGAACACGCTTCTTAAGTATAGCTATACTTAGAGGAATACTAGAGTTAGAAAGATTCTACTTAATATAGGATAAGATTATACTATAGCTTTAAAGTAGCTCTACTTTAGCTAAGAGAGATTAGAATTATAATTTTAATAAGATAGTAGTATGTCTTTTATCTCTAAATAAAGAGAAGTATTAAAATATAGAGTTATCTATAACTAGTACTATAGCTAAACTAATTAGTATAACCTTATTATTTAAAAAGATAAGTACTTTTTAATCCTTATCTAGCTCTACTTTAAAAACCTCTCTACTCTTATATAGACTTAATCCTATATCTTAGAAGATTTTATAAACTCTTAGACTATTTTCTACTAGTAAAAAATTAAAGACTATATTAATAAACTAAGTTCTTACTAGTATAAATTATTACTATTATAATAAGCCTAAGTATTTTAAACCTAATTACTTTAATCTTCTTACTATTAATAAGATAAATAATTAACTTAAAGAAGAATAACCTTTTAAAGAGTACTCTAACTCTAAGCTAAGCTAAGAGGAAAATAAAGAAGCCTAGGTAAAAATTCCTTCCTAGGCTTATATAAATATAATCTAGCTAGACTTAATCTTTCTAAGCTTATAAGAGGAAAATAATTCCTTATAAATACTACTCTTAGTATATAAAGATATAGTATTAAAATATAAGCTTTAGTAGATATAGAAGTAAATAAGTACTTATTTCTAAATTAGCTTCTAGCTCTATACTTATCTAAGTTAATAGGTTTAAAGATTTAGAGATTACTATATATAGTATCTATTTATAGATATAATAATAGTACTAAAAGCTAAGTAAATTAGTTTATATAACTATATTTAAATATTAATAAATATTATATCCTTAACTACTCCTTTATTATTCTAAACCTTAGATAGTAAGACTTAATTATTAGTAATAAATAGTTAAACTACTTTAAAGTCCTCCTTAACCCTTTAAAGAGCTAGATTATTTAGCTAGCTAATTACCTTCTAACTTCCTACTATAGTAAAGAAATTTTACTTTCTCTTTTTAGCTAGAACTAGAAACCCTTTTTAAATTACTAGTTAGATATAAATTAAAGGGAATATACTATCTAGTAATAAGAAAAACGTGAAAAAGGTAGACTTATAAATATTACTAAGTTATTATTTCTATTTATAATAATACCTCTTAAAATTTTAATATCTAACTTTAGTTTAAAGCTTTTATAAACTACTAATATAGCTTTAAAAAGCTAGACTTTATACTCTTTTATTTATAAAATAAGTATAAACGTAATATATTATAATATAAAATAGCCTAATTTAGAATTTTATATAATAAGCCTCTATAAGCTAGATTAGGTTATTAATAAGAGATTAGCCTCTTTTTAAGATAATAATAAGATAAGGGCTCTAATATAAGCCTAACTCTTAAAGTATTACTTATTCTATAAAGACGTATTCTTAAAAGTAGCTTCTAATAAGCTCTCTTCTTACTAAGAATATAACTATAAGATTACTTTAAATAAGCTACTTCTTAACTCCTTTTTACTTCTATATTAATAGTTAATTATAAAGCTTAAAACTATAAAGGAATATCTTATAAAGAATCTAGATAAGAGGTTTATTATTAATAGTAATAGCTCTTTTACCTCTCTAATACTCTTTATTAAAAAGGCTAATAGTAATAAGTTATAATTCTATATTAATTATAAGAAGCTAAACACTTTAATCTAAAATAATCTCTACTTAATCCCTTATATTAATAAGCTCCTTTCTAAGATAAGAATAGCTAAAATCTTTACTAAATTAGATATTAGATAAGCTTTCTATTATATCTAAATAGACTCTAAATTAGAAGAGATAACTATGTTTAAAACTAGATATAGTATATATAAATATAAAGTCTTCTCTTTTAGACTCTATAATAGCTCTACTACTTATTAATATTATATAAATAACATCTTAATTAACTATCTAGATAACTTCTATATTACTTACTTAGATAATATTTTAATTTATTTAAATACTATTAAAGAATATAAAGAATAGGTTAGAAAGGTTCTAAATTAGTTTTAAGAAGTAGGACTTTAAATAGATATTAAGAAAAGCAAATTTAGTATTACTAGAGTTAAATACTTAAGATTTATCTTAACTATAAAAAGACTTAAAGTTAACTCTAAAAAAGTAGAACCTTTATAAAACTAGGTCTAACTTAATACTATAATAGGTATAAAGTCTTATCTAGGGTTTATAAGATTTTATAGATAATTTATTAAAGGTTATACTAAAATTACTAAACCCTTAACTATAATAATATACTCTATAGAGCTATTTCTATAAATACTTAAATATAATAAAGCCTTTAAAGTACTAAAAACTAAGCTACTTACTATATAAACCTTATACTACTTTAATCCTAATTATAATATAAAAGTAGAAATAGACTCTTTAAAAAGAGTAATAGCTAGTATATTCTTATAATAATATAATAGCTTTTAATACTTTATTAGGTTCTACTTATACGTCCTAGTTAGCTATAAATTAAATTAGGAGATCTATAATAAAGAACTATCTACTATTATAGAAGCTTTTAAGAAATAGCACTTTAAACTTATATTATATTAGAAGTATATTAATATATATTTAGACTATAGATTATTAGAATACTTTATAATAACTAAGCTACTTATAGCTAAGTAAGTCTAATAGATAGAGTTCTTATTAGACTTTAACTTTTAGATTTAATTTATATTTAAAAAGAGTAATTAAAAAGTAGATATATTAACTTAATATAAATAAGACTTAAAAACCTATAATTAAGCTAAATTAGATAGCTACTCTTATACCTTCTTAGAACCTAATTAGTTAAACCCTTAAATTAACGTTAAACTTACTTAGATCTTTTTATAAGAATAGTCTATATCTCTTAATATAATAGATATTATTCTAAAATTAAGTTTAAATATAATTTAGAAGTTAAAAGAAGATAACCTATACTCTTTTTAAAAAGAATATTATAAACCTCTAAATAGATACTCTATTTTACTAGATAATTTACTACTTTTTAAGGATTAACTTTACGTTTAAAAGAATACTAAACTCTATATAAAACTAATCTAAGAAGTCTATAACTAAGTATTTAGTACTTACCTAAGTATAAAAAAGATATACTAGTTATTAGTATAATACTACTACTAGGCTAGAATGTTTTTAGACTATAAAAGGTATATAGGGAATTATTAAGCTTATAAATACTTTTATTCTTAATAAACTAAGTAATAAAGCTTTCTTTACCTCTTACTTATACTTAACTATCTTATATAATATTTATATATAAACTTTAAATTATTTCTAAAAGATAAACATAGATTTAATACTATACTAGTATTTATTAACTAACTTAGAAAGGATTTAGTATTAATATCTTACTATTTAACTATAAATACTAAAAGCCTAGCTAAACTCTTTATTTAATAGATTTACTATTTTAGTTACTACTCTAAATTAATTATATCTAATTAAGAACTTTAATTTATATTATTATTTTAAACTAAATTTTATTAAATAATTAGTATTAAGCTTAAGCTTAGTACTACTTATTATAAATAAATAGATAGATAGATAAAGATAATAAACTAATATATTAATTAAAGACTAAGGCCTTTTATAATCTACTATTAAGATAATTAGAGCGAATTAATCTTTTTAATAGATAAAGTATAAATAATACTTCTATACTTATCTATTAGTATAACTCTTTATTAGCTTAAGTTTAAACTTAACTTAAGAACTTTATAAGACTAGAATATACTAAAGACGTCTATTTCTTAGAAACGTCTTAACTATAATAAGGTAGTAAAAGTAGCCTAATATATATACTCTACTTAAAAGATAGCTAAAGATAATATAAGTAAGGCTTAGAAAAGGATAGAGGATAGTATAAATTAATACTAAAGAGCTATTAACTAAGACGTTAAAGATAAAGTCTACTTATTTACTAAGAATCTTAAGATAAATTGTCTTAGCTAAAAGCTTACTAAATAGTAGATAAGACCTTTTAAAATACTAGATTATATAAGATACTTCTATAAGCTAAAACTTCTAAAAGGATTATTAATTTATAATGTTTTTACTTTTAATATACTTTTAAAGGACCTAAACACCTCTTTACTAGAATAAGAGGCTCTAAAGCCTCTACTAGATATTATTAAAGGTATATAAGAATAAGAAGTATAAGAAATACTTAGTAATAGACTTTTTAAAAAATAGCTATAATATTAAGTAAAATAGGTTAAATATAATTTAAATCCTACTTAGTATTCTATAAATAATTTTTAAAGTTTACTATATTATTTAAAAGACTTTTATACTAAATATTTAGAAAAGCTAGAACTACTCTAATATCTCTCTAAATAGCTTAATATATAGGAATTAGATAAGAATTAAGTAAAAGAGTTAATTTATAAAACTCTATTAATACTCTCTAATTCTAGTTACTCTTAATAAAGAACTTATAATAAAAACCTAAGATAAAACACTAACTAGTAGAAATGTTTAAAGTTAATAAAGTAAAGAACTAAGACTAAGTTACTACTAAAACAGGGCCTACTAACCCTCTCTAAGCTATAGCCTCTCCTTCCTCTAACTTATTATCCTCTTCTTTACTCTCTTAAACATAAGAAGCTTAAATTAGCTCTTCTTCTACTACCTCCTTCTTATAGAGACGCTTCTTACTTTAGTAACCTCTTATAACCGGCTTTAAGAGAGACGCCTATAAACTCTTTAAGTAAGCCTTAAAGAGGACCTAAACCTAGGTTTAGATAGAGGTCTTACTCTTTATAGTATAGTATAAGGACTATTTAATATTAGTAACTAAAACCTCTCTAATAAGTAAAGAGTACTTATAGTAACCTTAGTATAAAGTACTTAAGTCTCCTCTAAGAGAGTAAACTATACCTTTAAACTATTCTTTAGTATCTCTATACTAGTAATAACTAATACTTTATCTAAGGCCTTAGTAGCCTTCTTAACCTCTCCTTTCTCCTTCTTACTCTTAAGCTTACTAAACTCCTTCTTAATAAACTATAGTAACTACTTAAGTTAGAATAGATTTAGTATATATTTAGGATAAAACTTACTAAGATATATATAGTATTCTACTCTATATAGTACCTATACTTCTTTAACTTCGGCTTCTTAAAAGTATATATATAATCTCTATTCTAAGATTTTACCTAAAGGTATTAAATATAGTAGACTTAGTAAGTAGCTAGAAGTATACTAGGAGGATATAAGAGAGACATTTTACTATATTAGATTAGCTCTAAATTAGGTCTAATTAAGAAGAGAAGAACTTACTTTTATATATATATATATAATATATATATTTTAAAAGATAAGTTAGTATATAAGAATATACTTAATTAAAAGGTATTCTTACTATTTATTATTATTTAGATAAAAAGAAAAGAAAAAGAGAAGTTAGAATTAAGGAAAAGTCGCCTACTAATATACTACTTATAATAATAGCTATTACTTTATAATTATTATTTATTACTTAATAATTACTATTATAATATATAATAATAGTAAGAATATAATAACTCTATAATAGTATACTACTTTCTACCTACTAGCTAATTATTAGCTTCTCTTCTATTTATATCTTATTATTATATAGTATATAGTAGTAAACAAAGAGTAATTAGCTTTTAAATAATAATACTACTAGCTACTAACTCTATCTTAACTACTAGATACTATAATAGTAAGATAAGTTATATTCTTTATAATA
>LLCB01000509.1:0-28132 GCA_001414345.1 Hymenoscyphus infarciens
ACTTATCTTATTTCTAAGCTTAATTTATTAGCTCTACTTATAAATTAGTATTAGAAATTAGCTTTTAGATACTACTCTTATTTCTAAGCTTAATCTATTAGCTCTACTAATAAATTAGTATTAGAAAATAACTTTTAGATACTTATCTTATTTCTAAGCTTAATTTATTAGCTCTACTAATAAATTAGTATAAGAAATTAGCTTTTATATATTAATCTTTTTTCTAAGCTTAATTTATTAGCTCTACTAGTAAATTAGTATTAGATACTTATCTTCTATATAAGCTTAATTTATTAGCTTAATTTATTAGCTCTACTAGTAAATTAATATTAGAAATTAAGTTTTAGATACTTATCTTATATATAAGCTTAATTTATTAGCTCTACTAGTAAATTAGTATTAGAAACTACCTTTTAGATACTTATCTTATTTCTAAGCTTAATTTATTAGCTCTACTAATAAATTAGTTCTATATATAACTGTAGTAATACCTAAGATTCTATTCTTCTTTATTCTCCTTATATATCTTTATTATAGTTCTTAAATCTAATAAAGTTACTAAACTAAAAGGTTCTAGTATATCTAGTATTAGGTTAAAGTATATAAATAATAGTTAATATTCTTATAAATCTAGCTATAAAGAAGTTATATTATACCTTCTAGGTCTTAACTTAGACCTCTTCTTAGGTAATAAAGTATCTAATAGTCTTCTTAACTACTACTTTAATAATACTAATAGTAACTTCTTTTAATCTTACTATAACTATAACTTAGATACTACTATTCCTAATCCTCTTAGTAAAGAGTCTATATATAACTAGATTATCTAGAATAGGCGCTATTAAAAGAATATTATAAACTATTTAAGATATAAAAGAAACTAGTCTAATACTATTAAAATATATACTAAGGCACTACTTACTAGATAATTACTATACTTAAATTTATCTTATAAAATAGAATATTAGAATATTAAATATATTAATAATAAGTATTAGTAATCCTTTAATACTTTCTAGAAATAAGTCTAACTTTTATAAATAGAGTAATTAAAGAGATAGTATAATATTATAGCTATAAATATTCTAAAGAAGTTACTATAATCTAAGCTAGCTTCTTTCTAACTACCTCTATAAACCCTATTATAAGGTTTAGTTTAAACCTTCTAGGGTTTTTTAATCGTGTTTTCCTCCGTAGTTCTATTAGTAAGTACGCCTAGGTATATAGCTTTTAAGATAATTATATTATTAAAGAGGCTTAGTAAGTTCTAAGTCTTAAGAAACTATAAGAATACGCCTACTTTAATTAGCTTAAGGCTACTTAGATTAGTAAAGACCTTTTTAACTTTAAACTTTAAAACTTAGTCTATAACTAAGATATAAATAATAAACCTTAGATAAGTAAAGTAACTCTTACTAATATATATCTAGTATACTTCTATTCTTTAAAATCTAAAAAACAAGAAGAAATAATACTATATAATATTAGCGTTAATAGTAACTTTTAATATAAATAAAAGAAAGGTAAAGGATAATATATTCTAAGAAATATTAATAAGAAATATTTTATACCTAACCTATCTTTAAGTCTTAGGAACAAATCTAATAAGGAGCTAGAAGACGCTATAAAGGGCTATCTATATTACTTCTAAGCTAGAGAGTCTAGTAAAAAGACTACTAAAAAGTTTAAAAGGCTAGACTAGACTAGCTTTATAAATTATATCTACTAATATAGTACTAGTATATAACTAATAAATATATATTAAGAAGAGAGATTTAATAGAACTTACTATCTTATTAAATCTATTCTAGATCTTTTACTAGAAGGATCTTATACTATTATATAATATAATATTATTTATACTTTTAGTCTATATATTATAAAGAAATATACTTAGTAGGGTTCCTAACTTTGCTTTATAATAAATGTCTTTTATTAATATTCTTATACTCTTACTTACTAACTTAAATAAGAACTAGACTGTATTCTTTATCTTAGGTAGAGTAATAGCGAAGGAGTAGAAAGAGATTAGGCCTTTAAGTCTTATTTAGTAAGCTTATATAAGTATTCCTTAGTAATAAGCTACGAAGTATACTTAAATATATAAATAGGTTACTAAGTAAATCTTATTTATCTTAAGCTAGAAAGAACTCTAGATAAATAATATTATAAATCTTATAAGCTTCTTTTAAATACTTATAAAATAATTAAAATAACCTATTAGTATCTTATTATATAAGGTAAAATTACTTCTCCTACTAATACTTCTAATACTTTATCTAGTAATATTTATAAGATCTTTAAAGAGTATATAGATTAGTAATAATAATAGTTTATATAGAAAGATAAAGTAATAGCTTAACTATAAGTAAAGAGACTATATAAAAAATTATTTTAGCTTCTATAGTAGAAGAAAAAGGAGTAAGAAGCCTTCTTAGCTAAATTTACTCAAAACCTAGCGAACGTTAATATCTTATATAGCGTTCTAATAAGATAGCTAAATTAGAGAAATTCGGTTACTATATACTATAGTACTAGTAAGTGTATAATATAGTAAATAAGAGACAATATTAAAGAATAATATAATACTTAGCTATTAAAGAATAATATAATGTATAAATAATAAGAACTTAATAAAAAGAGGAGTTTATATAATTAGTATACTAAGTTATAATAATAACATTATATTAGTAAGAAGATTAAGAGTTTTTATTAATTAGTAGTAGCCTATATTTAATAACTAAGGAATATCTATAACTACTTTAATATATAAGGTACTTAAAAAGTAGCTACTTACTTTAAAATGTTATAGAGAAAGCTACTTATAATAAAATTAAGAACTAAGAATCTAAAGAAACTTATTAAGAACCTCTTAGTAAATGAAGTAAGGCTAGAGCTTATTTTAATAGAAACGTTAAACTCTACTATTCTAGAGAAGTAATCTAATAAATCTATTTAGTTATTTAAACTAGTATAAGCCTAAGGCTTATAAATTGATTTAAATAATACTAAAAATATTAGAGAATCTCTAAGTTTCTCTTCTAACCTTGAAATACTCTAAGAGATTAATACTTTATAGAGATAAAAGAGAGCTATTAAAGAAATTAGGTTCCTGAAACTAGAATAGTAATAAGTAGCTTATTAATACCTAGAGACCTTAGAGATACTTCTAGGATAGACTTCTAAGTCTAAAGTATAATAAGAGTTAACTAATAAGTAGATCCTCTAGTATATTATTATTATAGAGTTACTATATAAGTATAATCTTAATATTATATAAGATAAGCTAAAAGAAAAGCTTACTAGTAAGACTTTCCTTCTTCTATATATATTAAGACTAATATCTATTAAATTAGCTATACTAGGTATAATATATCTTAGACTTCTAAGTTTTAAACCCTCTTAAAGTAAGATAGTTTAATAAGCTTAACTAGAAGCTCTTAAATTAGAAGCTTTACTAAAAGAACTATAAATAGACAAGTATTTAAAAGTAAGTAGCGATAATAAAAAACTAAACAAGTATATAAATAAAGTAGATAATATTAAAAATAATTAAGAGTTTTTCTAAAAGAAATAAGAGTATAAACTATCTATTATTAGTAGTCTATAATAAGCCTCTCTATACTACTAAACGTCTTTTTAGGAATAGTAAATATAGTTAGTTAAATATTAGCTATAAGACTTTAAATATACTAAGAACTAGTACTTTAGGAATTATAAGTTAACTCTATAAGCTCTTATATTTAAAAACTCTTAACTAAACTACTCTATTTTAATTAAAATACCTAAGTTAAAAACCTACTAACGTTCTCTAATACTCTAGCTACTAAAATACTAAAGTTAAAAACCTACTAACGTTCCTTAATACTCTAGCTACTAAAATAATAAAATACTAAAAAGGCTCTCTAATTTAACCTATTACTTAGAATCTTCTATTCCCTTACTCTTAAAACTTAAACTTAAACTCCTCTTCCTCTACTAGCTTCTTAGTACTATACTATTTAAGTGTTTTATATAAAAGTCTTAAATAGTTAAAAAGACCTTAAACTATAATAGATCGATTCTACTTTATAACCTCTTCTATAATTATAAAAGATTTAGTACCTAATTTAAAATTATAATTAAAATTTAGTTAGGAATTTAAATTAGAAGAGGGATTATTAGAGGAGGATTTATTAGAAGATATATAGTATAACTATTTATATAGTTTAAGACTATATTAAAGATAGTAAGTAACTAAATAAAGATCTATTAGATAATTAGAAAGCGTAATAGAGAGTAATAAGTACTTATAATATTCTTTTTAGTAGAGCTTCTAATACTAGCTAGCTTCCTTTTCTAAGAAGGTAATAGCTAGATAATTATAAGTAGTACTATAAAGGTAATTTAGAGATAAAGTAAGTATAAAGACGATATTATTAAAATACTAAACTAGACTATTCTATAAAATATTAGCTAAATCTTAGGTATTAATTTAAAGCTTTTAGATATTAGTTTATAATATTTATATACTAGTTTAAAGCTTTTTAATATTAGTTTAATATCTTTAAACTTATTCTTCTTACTTTATAAAAATCCTACTAATTAAGTTAAGCTTAGAATAAATCAAGAGTATTAAGAAGGCTATATTATAGAGCTAATAGTTAGTACTAGTTTTCTATAATTATAAAAGCCTAGTAGTAGTAGTAGTTCTACCTTCTCTATAGTATTATTCCTCTCTATATAGTATCTAACTCTATACTTATTAAAAAACTAAGAATAGAATAAACTATATAAGTTATATAGAAAATAGTAGACTCCTCTTATTAAAGAGTAAGCTTTCTAAAAGCTATAGAAATTTATATTAAAGCCTAGTAGATTAAAGTTTTACTACTCTTTAAAAGTACTAGTAAATATACTAGTAAGTAAATAAGAGAGGGATAAGGTTATTCTAATATTAGCTATAACTTAGCTATACTTAGCTCTTTATATAGGAATATAAATTACTATATAAATTACTATACTCTAAATTAATTTTAATATACTTAGTAGTAAATTACTCTAAAGTAGTTTTCTAAATAGCTATTTACTAATTTATTAATAACTATTATAAGAACAACTCCTCTATAAGGTCTTATAAAGCTACTTAAACCTAATATAATATAGCTAATAAGAAATAGATTATAGTAGAAACTTTTACTAAACTATACTAGTTAAACGCTTATACTATATATATAGAATAACTTACTCTTAAATAAATAATATATAAGTGTATAAGCGCTGTCTTAGTTAGTATAATACTAAGAATAGCTAAGATAGAGACTATAATAAATCTATATAGTAAATTATTAATAATACTTTCTAAGTCTATAATAATATAATAGTAGGTATAAGAACATAGAATTCTAAGCTAAGGTAATTATGTTTATTATATACTTTAGATATAAGTTTCTTCTTTTTATTTATATACTAAGAGCTAATTTAGATATAAAAGGTTAGTTACTAGCGTCCTTATATATTAATTCCTTATCTAACTCCCTCTAAAAGATCTTCTATAGCCTCTTACTTTACTACTTAACCTTCTAAAAGATTATAATAATACTCTAGTTACTCTATTATAAACTCTTACTATACTCGCTTATACGCTTTCTAAGAACTAATAGGGTTATAGAAGCTTTTAAGCTCCTATCCTTACCCTACTACTATTTAGCCTTATACTAGTTTAAGTCCTCTCTTAAATATAAACATCTATTATACTTAATTATAACTTATCTAGAATCTTTACTATACTACTCTTTAGCTTTATATAGGTTTAAGTCCTCTTTTAAATATAAATATCTATTATACTTAATTATAACCTATTCTAAATCTTTACTCTACTACTCTTTAGCCTTATATAAGTTTAAGTTCTCTTTTAAATATAGATATCTACTATATATAATTATATACTTTTTATAAACTACTATTAGCTCCTTCTAATAAGTTACTAGATCTAGGTTTAGTTTTAATAGAATACTTATTTTTAATTCCCCTCTCTAATAATAAATATCTCTATAAAGCCTATAAAACCCTACTATATATAGATTAAATAGTTAATTATCTAAGCTCTTTTACTACTAGTATTAAAGATTAGATTTAAAATACTATTAATTTTAAAACACTTTTAATATATAACTTAATATTAAAATATATTACTTATTAGTTAAAGTCTAAAGCTATAGTTATTAAACTATACTACCCCTCCTCGGTTATCTTATTATAATTAGTTATATTATAAGACTAGAAGATAAGAGATTAAACCCTTCTTTATAATAAAGTTATATACTTATAAAATACTAAGCTATTTATAATTATAAAGAAGGAAGAGCTTAGAGACAAATTTACTATATTCTAGAAGAACTCTAAGTATATAATCTTATCTAAACTATATAAGGTAATTTAGTATAATTAAGATTCTTTAATTATATATATTATATCTATTAATAATATTAGAAAGACTAATAAGAGTACTTTAACTAATTATTTTAATAAGAATAGATAGAAGACAGACTTAGTATTTTTAAGCTTAGAAATATAATATACTCTATATAAATTAAATATATATTTAATCCTTTTCTATTTTATACTAGACCTTCTCTAACTAACTATAAAAAGCTTATATTATAATAAGGTTAATAGTAGTATACTTAAAATTATATTATATAAGGCTCTTAGTATTATTATATCTTATACTTAATAATTCATATATAGTTATACCTAGGTCCTCTTTAACTATAAACTAGTAAAACGTCTTAGCTTTTAATTAACGCTTTTAATAGTCTATTCTCTCTTAGCTTCTAATAGAGTATATAGTTTTAACCTATTCCTATTTCCTAACCATAAATAATAGCTTACTAAAAAACCTCTAAAGGAATATACTATAGTTTTAAGAACGCCTATACTTATATTTTAGTTTATTAAATTTAAGAGTCTAAACCTATCTCTATAGTATATAGTAATTTAATATAGAAACACTAGTACTATATTAGTTATAGCTTAGGAGTACTTTATATATAGTATAAAAGACGTTTTATAGAGATAGAAGGTAAACTAGTTTAATAATAAAACCTTTATATATAGCTTAGTAGTATATAATAAAATAGTAAAGCTTTTCTAGTATTACTATACTATTAGTAAGAATACCTTAAAAGGATTATACTAGGTCTATTAAACATATACTATTAAGATATTTAATATAGTCTTAATAAATCCTAGGAAGAACTATCTTAATAATATCTACTATAATATAATTACCTAAGACCTTAAGGTTAGATATCTATAAGCTAAAGCTTAGTTATAAGCTATATAGGATAGAGAAGATACTTAATTAAGTATTACTACTTTAAAAGATTCTAAGAAAAAGGAAGATAGTAAAGAGGATTTTAAAGAATTTAAAGAATTTAAGAAATTTAAAAAAGATACTTAATTAAGTATTATTACTTTAAAGAATTCTAAGAAAGAGGAATATAATAAGAAGGAATTTAAGGAAGTTAAAGAAGTTAAGAAAGTTAAAGAAGATACTTAAAGTCTAAATATTTAATAAACTATTATTTAGGTTATTATCCTACTATTAAGATATAAGCTTATTCTAAATAAGCCTATTCTAGATAAGCCTACTTATAATAACCTTTACTTAAATATAACTAAAAAGCGTAAGGTTCTTAATAGTAGTATTACTAGTAATAATAAACTAATATAAAAGAAGATAAGAGGTAGTAGTAATAGTACTTATTCTCTATTAACTAAAAAGCGTAAAGCTCCTAGTAGTAGTTTTATAAGTAGTAATAGTCTAATATAAAAGAAGAAGAAGAATAGCTAAGTAATATATAGTACTACTAAGGAATATTAAGTTAGCTTTATATACTCTAAGAGTTAGTAATTAAAGATTAACCTTACGAATTTCGTTTATAACTATAGTAGAGTATAGTTCTAATACTTAGTATTTATTCTATTAGTATTTATAAGAGTATAATTAATAGATTTTCTAAATAAAAGAAAGAGTAATACTAAATACTATTACTTAGTTAAGTAGTTTAAAGAATTAAGTAATACTTTATATAATAGCTAGTTTAATCTCTTAAATTCTTCTTATTTTAGAGCTTTTATATTAAGTACTAGTCTAAGCTATAATTTTATAAAAAGAAACTTTAATTAAGAAGACTTAAGAAAGAAATATAAGAGTAAAGAAAAGCCTTTTATTATAAAGAAAACCTATTAGAGAGACTTTATAAAAGAAATAAATTAAGGTAGTATAAACCCTTTAATTAGATAACCTAGTCTACCTAAGGATTAGTATTATCCCTAAATTACTTAGTAATCTTCTTAATATTATACCTCTTAATAACTTTAATAGATTTAAATTAGTTTTATAAGCGTTAGCTAGAATCTATAAACTAGCTTATAACTTACTACTAAGGCGTTAACTACTATATTATTATTACTTATTTAAGTATTAGTAGTAGCTTTAAATATACTAAAGGCTTCTATAATAGTAGGGTTATCTATAATAAATACTATTAAGAATAAAGAAAGAAGTTAAAGCTAATTAAGCTATTCTAAAGTACTAGCTAAACCATTTTATATAAAGGTAGCCTTACTAAGGAGATAGAGTACTATAGTAGTATCTAAGAGATAGAAAAAAGAAAGAGTAGTATTATAAAGTCTTAATAGTACTATAGTAGTACCTATAGTATACTAACCTAATCTTCTTTAGGTTCGATTTTTATAATAATAGCTTCTCTATTAGTAGTAATATAAGCGCGTTTAGCTTAGTATTAAAGCTTATTACTAAGTTACTTTAAGATCTTATATATATTCTTCTTTTTAATAAATTTATATATAGATTTAAGTTTCTTCTTCTTAGACTAGATATTAAAAGTTAGTAATACTTAAGTAAAAAGATTAAAAAACCTATATTAAGAGTCTTATAAAGAGTAGAGGTATAGCGCTCTACTAAGGACTAGAAATTAACTATCTAAGATATATAAGTTAAAGTACTATAATATAGACTATTAAAGAAAGATTTAATACCTCTTAAATAATATCCTCTTTCTACTTTTAATACTTATTATCTTCTTATTATTATATAACCTAATAATAGTCTTTAACTTAAGTTTATTTAGTTTATAATATAGTTAAAGTAACCTTAAACTTTCTAAGAGCTATTATAATATTACTATTCTACTTAATCTACTTAGTACACTCTCTAGCTATTTCTAAGATATTATCTTATATAAAAGTTAAGAATAAGCTTAGAAGAATATTAAACTTCTTATATATATTCTTAGTAATAATAATATATATATAGTCCTCTTAAGTATTAGAATTAATAATACTATAGAAATCCTTATTAGTAATATTATCTAAATTAATTAAAAAAGATAATATTAGGTAAATAGTTTAGTTCTATAAGTATGTAGATTTAAGAATTAAAGTAGAAGCGCTAAGTAGTAGTTAAAAAGGTGTTATAAGAAGGAAAGATTATATATAATAAAAGGTAGTAGTAATATAGTATTCTTAGAAATATAGTATAGTATTTTCTAAGTATATAATAATTAAGTTATAAGAGGTAAGAGTAAGAGTAGGAGTCGAGAGTAAGAGTAGGAGTTAAGAATAAGAGTAAGGTTAGAGGTTTAAAGGCTTAGTAAATAAGGATTTTACCTAACCTACTCTCTTAGCTATTCCTTTATTATTAATAGTTATATATTATAACTTATATATATATTTTCCTTATATTAAATAACTAACTAATAAAGTAAATAATAGGTTTTTAATCTTATATACTAATCCTCTCTTACTAAGCTTTATAAAAAACATATATAAGAATAAGCCTAGTATTTAATAATAAGCTTAAGCTAGTAAATCTAGATACTAAACTTATTAGAAGTAATACTAATAGCTCTTTAATTTATAATTCTTTAAAATAACTCTAAACACGCTATTAAACGCCTTACTAATAGTAAAAAGAAATCTTACTTCTAGCCTATTATTAACTAAATAACCTTATTATTTAAGCTCTAACACATAGCTCTAAACTACTAGCTTCCTAAATAAAGGTCTAATAATTCTTACTTAAGAGATATCTATTAAAGTCTAACTAATTTACTAGACTAATTAACGTTTATAGAAGCTAAATAGGCTAGCGTTTAACTATTTCTATAAGAGTTTTAACTAAAGAATAAATAATAAATAATTATAAAGCTAAAAAATTCAACTAAAAGAAGTAAGGTATATTACTTAGTATTAGTAGTATTAAGGCTATAGTATAGGTTAAATTAGGTAGGTTAAGTAGTTAGCTTAAATTATAATTATTACTATATACTATTACTTTAATTTTTCTAGTTCTATAAATAGAATTTATAAGTATAAGATATAGATATATATATACTAAGCTATTAAAATTAAGAAACAAACGTTAGACACTATTATAGGATTTTAATAAGAAGTATAATTACCTTTTTAAATAGAAAGTTATTAATTTATTATTTATTTATAGCTAAATCTAATAAGGGATTATATTCTAAGTAGTATACCCTTCTCTAACTAATATAAACTATATATAGTCCTACTATATATAGTTAACATAGAGTCTAGGTCTAGGCTTAAATATTATTAGTAATTCGAATCTATACTAATACTACTAGTTAAGTCTTAATTTTCTATAATTAAGTAATTCTTACTATTTAAGTCTTAATTATCTAGAATTAAGTAGTTCTTACTATTTAAGTTTAAATTCTCTAAGATTAAGTAGTTCTTACTATTTAAGTCTAAATCCTCTAATATTAAGTAGTTCTTATAATCTAAAGAAGTCTAGCTATTTAAGTTAGTTAAGTAGTTTAATTAATCTAAGAGAGTCTTACTATTTAAGTTAGTCTTATAATTTAAGAGAGTCTTACTATTTAAGTCCTTTTTAACGTTCTAGGTATTTAAGAGTTATTGTTTTTCCTCTTCTAAAAGTCTATTAAATTCGTAGTAAATATTCTCTAGCTATAGTAATAGTAATAGCTAGATAAGAGTTCTATCCTAATTAGAGTTAAGCTACTAGCTTATTATAACTACCTATTTTATATTATCTCTAACCTAGTAGAAAAAGCTCTAATTTTAAAACGCTTATTCTTTTACTTAAATAAAATTATTAATTTTATTTTAATATAGGCGTATAAATTCCTAGTAAAGCTTATATAAGGCTATTAGCCTAACTCTAAGCTTCTTATAAAGGCCTTTAATCTTTTTATAATAGTATCTTCTACTCTTCTTAACTAAGCTATTCTAGTATATATATATAATTATATAGTATTATATTAATAATAGAAAATAATATCGAATTTTCTAGTCTATTTTAACCTAATAAAGTCTATTTACTTATAGTATATTCTATATTTCTTATATTCCCTCCTTCTATTTAAAAGAGCCTCTTTTATAATACGTTTCTAATTCCTTTTCTTTTATTACTACCTATATAGTAAGTAAGGTATATATTCTATTACTTATATATACTATATAAGGAATATATAGTCGTTTTTACTATACTTAAGATAATCTTACTATTATAAAAAGATCTAGAAGACTAGTATTAACACTTTAGCTTTAAATAAGAGGTAGAGCTATAACTTCTAAACTTATTAAACTTATGCTACTAGTTTAAAGTTTAAGAGGTTAATTTAAGGTAATATAGTTTTATGTTTTATATATCTAATATATATAAGTAGTATTAAGAGAGTACTAACTAGCTAATATAATAATAGTACGCTTCTTAAGTACTAATAATATAAAGAGTAGATAAAGTAGATAGATAATCTATAAAGTAGAATTTTATTAGATAATAGTATAGTTATATATTAAGAAGCTAGAAGTACTATACTCTAGAGATTACTAACTAACTAAGAACTTAATAATTATTATACTTAGAAGCTAAAAATAATAGCGATAAGTATATAAATTATAAGGTATAGGGAATTATTCTTTATATTTTATATTAGTAAAAGAGTAGTAGTTATTTATCTAGATATAGGATATTTTAGTATAAGTATAATTTATTTTATAAGATAATTTTACTAAATATAAGAAATTTAGCCTAATAATCTAAAAGTTAAGACTATTAAGTTATAGAAAGATAAGAGGAATTATTACCTATAATTTTATAATTCTATCTAATAGCTTTTAGCTTTATAGATATGTTTTAATAAATAAAAAAAAAGTAATAAAAGACTTTAGTAATAATATTAATTATTTATTTAAAAAGAGTAAAGAGTAGAAAGGTTAGAGAGCTTTAGATATTAGAGAGTAGAAGAAATTTAAGAATTTAAAGAGTATAGAGAGTAAAGGACTTTAAAAATAGTTTAAAGAATCTAGAAAAGAATAGTAAGTAAGTAAGAGACCTTAGAGATAATTTTTAACCTAAGAGAAGATAGATTAAGTAAGTAAATTTAAACTAGTTATTTAGTGTACTTTAGCTTAGAGAGAGCTTTAGTCTTAATTTTATACTTTATTATGTTATATATAAACTTTAGAATAATTACTTAAATTAGAATTAAGGTATAAAATTAAGAGAGCTTATAGTATAAATAAGTCTTTAAAAATATTATACTAATAAACTAGAAAGCAATTTTTAATACTATAAGAAGTATACTAGGAACGTCTTAGATATTATATTAGAAACACCTCTACTCTAATACTAATTTATCTTATATAAGAAATATATTAAGCCTTATAGTAATAACCTATATTTATAGATATTACTAGTTAGTAGAGACTATTATATCTCTTACCTTAAGAATCTATAAATTAGTAGTACTTTAAAGATATCTAATACTTCGACTATCCTACTTCGCTTCTATACTATACTATACTTCTTAACACTTCTTAATAAGGTTAAGTATATAGTAAAGAATCTTTTAGTCTTAAATAGTATTCTAGCTATCTATATCTACTCTTATAGAATCTAAAGTAATAAATCTATCTATAAAGATCTAGCTTAGTAGATAGGATCTAGTAAACTTTTAATTAAGAATCCTAGAAATTTAATTACCCTAGACTAGAATGTTTTATTTATAGAAGTTACTATAAACTAAGATAAAGGGTTTATTAATTTTATTTAAGTTAGTAAACACTTCTCTTTTAAAGTAAAGCTTTTTAGAAAAGTACTCTATAGTAGTATTATAGTAAAGAGTATTATTATAATAGAATATCTCCTTTTTATAATAGACTAGAATATAATCTTTTATTATTTAATATAGCCTAATTTAATAATATTAATTAGAGTAGAAGTTGTCTTATTTATTATATATCTTATAAGCCTTAATAATAGAAGTATATTAAAATACTAGGTTATATATTAGCTATAAATAACCTACTATTTAGTAGTAAAACAGACTTAGAGATTAAGTTAAAGTTATATATAACCCTCTAATTATAGAAAACCAAACTTCGGTAAGATTAAGTAGAATACTTACTAGCTTTAGTAAAATAATGTCTTTTTACTTATTTTTAAATATAGTCTAAACTATATTAAGTAGAGTATTATTAAAGAACTTCTTAATTATAAAGTAGTTATATGTTTTCTTATTAGCCTTATAGTAGTAAACCTCTAAAACTAGTAATTAGAGAAGTGTTTTAGAAATAAGTAAATAAAATATAACTTTATTCTCTATTCTATAAGTTAAAAGAGTATTCTTAAAAGATAGATAAATAATAACTTTATAAGTATTACCTAGTACTTCTAGCTATAACTCTATTAATAATACTAGTATAAGTAAGAGACTAAAACTTATCTAAGAAAGCTTATAAAGTTTAATAATATATATAGAATTAAATATACTCTTACTAACTTTAGATATTTTAGCTAAGAAGAGAATACTTAGAAGTTGTTCGTTATTTAGCTTATACTCGAGTTCTAGAATATAAGGCTTTAGTTATAAGTTAGTAGCTCTATTAGGTTCTATACTAGTATAACTCTTATTAGTAGTTATAACTAGTAGATTTAGGTATAATATATAAATTATATCTACTATATCTATACTAGAGGTACTCTATATACTACTTCTCTTACTACTTCTCTTACTACTTCCTCTACTATCTCTATTATTAACTATATACTTATAATCTATAAGTAATAGCTATAAATCATGTTTTATCTTAGTACTTACTAGCCTACTATTCTTACTTTCCGTTATAAATACTATTTAGTAGCTTCTCTTAACTTCTCTATCATAGCTCCTACTTCCTAAGTAATATAACTCTAAATTATATTTTATATTAGAGAAGGTAAGTATAGTTTAGATATATAAGTCGTAACTACTATTATTAACTCTAGGTAAGTACTAAGTCTTATTATCTATAACTATAGCCTTATTAATACTATCTAGTATAGGTACTTTATAAATGCTTTTACTCTTTCTACTAAGACTATTATTATTTAGAGAATCTGTTATTAAATTATAACTACTATTATTACTACTACTATTACTACTAATAGTTATACTATTACTATAACACTCTCTCTTCTAATTAAATAGATTTATTATACTTAAAGGCTTACTAGTACTTATATTATAGTATTATAGTAGGTATTATTAATATAGTAGTTATTAAGCTTTAGATTATCTAACGCTTAAGTCTTTTATTAGAGTTTTTAGGTAAGTTAGTACTATACTTATTAGCCTACTATTTAGCTATAAAGTTCTTCTCTTTCCTCTTTACCTTATAAAACATATATAATTCCTCTAAACTTCCTTTATCATAAATATAAGTAAAGGGATTACTATCCTTACTACTCTAATTATTAAGTATTCTATTTCTAGTATATTTATTTCTTAAATTCTATAGTTTATATATAATTATAAGCTCTCTTTAGTAGTTAGCCTTACTATAAAATCTATATTAAGCCTAAAGGTCTACTTCCTTTATAAAGCTAAAAAACATCTAATTATTCTTATTAATATAGTTATTATAAATAGTCTTTTACTTAAACCTAACTCTTATCTAGAACTATTTAAGAAAGGGCTATAAGCTATAGCTTAGGTAAATAAGATAGTAAAGAGAATAAGAAGTATAAATCGAATAGCTACTAAATTCGTAGTAGTAATCTATATTATAGTTCTACTATACTAATAGGTAATTAGCTCTATTAATATTTATATTTTCTTTATTTTATTATACTTTTACTTTAGTAGCTACCTAGGCTTTAATATACTTTTTATCCTTTTTAATTAGACTTAGCTTTATATAAGAAATAGATTTTTATCTTATTATTAAGTAATAACGGTTATAGTTTTAATTAAGAAGTTAGATTAATAGTAAGGTATTAATTAGAAAAGATAAAGAAGCTAGAAAATAATAAAGAGAGACTAGTAAGTAAGAGTAATAGATAAGTAAAGTCGTTTAAGGGTTTATAGTAAGAGATAAGATAGAGTAGACTATAGTTATTTATTATAGTTATTTAAGAGTAGTTTAAACTATAATACTAAAATTATTCTTATTAAAAGAGGAGAATATATATTAATATTTATATTAGTTTAAAAATATAAAGTAGTCTATATAGATAAGAAGAGTAAAGACTTTCTAAGATATAGTATTTAAGGGAAAAGAGTAGAGTTAGAACTAGTAATTATAGAATTAATTTATTATTACTCTATTAGACCAACAGTATCTAAGTTCTTAGACCCTTTTTTAAGCCTAGCCTTTAAAAGGTTATAGAAGGCTACTCTAACCCTCTAGTTAAGTTAATTAACTAATATAAATAATAGAGATTTTATAATTTAATAGAAAAAGAGAAGAGGAAATTAAGCTAAAAGAAGAGAGAAGAGTAAGTATATAATAAATCTTCTAGTATACTAATACTTTTAATAATAATATAAGAAAGTAATAGAGGTAATAATAAGAAGAAGTATTAAAATAGCTAATATATATAAGCTTCTAGAGATCTCTAAGTATTAATAAGAAACTAATATAGTAAGCTAAGAGATAAATATAGTTACTAACTTAATAATTCTTATTAGAATCTATAGATCTCTTTTCTTAAAATATATTAAGAGTAGAACTATAAATAAACCTTAATAAATCTAAGCTTAAGTATTCTTCTTATTATTAGATATTTATCTTAACTTACTACTTTATATATCTTAAATCCTCTACTATTCTATACCTAGTATATTATAAACGAGTTTTAAGTTATACTTCTTAAATACCTCCTCTTATCTATTTAAATTAAGTAATCTACTTATTCTTTTATCTATTATACTAGTATACTCTTTAATTAATTTTTAAGTACTTCTTAATTATAGTACCTCTATATTAGGTAATCGAATAAATACTACTAAGGCTACTACTCTAATAGATATAAAACCTACTAGAGATATAGAACCTCTTAAAGAGTATAGTAAAGGATCCTAGCTAAGTTAGTAGCTAGTTAGATAAAGGCTTTCCTCTTTTTAGATTCTATATTCTCTTAAAAGCATAGTTCTTACTCTATTAAGCCTTCTAAGAAATAGTTAAATAATATATAGTCTAGTCTTAATAAATATATTAAAATAAGATAGACTAAGATACTTAGCTTTAATTACTTTAAAGTACTATAAGCTAATTAGAGTTCTTCTAGAAGTTAATATTTTAGTAGTCTCATTTACCTCCTTATTAGTAATAAGAAATACTATTTTATATCTTAGGGTTTCTAACTTCTTAAACTATTTATATTAGTCTAAGAATATTAGATAAGCCTAAATATTATAACTTATAATTATATAATATTATATAATTACGTTCTAATAAATCTTCGCTTATCTTTTCTCTTTAGTATAGACCTAGTAAGCTAAACTCTTATTATATTAAGTTATATCCTCGTTCTCTTATAAAAGACGTAGTAGATCTTAGAATAGTTTAAGATGTTTTTATACTACTTATTCTTTTAAACGCCTTCTTTCTTTATTTAAGATGTTCTTATATTTATACTTAAGCTATTCTAAGCTTTAACTACTAGAAAAGAGATCTTTAGGATTCTTCTGTTTATTTTCTAGTCTATAGTACTACTCTAGAATTTAAAAGCTATTCTTAGCTTAGTACTAATCCTATAAAGTTAAATCTCTAAGATAAAGTATATAATAATCTAAAAGCTTTTAATATACTCTTAAAATAATATAACTCTTCTAAAGTCTATTTATTCTTATATAATACTCTAAGATATTTATAAAGTTATTTACTAATTACTAAATACCTTTAAAAGCCTCTCTATTAATATAATCTAACTTAGTAATTCTAGAACTAAAATCTTTCTCTATAGAGTTAACTAGTTCTAATAAGTAATAAAATAAAGTACTAGTAGATTAGTTTAAAAAGTTTAATAAACCTTTAAGTTATTATATAAAGGTAGAAAGTACTTAAGTACTTAAAGATATATTTAAAAAAATATATAAACTAAAATAAAATATTTAAGAAGGTTAATTCTCTTACTCTAAGTTAAGGTAGCTCTCTAGAGTTAATATTAATACTAACTCTTTAAGTAATAGATAGTCTAGATAAGGTAGTTTAATTTATAATTAGTAAAATTATAGAATTATTATTTTATTACCTTAGTTATAAGGAAAACTAAAAGAGTTAAGAGATAAAAGATTTATAAAAGATTTACTAGATTAAGTATTTAAATTAATTCCTATCTACCTCTATCTTACTACTCTCTCTCTATCTTACCTACCTATAAACCGGGTTATTCTATACTCTCTTACTTCTATAATCTAGCTAACTAGGTTTATTATAGCTATAATATAAAGGCTTATAAGTATATTAGAATTACTAGCTTATAGTACTACTTACTATACTAAGATACTAATATAGTTAGTATTAATAGAGCGTTTATATATTTAGTATATATATCTAATTCCTATTTAAGGTATCTAAGATAGTAAGGTAGTAAGAGTAGTATATTTAAAAAAGAGAGTAAAGTCCTCTTTTTTAAAAGAAGAGAGGAATCTCTACTAATTATTTTCTCTTTAAAGAGAAGAAAACATTTCTATAAGAGTAAAAATAGTAGTAATAGAAACCTACTTATACTTAAACTATATTACTCTTCTAGAATATTATAAAACATATTTAAAGAACTTTAAATTTAATCCTTTAATATACCTACTCTAAAAATTATATTATATAATTAAATTATTTTTAATAAGTACTTACTTCGAGTTAGGTTTAATAAATAGCTATAACTATTTATTAAAGCCCTTTTTTACTACTCTCTATAACTATATTTCTTAAATATTCTAGTAAAAGATACTTAATTAATAAAATTATCTTTATTAAAAATAAGCTAGTTACTAAGAGCTTTTAACTTAGTATTTAGAAAGAAGCTATAAAGTGTTTTCTCTAAAGTTATAAGTACTTCTTAATAATTTATCTAGCTCTAATACTATAAATAAGTCTTTTATAATAGATAACGAAATATAAATTAAGAGAAATTAGCTTTATAAGAACGCTAGTTAAGATACTTTTAGGAATATTATAAATTATAATAGAAGATTTAACTATAGTAAAGGAGATAATATTAATTATATATTTAATAAAATAAGTAAAGTAAATATAATATATAGTTAAGTAAACTAAGTAACAATCTTATAAAGAGTAGATAAGAAAATAAAAGTAGCTTAGTAGTATTATTAATAAGAAGTTAATATAATTATAGTAAAATTAGAAGTAAGTATATATATATTAGAGGAAAAAGAGAGAAGAGTAGAATAGAATTAATTAGTAAAGAAAAGAAAGATATAAGACTAAGTATAGTGAGTTTTTCTAAATAAAGAACTAAGGAAAAGAAGGTTAATATAATTAGTTAAAAACATAAAACCTTTAAGTCTTAATATAATAAAAGTATATAATAAAGACTAAATAAAGATAATAAAAAAATAGTTAACTAATAAGAAAGAAAAAGAATAGAACTCTATACTAGAATAGATAGACGAATAAGATAAGAAGCTAGGGGTTAAGAAGAATTATAAATCTAATAATTAAAGTCTTCTACTCTTAAAAAAGTAAATTTTAATAACTTAAAATATCCTTTATATTATTAAACCTATTAAAGCTTATCTTCTACTTCTCTAGTATATATTATTTAATATTTTTTACCTTACTACTTTCTAAGTATATACTAGTATATCTCTTTATATACCTTTCTATAGTTTTAAATAAAATAGTACTTATAACTTACTCTCTCTCTCTAATTCTATAGGTTCTAATTTTCTTAGAATCCTAAGTTCTTTAGATATTATATAGTAATACTTAGCTTAATATTATAGAAGTTATTAGCTAAACGTCTTAAAGTCTTTAAAAGTAATAAATTCGTATTAGTACTTTAACTTCTTAATTTCGTCCTATTCTTATTATTAGATTTTACTTAAAGATTATAATCTAAGAGAACCTATCTTATAATTCTTAGTTCTTAACTATATAATACTTAAGGCCTAAGAAATATACTTACTTATCTAAGAGTTTATATAAGTTAGAAGACTATATAGTATTAATAAAAAGAAAGTAAGATATATATTTTAAGTATAATAGTTATACTTATCTTTTCTAATTAAATTATTTTCCTCTTATACTATAATATAACTACTTATCTCTTCTAAATCGTCTTATACTTCTTATAGATTATTTATATTTATAGTAAATTACTTTAACATACCTAGAATGTTTTAGTTCTACTAGAGCTATTCCTTATACTTTACTCTAAGTTATAAAAACTCCTCTTATAATTTATCTAAAAAGAGGTTATAAGGAATTATAATTAAAACTCTATCTTATACTAAAATATAAGTATTTATACACTCTATAATAACTAATAGTAGAGTTAGTACCTAGGAAAGTATATTATTTAATATATTTAGTATAGTTTAGAATTAGTATTAGTAATTATTAAATAGCTAGTAGAGGTAAACGCTATTAAAGAAGGTAATTAAAATTAAAGCTACTATACTAAGTATAAATAGTAGAGAAAACAGAGCTAAGTCTAAGAATATTATATATAAATAGTAAAGTTAAAGTTTAAGGTATTTAGTAGTTAAGAGAATATATATAATTTTAAGCTAGAGTTAAATTTAATAAGATAAAAGAAAAGCTAATTATTTAAGACTAAGGTAGAACTTATTCTAAGATAATAGGTTATCTAATAATTTAATATCCTTTTAGTTATAATATTAGTATAAGAGTATATTATAACTATATTATACTTTATCTAGCTATAGACTAAAGAGCTTCTCTTAGTTCCTAGTATTCTATGAATTATAACCTCCTAGTCTTCTTAAGATACTATATTAGCCTATCTATTCTTTACTATTACTATATCTATAGTAATACGTCTATATATTTCTACCTCTCTTCTAGTCTATACCTTATAATCATCGACGCCTTTACTATCCTTAAGATTACTACTAGTTCTAAGCTCTATATCTCTAACTCTACTTACTATAGTATACTTATCTAATCTAAGCTTTATACCTCTATCCTTACCTACTATAGTATCTTTATCTAATTTAAGCCTTATATCTCTATCTCTACTTATAATAGTATAGTTATCTAGGCTAAGTACTATATCTCTAAATCTATATATAATAACATTCTCTTCTCTATCTCGTCTATCTTTAAATAGTCTTTAAGAAGAACCTTATATTCTAGTATTATTATTATTATTCTATAAAAAATTATTAAAATTAAAGAGTTCTTTATTATAAAAGAGATATAAAAGCAGAGTATAAACATAGGCTTTATTAGTCTTTTAAATAATAGCTTTAGCTTTACCTATAATAATATCCTTAGATATACTTCTATTAGTATCTATAATACGCTTAGATACTCTACTTCTAGGCTAGTAATTTAGAGTAAAACTATAGAATAGATATTCGTTCTACTACTCTAATTATTCTAGGTGTTTATCTAAAGTTTAATTATAAGTATAGAAAATATAAAGAGTATATAGTTAGCTATCTACTAATTAATTAAACTCTACTATATACTATTAAAATTCTAATTTAAAATATTACTTAAATAAGAAGATTATTATACTTATTAATCTCTAAAGATCCTCTCTACTTTTAAGTATATCTCTAAGAACTTCTACTAGTTATTAGTATTATAAATAACTAAAATAAGGTTTATAGGTTTATAGTTATTATATTAAATCTTAGTAAATACTACTAATTATCTTATTATCTAGTCTCTTCTCTTTTTTAGCCTTAGTCTTTCTTTTTCTAAAAGTAAACTTAGAATTCTACTAATAATCGGTTTTAGACTTAAAGACTATTACGCCTTAGTTATTCTTCTAGTAATACTTATTTTTAATAATATAACTAGTATTCTTAACCTTCTATATTAGTTTCTTTTATAGCTCCTTTTATATAATATTATTATATATTAGGTTATTAATACTATATAGTCTTTTAACCTTAGCCTATAATTCTTCTATATTATAATTATATAAGTTATCTTTTAAGTATTTCTTTATAGAATTATAAGATAACTACTTTACCTATTATAATACTAATCTAATATTTATTTAAAGCTAATCCTTATCTAAATACTTAATAGGTTATATCTAAAGAAGATATATAATATTAATACTATTAAAATAGTATAATATAGTATTCTCTAGTAAGCTTATATCTTTTAGTAAGAGACTATATTATTAAGATTTAATTAATTATATATAAAGAACTTCTATTTAATAGTTTATTATAGCTTTAATAGATGCCTATTTAAGTTCTTTCTTAACTTTTATATATAATTTCTATATAGTAGTAGGTTATAAATAAGTAATAGGAATAAGAAAGTAAAAAGTCTAAGCTTTAGGTTTATCTTTATTATCTTTATTAATCTCCTTACCCTCTTTCTTATTATTAGAAGAGTTATTATCTTTAAGCTCTATAGACCTATTCCTCTTTTTTAATCCTAAGAATTTATTTATAAATAGTAAAAGCTTTCTCTTTTAAGCTTAACTTATAATAATACTACTTTATAGAACTCTTAGACTCTTTAACTCTTTTATAATATCTACTAGGTTCTCTAATACTAGTTAGAGGTATCTATATAGTAAATTTTAATATATAGCTATCTAGGTTAGCTTTATAGAATAGATTTTCTTTATAATAGAAGTCTCTAAATAAGCTTTCTCTAAAGTATTAGCTAAGGTCTTAAAAGGCGTTACTTTCTTTAAAGTAATAGCTAAGGTTTTTAAAGTCCTTAATCTTTTAAACGTTTAAGAAGGTATTATAAAATTAATAGACTAGTTAGCTAATAAGTAAGACGATTAAGTATAATAAATAAACTATTAAGCTTAGGTAATAATAGTAGGAAAACCATATAAGGCTAATTCTTATAGAATCACCTTTCTTAGAAGTAAAACACTATAATATTAGTAGAGTATAGTTATCTTAGTATATAACTATTTATTATTATATTAACTTAGTTATTATCTAATCTATAACTTTACTAGTATTAGCGTTACTATTATTCTAGCTACTCTACTAATAACTCTATAATTCTTAATCTTCTCTACTACTATACTATATACTATTATAATATAATACTATAAAGTCTTATACTAGTTAATAGTCTCTTACTAACTCTCTATAATCTAAGACTTCTTTTAATATCTATTATAAAAAGCTTTAAACTAAAATAGTATAAGTATTTATTATTTTTAATAACTAGAAACTAATACCTTTAGACGCCTATAATCTTAAAAGCTATAAATAAATATTATAAGAAATACTCTAGTAAAGCACTTACTATTATAAATACATATTTAATAGACTTTCTTAGACACTATAGCTTAAGTACTATAGGCTTATATAGATAACTTATATCTAATAGAATTAGAGTAAATACTAATAACTCTTTAAGTAGTTTTTAAAGTAAAGATAGTACTAATCTTATTATTTAATAGACTACTCTAAGAACGCTATTAATAACCTTAGCTACTACTAACCTATCTATAAATCTTAAGTACTCTCTTTCTATATATACTCTATCTAAAAGAGTAGAAAAGTATACTAGATACTCGTTCTTATTATTTACTATACTATCTTACTTAACTTTTAAACTATATACTCTAATAGCTCTATTAGCTTAACCTCTAGCCTAGCTTCTTTCTCTAACGCTTATAAATATAATACTATAAGCTAATAGCCTAGACCTCTTTATATTACTAGAGCTAGAAACTTAACATATCCTTATTATATTAGAAATAATAGTTTATAAGACGCTTATACTTAATTAGTAGTAAGATAAAGCTATTAATAAGAGAATAAAACTTATTAAGACTAAGCTAAGAATAGCTAAGTTCTCCTAGTCCTTTATTAATCCCCTTTTCAAAGCTATTTATAACTCTTTTAAAACTCTTCTAAAATTAGATAATACTTTTAAGAAAATCTATTAATCTAATCTTACTACTTTATCTACTATTAAAGAGGCTAGATCTAGCCTACCTAAGTCTCTTATTCTTAGTACTTTTATTTATATAGTTAGGTAGTATAATATATATAAAATAAGAGTCTTAAATCTTAAGTTACTTTCTAAGTCTATAATATTTAAGATATAAAAGTAAACTAGAATAGCTAATAAGAAGAAGAAGGTTTATCTTATAAAAGAAGCTTAGAAATTATAAGAACTAGCTATAGCTTAGTTAAGCTAGATAGTTTTTAATAATTTAGCTTTTTTTAGCTTTTTTCTTCTACTATATATACTTATTAAATTTCTAATATAAGACGTTAGTATAATATAAGACGTTTCTATAATATATACTCTTTTTATTTCTAACTTAAGATACTACTATAGTTAAGCGTTTCTATTATATATTCTTTCTTTTATATTATAATAAGGCTTTAAAGATAGTAGATTATAATTCCTTCTTAGATATACCTATAGCTAAGCTAGCTTACTAGAGATTTTTACTAGTAAAGTAAAATACTTTTAAACTTAAAAAAGCTAGTTATTTTTTCTATTAAATATCTTATTTAAAATATATCTATAGTAATTCCTAGTATAGATAGGATAGGAAGTTAAACTAAGCCTAGTTTTTAATAATTATAAGTTACTAATTCCTTAATTCTTTAATTAACTTAAAAAGACACTTACTTACTCTTTCCCTCTACTACTTTTTAAATTTCTACTTTTATATCTTAAGAACGTTATAAATCCTACTATTAATCTAGAAGTATAAAAGTAACTAAGAAAACTATTTAAATAATAGCTAGATTCTTAAATAATAAAAGCCTTTAATAATACTCTAATTATATCATATCTATAATAAAGTATACTACTTCTAAGAATATTATATAAACTATCTAGAATACCGCTCTTATAATATAATCTATAACTAGAGTTAAGAAAGCTAGATAATAATATAAAGCTTATATAATCCTTTATAATAATAATACATAGTATATAAAATAGCTATAACGTATTATTATATAATAGAATCTTATCAAAACTATATACTAGAATTATATATAGAGGAACTAACTTATATACTAAATACTACTATACTAAAAAAATAGATTAAATATAATTTAAATCCTTTCTCTTATAACCCTTTCTTACTCTATAAAAGTATACTTTCGCTTCCTCTTTATATATATACTATAATTTAGCTAAACTCTATTATACTTTCTTTAATACTTTTAGTAATTTATATATCTTATTAAAGTATATCTATTACTTTACTATATCTTTTTAAGTTTATTTATAAAGAAACATTTTTAACCTTACTATATATAAGAACTATACTTTAGCTATACTCTATTATACCTCCTTTTTTTCTATTAATAATATATATATCTATTAGAATTATATACTATATTAAAAGAGTAATTTTAAGACTATTTTATATATATACTATATTATAGTTAAACTCTATTATATCTCCTTTTTATTATCTTATAATGTTTATATTTAGTTACTAGGTTTTACTTCTTTATTAAAGGTCTAATAAGTAATTAATAAGTTCTATACTAGCTTAGACTCTATATATAGCTAGATAGACTTATTAGAAGCTACTATCTTTTTAAGTATTTTCCTTTCTTATTCCCTTTATCTCTTTTCTTACTATCTTTACCTTCTATTAAGAATATAAAACAGTTCCTAGTTAAAAGTATCTAAGAGCTATAGAGTTAAGCTCTCTAAGTTAGACTAAGTATTAGTATAATTAATCTAAACTAGAGAGCTATAACTAGTAGCTAGATAAGACATAAACGTATTAAGGAGTATATAAGAAGGAGGTAGAGACTAGTAGTATATAAATTATAATTTAATAATCTTAGTACTATATAAGCACTCTAAGTAGTAGTAGGTTAGTTATATAAGTTAGATAAAGAATAATAAGATATTTAACTATTTCCTAAGTAGAGTATTAAAGAGAAAAAAGTAATTACTTCGTATAATTAATTAAGTAAAGCCTTATAGTATTACCTACTTATAATATTCTATCTTATACCTAAGTAGTAAGAGTTAATATTAGAGACAAAATTAGAAGTTTATAATATTATAATAGTCTCTAGAACCTATTAGATTTACCTAAGCTATATATATTATAAAATACACTTAAAGGAATAAAGAGAATAGAATAATTAATACTACTATTAGACTTATTACTACTTAGTTAGAAAAATTTTAAACTTAATATTATAGCTTCTTATAAAATAGAATAAATTTATAGCTCTATTAATAAAAAGAATAATATTATACTAAGCCTACTAATCTATATTAATACCTCTATTAAACATAATAACTCTAAAATAAGAAGAACCTATATATCTCCTATAAAAATCATATTATTATATATAAGAGCTAACTAAGCTAGTACACCGAATATCTTTAGACTCTTATATTATATATTTACGTTGCTTTAAAGGTTGAATTATACTTACTAAGAGTAATAGAGAAGAATTAACTCTTAATATAATAGAAGTTAAACTAGAGAGTATTCTAGTATCGAGTTCTTAAGATACTTAAGTATACTTAAAGCTTAGTAATAGTTAAGAAGAAGTAGGAGCTAATTACTATAATAGTTTAGTATTAGGAACCGTAGCTAGAGATAGGGTACTTATACTAATATTCTAGTTAGAACTAGAGCCTACCTAGTTATTAAGCTATTCTTAAATATTATATCCTTTTCTAGTAAGTCTAATATAAGATTAAATTCTATTAAGTTATTTAAAAGTTATAATATAGATATTAGACTAAAGAATAAGCTCTATATTATAAAACGCCTTAAACTCTCTCTTATTTTATAGATATTAGCTCTTATTTAATAATAGTTAAGATTCCTATACTCTAAGTAAATTACTATAAAGACTATATAGAGCTAATACCTATTCCGCCTATAAAATAGTATAGTAGGGATAGGGAGAAGGTAGATTTAGTTATTAATAATATACTAATTCTTATTAGAAGCAGTTCTTTTAGTTTCTAAAGCTAACTCTAACTTTAGTAGCTAGAACCTTATAAATAGTAGTATTAAACTAAGAGTTAAGAAACCCTAGATCTCTTAAAAGACTTTAAAAACGATCTTAGATCTTATAATCTAACTCGCTTCTCTTACTACTCCTTTTTATATATATTAAAAACCTTATCTTAACTTATACTTACTAGATTTTAATAAAATAGATTAAGATAAGGTTAATACATTACTTTTATATTATTAATAGTAGTTCTATACCCTTAATTATATAAAGGTTCTTATCTTATAAGAAACTAAAGTATAATTTATTAAAAAGAAGTAAGGTCTTTTCCCTAAGATCTTTATATAGTATAAGGAACTACGTAGTCTTATTCTCCTCTTTAACTTATTCTTAAATACTATAATATAAGTCCTTATTATTTAGTAATTTAGAGGTAAAAGGGCTTAGGTACTAAGTAGATATTTTATAGAAGCTAAGTTTTAGAGACTCTAGGTTAGAGAGAGGTTAGTATTAAGGAAATAAATAGTATAAAATAGATTAATTTATACTAGCTATAGACTTTTATATATTTAACATCTTAGAAGCTATAAGGTTAGATACGTTAGGTATATATACTAGCTAGGAGAAGTCTAAGAGAAGAAGAAGCTATACTAAAATTTAAAGAATATATATAATAAGAGAAGTAACGTCTTAAGCTTAAAGAGCTTTACTACTTAAAAACACACTATATAAAAAGACGAGCTTAGGAGTATTAAAACCATAGTAGGTAGATATATAGACGTAGTAAGGTAGAAAAATAAGTAAGGATTTAGATTAGAAGAAGAACTAGAAGGTATATAGATATATACTACGTAGAAAATAATAAAGTAAGAGATAAATATATAGAGAGTATATAAGTTTAAAGAACTAAAAAGTTATAGTCTAATACTAATTTATTAGTATCTCTAATAAGTTAAGCTTATATAAGTAAGTATATAAAAGCTAGTTTCTAAGACTAATTTATTAGTAGAGCTAATAAATTAAGCTTAGAAATAAGAGTAGTATATAAAAGCTAATTTCTAATACTAATTTATTAGTAGAGCTAATAAATTAAGCTTAGAAATAAGATATATATCTAAAAGTTAATTTCTAATACTAATTTAATAGTAGAGCTAATAAATTAAGCTTAGAAATAAGATAAGTATCTAAAAGTTGATTTCCTATACTAATTTATTAGTAGAGCTAATAAATTAAGCTTAGAAATAAGACTAGTATAAAAAAGCTAATTTCTAATACTAATTTATTAGTAGAGCTAATAAATTAAGCTTATATATAAGATAAGAATCTAAAACTTAATTTCTAATACTAATTTATTAGTAGAGCTAATAAATTAAGCCTAGAAATAAGATAAGAATCTAAAACTTAATTTCTAATACTAATTTACTAGTAGAGCTAATAAATTAATCTTAGAAATAAGAGTAAATTAAGCTTAGAAAAAAGATTAGTATATAAAAGCTAATTTCTTATACTAATTTATTAGTAGAGCTAATAAATTAAGCTTAGAAATAAGAGTAGTATCTAAAAGCTAATTTCTAATACTAATTTAGTAGTAGAGCTAATAAATTAAGCTTAGAAATAAGATAAGTATCTAAAAGCTAATTTCTAATACTAATTTAGTAGTAGAGCTAATAAATTAAGCTTAGAAA
>LLCB01000510.1:0-28062 GCA_001414345.1 Hymenoscyphus infarciens
ATTCTAGCCTAGTAGTAGTATTATACTAATAACTAGTATATCTTTTTTATACTTAGATAAGTACTAGATACTTAGTTATAGACTTCTTAGATTAGTTTTATATAGAGTTTAGTATTCTTTTAAATATAAAGTCGATCTTTAAAGAGTAATAAATTATCTAATAAGAGATAATATCTATCTAGAAGTTTATAATATTCTTTCTAAAAGGAGTATAGATTATCTTCTTTTAACTTTTAAATTATATTTAAACTTATTTCTAGAATAATATTTAACTAAATTATATTAAGAGATATAGACTATTTTTATAAAAAGGTCTAAGTAAGTTTAATATTAATTTAGAGGTCTAAATAGTTAGATACTAAAAGAGTATATAAGTAGCTGTCTACTTTAGCTTAATTATAGGTTTTTAGGTCTTATTTACGTTAAGTTAATATATCTACTTTCTAATTACTCTTCTTAGATATAAATTAGATTTAAAAGTTAAAGTCTAATAAAAACTTTATTTATTAGACTTACTTAGCTATAAGTAGCTTAGTTATTATAAAGTATTTTAATAATCTATAATCTAAATATATATTAATATACTTTTAATATAATATAAGTTTAGAGCGCTATTTCTTAAAAGCTTCTATAATAGTAGATAGTTCTTTGTTATAGATCTTTTAGTTTAATTTATAGCTAACTAGGACGTATGAGTAGAACCTAATAAGATACTAAAAGCTATTATATTATTATAAGAATATACTTACTATTACTCTTTCTAAGAAGTCTGTTTTTACTTTTATATTATAATTAGAGTTAAAGTAGTATAATATTTAAATTATAAATAGCCTAGTCCTTAGTACTTTAAAAGCTTCTTTATATTTAGGTATCTATAGAAACGGCTCTATAGAGCGTGTTATTATAGTTAAGGGTTTAGCGATTTTAGTATAACCTTTGATAAATTATTTATAAAATCTTATAAACCCTAGGTAAGACTTTATATCTATTATAGTATTAGGTTAGACCTAGTTTTATAAAAGCTCTACTTTTTTAGAGTTAACTTTAAGTCCTTTTATAGTTAAGATAAATCTTAAGTATTTAACTTTAGTAATATTAAATTTGCTTTTCTTAATATCTACTTAAAGTCTTACTTTTTAGAGCTAATTTAAAACTTTTTTAACTTATTCCTTATATTCTTTAATAGTATTTAAATAAATTAAAATATTATCTAAGTAGATAATATAGAAGTTATCTAGATAGTTGATTAAGACGTTGTTTATATAATGTTAATAAGTAGTAGAGCTATTATAGAGTCTAAAAGAGAAGACCTTATATTTATATATACTATATCTAGTTCTAAATATAGTTATCTCTTTTAAGTTAGAGTCTATTTAAATATAATAGAAAGCTTATCTAATATCTAATTTAGTAAAGATTTTAGCTATTCTTATTCTAAAAAGAAGCTTATTAATATAAAGGATTAGGTAGAGATCGTTTCTTATTAGAGTATTAAGCTTCTTATAATTAATATAGAACTATAACTTATTACTATTAGCCTTTTTAATAAAGAGTACTAGAGAGGTAAAAGGACTATTACTATTAATAATAAACCCCTTATCTAGGTTCTTTATAAGATACTCCTTTATAGCTTTAAGCTTTATAGTTAACTATTAATATAGAGGTAAAAAGGAATTAGAAAGTAGCTTATTTAAAGTAATCTTATAGTCGTATTTATAATAAGAAGAGAGCTTATTAAAAGCTACTTTCGAGAACACGTCTTTATAAGATAAGTAATAATTTAAGAGTTAGGCTTATATTAGAGTTCTTATCTTATCGTCGTCTTAGAGAGAGGTAGATCTTTTATTAATAATCTAATCTAGCTTATATATACTTATTATATAAAATTCTAAGTTAGGTTATTTTATATTAAAGTATATAGCGTTTATACTAATTTTATAAATAAAAGAGTATAGAGTTTAACCTTTTAAGACTATACTAGTAAGTTATAGAAGCTTTAAACTAGAGTTAGATATTAAATTTTTAGGAGGTATTATTATAAATAGAAGTAATAACTTAGCTATATTTATAAGTCTACTCTTTTTATATCTTTCTTATTAATAAATTATATATTCTTTTTAATTCGTATTTAACTAATAGTTTAAAAAGGGTTTCTAGTTCTAGCTAGAAAGTAAGAGTAAGATTTCCTTACTATAGTAGAGAGTTAAGGGGTTATTAGCTAGCTAAGTAATCTAGTTCTTTAAGAGGTTAAGTAGAACTTTAAAATAGTTTAACTACTTATTACTAATAATTAGGTCTTACTATCTAAGGTCTAGGATAATAAAGAGGTAGTTATAAATATAACGCTTATCTACGTTTAAATATAGCTATATAAACTAAGTTACCTAGCTTTTAGTACTATTATTATATCTATAAATAGATATAGAATAAGGTAGTCTCTAGATCTATAAACCTATTACTTTTAATAGTTAAAGAGCTAGAGGTCGATTTAGAAACAGATACCTATTTACTCTTATATCTACTAAAGCTTATATTTTAATACTATATCTTTATATACTAAGTATAGTATTTATAAAGAACTAGTTTCCTTTTATAAGTTTAAAAAGGTTAAGTCTAGCTAGATTATATTTATATAAACTTAGAAAGGTATCTTTACCTAAGCCTTTTTATTTTCCTTTTAACCTAGATTATAGTTAGAGTACTCTTTAAGTAGTTATTCTTACTTAGGTTAATTATCTATTTTATTAATACTAGGTAGATTAGAACAGTTAGGCTTAATATATCTAGGTTTCTTATAATTATAATACTTTATACTAGTAGAGAATTAGTCTATAGATAAAGGTATTAAAGTCTTTAATCTTTTGCTAGTAGAAGAGAGCCTAGAGGTTTAAGAAGTCTTTTAAGAAATAGTATAAAGTCTATATAAAAGAGATAAGGGTTTTATTAAGAAACTAGATAAGGTTCGGTTAGTATTAGGCTTTTAATATAATAAGCTTATTATAACAGGTTTTTTAGTACTTATTATACTAGTTATATATAACTTAGTATTATAGTGCTATTTCTTATCTATAAATAATAGGTCTCTTACTATCTTATTAAAGTTAATATTCTAGTATCTTTTACTATTAACTAATTAGGTTTAGAGCTAAAGTATAAGCTTATTTTATATATAGTAGAACTTATCTTACTTAGATACTTCTCTAAGTATTACTATACTTAAAAAGCGACTTTTAAATTCTATAAAACTTTCTCTTATATAACCCTTCTATTCTATTTAAAGAGACTAAAAGGCGTTCTAAGTATTCTTCTTCTTATAACTAGTTAGATAGTAGGTATTAAGAAGTTTAATTATTTCTTTATAATCTTTAAATACTATCTTACTTATATTAGACTTATATTAGAGCTCTAAGTAATTCTAAGTAAGTTTCGTTATTATCTTCTAAATAAAGGCTTTATAAGTTAAAGGCGTCTAATAATAGTTAGTGTTTATATAGAGTTAATTATATATTAATATTCTCTATTACTTATATATAAGTGAAATACTATTATCTAAAAGTTTAATTTTTTCTATAATCTTACTTTTAATAGGTTAAAAGGCTTTTAAAGTACTTTTAAGTTATAGGCGTAGAATAGGTTATTATAAGAAAGGAATATTAGAGATAAAGTCTTACCTAAGATAATAGTTTAAAGAGACTAAAAGAGGTGTTTATATAAGTTAGATAGAACTTAGACTTTAGTTATTATTTAATAGTTATTAACTAATTTACTATACTAGGTCTAATAATTAAGTAATCTAATTATCTTACTCTAAAATTCTCTATTCTTTTTCTTAATCCTTAGCTTTTATAGCTTAGATTATACTCTATATCTCGTCTATATTAGAGAAGTCTTATTAATCTCTCTAGCTTTTAGGTGCTAGGCCTTTACCTTTGTTATTCTTAGGCTTCTTAGTATTTTTAGAGGTATAGTACTAAGTCGAGAACCTTTCTATAAAGGCTTGACTTTATTCTCTAAAAGGGGGCTCTACGCTTAGAAGCGGAGCTTAGGAGAGACCTAGGGTTACTCTAGATTCTAATATATTAAATATTAAATTAGAAGAGAGGGGAGTAAGATTAGATTTAGAAGCTTTCTAGATAACTATTATAAGTTAACTTATTTACTAAATCTAGGGTTATTAAGACTCTTAGAAACACTTAGTATATTCTAATCCTTTAATATATCTATAACACGATTTTTACTAGCTATCTATATAGATACTAAACCTTAGTATTACTAGCTATCTAGGTAGTCTCTAATTACTTAGCTATATAAGAATACTATCGTAATATTCTAAATTAAGAGTAAATCGACTTTTAAACAAAGAGTAGTAATAAGCTCGAAGGAGATATTATTAAGGCTGTTACTAGTAAGGAAGAGTTATTATTTTTATATAATAGTACGAAATATATATAACTATAGTAGAGGTATATAAGAGTACGTATAGAAGAATAACGTATATAAATACTAGGTACTAATATAGAAGAAAACAATAACTATTCTTCTTCTATACTAAGTATAAACATCTATATATAAGAGGTTAGAGACTACTAAGTCCTAATAAGAATAATAACTAAGTCCTTTCTAATATAGCTACTAAAATAATAAGAGCTTTAAAGCTAAATATATAAGACCTTAAAATAAAATATATAATATCTAATTCTTACTCTCTTCAGCACTTTCTATCTAATAAGTTATAGAAGCATCGGCAGTTATAGAGGTATTAGTAGTCGTAGAGGTATTAGTAGTTCTACGAATGTCGACAATTCAGAATAGCGTGCTATTATACCTATATAAATACCTTCTTCTATCTCTTTAAACTATTATTAAAGATAAGACCTTATCTCTAATATTCCTTCTTTATAATAACCTACTCTATACTTATAACTTAAAAGTACTTTAAAAGCTCTTTAACTTATTAAAAGCAAAATTATAAAGAAAATTAAACCTTTAAACAATAATACTTTACCTACTTATAAGTAATAGAAGATATTTATATATAATAGACTCTAAATAAACACTAACTATTACTATATACCTAAAACTTATAAAGCTCTTATCTAGAAGACGATTACGAAACTTACTAGAAACTACTTAGAGCTTTAATATAAGTTTAATATAAGTAATATAGCTTTTAAAGATTAATAAGATATAATTAAACTTCTTAATTCCTACTTCCTAACTAGTTATATAAAAGAAGATACTTAGAATAAATTTCAAGCCTTATAAATAAGTAGAAAGAGTTATATAAGAGAAACTTTTTTAGATTTTAAAGTACACTTCTTAAGTATAGCTATACTTAGGAGAATACTAGAGTTAGAAAGATTCTACTTAATATAAGACAAGATTATACTATAGCTCTAAGATAGCTCTACTTTAACTAAGAGAGATTAAAATCATAATTTTAACAAGATAGTAGTATATCTTTTAGCTCTAGATAAAAAGAAGTATTAAAATATAGAGTTATTTACAACTAGTACTATAGCTAAACTAATTAGTATAACCTTATTATTTAAAAAGATAAGTACTTTTTAATCCTTATCTAGCTCTACTCTAAAAACCTCTCTACTCTTATATAGACTTAATCCTATATCTTAGAAGATTTTATAAACTCCTAGACTATTTTCTACTAGTAAAAAATCAAAAACTACGTTAATAGACTAAGTCCTTACTAGTATAAAGTATTACTATTATAGTAAGCTAGAGTATTTTAAACCTAATTACTCTAATCTTCCTACTATTAATAAAATAAATAATTAACTTAAAAAAGAATAACTTTTTAAAAAGTACTCTAACTCTAAGCTAAGTTAGAAGGAAAATAAAGAGGTTTAAGTAAAAATTCCTTCTTAAGTCTATATAAATATAATCTAGCTAGACTTAATCTTTCTAAGCTTATAAGAGGAAAACAATTCCTTATAAATACTACTCTTAGTATATAAAGATATAATATTAAAATATAAGCTTTAGTAGATATAGAAGTAAATAGGTACTTATTTCTAAATTAGCCTCTAGCCTTATACTTATTTAAATTAATAGGTTTAAAGATTTAAAGATTATTATATATAGTATCTATTTATAGATATAATAATAGTACTAAAAGCTAGGTAAATTAGTTTATATAACTATATTTAAATATTAATAAACGTTATATTCTTAACTACTTTTTTATTATCTTAGACCTTAGATAATAAGACTTAATTATTAGTAATAAATAGTTAAACTACTTTAAAGTCCTTTTTAACCTTTTAAAGAGCTAGATTATTTAGTTAGCTAATTACCTTCTAACTCTCTACTATAGTAAGGAAATTTTACTTTCTCTTTCTAGTTAGAACTAGAAACCCTTTTTAAATTACTAGTTAGATATAAATTAAAGAGAATATACTATCTAGTAATAAGAAAGATATAAAAAAGATAGACTTATAAATATAGCTAAGCTATTATTTCTATCTATAATAATACCTCTTAAAATTTTAATATTCGAACTTAGTCTAAAGCCTCTATAAACTACTAGTATAGCTTTAAAAGACTAGACCTTATACTTCTTTATCTATAAAATAAGTATAAATATAATATATTATAATATAAAATAGCCTAATTTAGAATTTTATATAATAAGCTTCTATAAGCTAGATTAGGTTATTAATAAGAGATTAGCCTCTTTCTAAGATAATAATAAGATAAGAGCTCTAATATAAGCCTAACTTCTAAAGTATTACTTATTCTATAAAGACGTATTCTTAAAAGTAGCTTCTAATAAGCTCTCTTCTTACTAAGAATATAACTATAAGATTACTTTAAATAAGCTACTTTCTAACTCCTTTTTACCTCTATATTAATAGTTAATTATAGAGCTTAAAGCTATAAAGGAGTATCTTATAAAGAATCTAGATAAAGGGTTTATTATTAATAGTAATAGCTCTTTTATCTCTCTAATACTTTTTATTAAAAAAGCTAATAGTAATAAGTTATAATTCTATATCGATTATAAGAAGCTAAATACTCTAATCTAAAATAATCCTTACCTAATCCCTTATATTAATAAGCTCTTTTCTAGAATAAGAATAGCTAAAATCTTTACTAAATTAGATATTAGATAAGCTTTCTATTATATCTAAATAGACTTTAAATTAGAAGAGATAACTATATTTAGAACTAGGTATAGTATATATAAATATAAGGTCCTCTTTTTTAAACTCTATAATAGCTTTACTATCTATTAATATTATATAAATAACGTCTTAATTAACTATTTAGATAACTTCTATATTACCTACTTAAACGATATTTTAATTTATTTAGATACTATTAAAGAATATAAGGAATAGGTTAAGAAGGTTCTAAATTAGCTCTAAGAAGTAAGACTTTAAGTAGATATTAAGAAAAGTAAATTTAATATTACTAAAGTTAAATATTTAGGATTTATCTTAACTATAAAAAAACTCGAAGTTAACTTTAAAAAAGTAGAGCTTTTATAAAACTAGGTTTAACCTAATACTATAATAGGTATAAAGTCTTATCTAGAGTTTATAAGATTTTATAAATAATTTATTAAAGGTTATACTAAAATTACTAAATCTCTAACTATAATAATATACTTTATAGAGCTATTTCTATAAACACTTAAATATAATAAAGCCTTTAAAGCGCTAAGAACTAGGCTACTTACTATATAAACCTTATACTATTTTAACTCTAATTATAATATAAAGGTAAAAATAGACTCCTTAGAAGAAGTAATAGCTAGTATATTCTTATAATAATATAATAGCCTTTAATACTCTATTAGGTTCTACTTATACGTCTTAGTTAGCTATAAATTAAATTAGAAGATCTATAATAAAGAACTATCTATTATTATAAAAGCTTTTAAGAAATAGCACTTTAAACTTATATTATATTAGAAGTATATTAATATATATTTAGACTATAGATTATTAGAATACTTTATAATAACTAAGCTACTTATAGCTAAGTAAGTCTAATAGATAGAGTTTTTATTAGACTTTAACTTTTAAATCTAATTTATATCTAAGAAGAGTAATTAAAAAGTAGATATATTAACTTAACGTAAATAAGACCTAAAAACCTATAATTAAGCTAAATTAGATAGCTACTTATATACTCTCTTAAGACTTAATTAGTTAGACTCTTAAATTAATACTAAACTTACTTAGATCTTTTTATAAAAATAGTCTATATCTCTTAATATAATAGATATTATTCTAAAGTTAAGTTTAAACCTAATTCAAAAGTTAAAAGAAGATAACCTACGCTCTTTTTAGTAAGAACGTTATAAACTTCTAAATAGATATTACCTCTTATTAGATAATTTACTACTTTTCAAAGATTAATTTTATATTTAAAAGAATACTAAACTCTATATAAAACTAATCTAAGAAGTCTATAACTAAGTATCTAGTACTTACTTAAGTATAAAAAAGACATACTAGTTATTAGTATAATACTACTACTAAGCTAGAATGTTTTTAGACTATAGAAGATATATAGAGAATTATTAAGCTTATAAATACTCCTATTCTTAATAAACTAAGTAATAAGGCTTTCTTCACCTTCTACCTATACTTAACTATTCTATATAATATTTATATATAGACTTTAAATTATTTCTAAAAGATAAACATAGATTTAATACTATATTAGTATTTATTAACTAACTTAGAAAGGATTTAGTATTAATACTCTACTACTTAACTATAAATACTAAAAGCCTAGTTAAACTCTTTATTTAATAGATTTACTATTTTAGTTACTACTCTAAATCAATTATATCTAATTAAGAACCTTAATTTATATTATTATTTTAGACTAAATTTTATTAAATAATTAGTATTAAGCTTAAGCTTAGTACTATCTACTATAAATAAATAGATAAATAAATAGAGATAATAAACTAATATATTAATTAAAGACTAAGGCCCTTTATAACCTACTATTAAGATAACTAGAGTAAATTAATCCTCTTAATAAATAGAGTATAAATAATACTTCTATACTTATCTATTAGTATAACCTCTTATTAGCTTAAGTTTAGACTTAACTTAAGAACTTTATAAGACTAGAATATACTAAAAACGTCTATTCCCTAGAAACGTCTTAACTACGATAAGGTAGTAAAAGTAGCCTAACATATATACTCTACTTAAGAAATAGCTAAAGATAATATAAGTAAGGCTTAGAAAAGGATAAAAGATAATATAAATTAATACTAAAGAGTTATTAACTAAGATATTAGAAATAAAGTCTACTTATCTACTAAGAATCTTAAGATAAATTATCTTAGCTAAAAGCTTACTAAATAGTAAATAGGACCTTTTAAAATACTAGATTATATAAGATACTTCTATAAGCTAAAACTTCTAAAAGGATTATTAATTTATAATATTTTTACCTTTAATATACTTTTAAAGAACCTAAATACTCTCTTACTAGAATAAGAGGCTTTAAAGCTCTTACTAGATATTATTAAAAGTATATAAGAATAAGAAGTATAAGAAATACTTAGTAGTAGACTTTTTAGAAGATAGCTATAGTATTAAGTAAAATAGGTTAGATATAATTCGAATTCTACTTAGTATCTTATAGATAATTTTTAAAGTTTACTATATTATCTAAGAGACTTTTATACTAAATATCTAAAAGAGCTAGAACTACTCTAACACCTTTTTAAATAGCTTAATATATAGAAATTAGATAAGAATTAAGTAAAAGAGTTAATTTATAAAACTCTATTAATATCCTTTAATTCTAGTTACTTTTAATAAGGAACTTATAATAAAAACCTAAGATAAAACACTAACTAGTAAGAATGTTTAAAGTTAATAAAGTAAAGAACTAAGACTAAGTTACTACTAAAATAAGGCTTACTAACTCTCTCTAGGCTATAGCCTCTTCTTTCTCTAACTTATTATTCTCCTCTCTACTCTCTTAAGCGTAAAGAGCCTAAATTAGCTCTTCCTCTACTACCTCCTTCTTATAAGGACGCTTCTTACCTTAACAACCTCTTATAACTAGCTTTAAGAGAGACACTTATAAACTCTTTAAGTAGGCCTTAAAAAGAACCTAAACCTAGGTTTAGATAGAGGTCTTACTCTCTATAGTATAGTATAAAGACTATTAAATATTAGTAACCGAAACCTCTCTAATAAGTAAGAAGTACTTATAGTAATCTTAGCGTAAAGCGCCTAAGTCTCTTCTAAGAGAGTAAACTATACCTTTAAACTATTTTTTAGTACCTTTATACTAGTAACAACTAATACCTTATCTAAGGCCTTAGTAGCCTTCTTAATCTTCTTCTTCTCCTTCTTAAGCTTAAGCTTATTAAACTCCTTCTTTATAAACTATAGTAACTACCTAAGTTAGAACGAATTTAATATATATTTAAGATTAAACTTACTAGGATATATATAATATTCTACTCTATATAGTACTTATACTTCTTCGACTTTAGCTTCTTAGAAGTATATATATAATCTCTATTCTAAGATTTTATCTAAAGGTACTAAACGTAGTAGACTTAGTAGGTAGCTAGAAGCGTATTAGAAGGACATAGAAGAGGCATTTTGCTATATTAGATTAGCTCTAAATTAGGTTTAATTAAGAAGAGAAGAACTTACTTTTATATATATATATAATATATATATTCTAGGAAGACAAGTTAGTATATAAGAATATACCTAATTAAAAGATATTCTTACTATTTATATTATTTAAATAAAAAGAAAAGAAGAAGAGAAGTTAGAATTAGAGAAAAGTCGTCTACTAATATACTACTTATAATAATAGCTATTACTTTATAATTATTATTTATTACTTAATAATTACTATTATAATATATAATAATAGTAAGAATATAATAACTTTATAGTAGTATACTACTTCTTACCTACTAGCTAATTATTAGCTTCTCTTTTATTTATATCCTATTATTACATAGTATATAGTAGTAAATAAAGAGCGATTAGCTCTTAAATAACAATACCACTAGCTACTAACTCTACCTCGACTACTAGATACTATAATAGCAGATAAATCATATTCTTTATAATAAAGAGATAAATAATACTCTAATTAACCTAATACTACACCGATTAATAACTAAAGACTTAAGACGAGTCTTTTTAAAAGAGAGAGAATATAATAGTATACTATCTTAGATTATTATATAATAGTACTATCTTGAATTATTAGCATTTATAAAACTACTAATACCTCTAAGCACTGCCGATACCTCTAATACCTCTAGAGCTAAGATTACAAATAACCGATACTTATATAAGCAAAGTATCGAAGGTATTAAATATCTAATATTTATATATAGAAGAGATTAAGGTTTAGATATTATATATTTAGCTTTTTAAAGGATCAGAGGTTATATATTTAGCTTTTCGGCTCTTATTATTTAGTATTAGCTATATTAAGCAGAGCTTAGTTATTATTATTATTAGAACTTAGAAGCTTCTAAACTCTTATATATAGACGTTTATATTTAGTATAGAAGAGAGACAGTTATTATTTTCTTCCGTATTAGTACCTAGTATCTATATACGTCATTCTACTATACGTACTCTTATATACCTCTACTATAGTTATATATATTTCGTGCTATTATAGCTGAGAGTACCTGTTATATATAAGGTTTCAGCAGTTATTATCTTATATTATCTGTTTTAGAAAGGTTACGTAGACAACGTATAACGTTAGTCGGTTTCGGACCTTTTAGTCTAAACCTCTTATATATAGTAGCCTACTCCTAGAGTAGAAGAGAGATAGTTTTTCCTTTTCTTCTATATTAGAGCCTAGTATTTATATACGTTATCTAGTCTCAAACGCACTCTTATATACCTCTTCTTCTATAGTATATATTTCATACTATTATATAAAAAGGAAAAACTCTACTTCGCTAGTAATAGCATTTATAATATCTCTTTCAAGCTTATCGTCACTCCTTTTATTTTCGAATATAACTTAGCTTAGATTTAGACTAGGACGATAATAATCTTAAATAGCTAGGTAATCGGAGACTACCTAGATAGCTAGTGATATTAGAGTTTAGTATCAGTTATAGATAGCTAGTAAAAATCGTATATTATACGTTAAGGAAGTAGGAATACGCTAAGTGTTTTAGAGGCTTCTAATAACCCTCTTTATATAGAGACTACTATATATAGGTTTAGTAAATAAGTCGATATAATAAAGTTATCCAGAAGGCTTTTAAATCTAATCTTACTCTTCTCTTCTAAATCGATATTATATTAAACTAGTTCTACTATAAAGCGTCGAGTAATAAACCCCTTCTAAGGACACCCCTCTTTCTAAAAGACACCTCTTATTCGAACCCTCTCTAACCTATAACCGTATACTAAAATAATAAGAGCTTAGCTCTCTAAAGTAATAACTAAGACTTACTAAATACAGATAATATATAGACGAGATAGAGGTAAAGAATATAAAGGATAAAACGATTAGTTAGATAAGATAGAGAATATAATTCTAAGCGAACTTTAAAGTTAAAAATACTCTTTAAACTCTTACTAATCTAACCTTTGTTTAAACCCTTCTTTGCTTTTTAAAGCTCGAATTTAGACCTCTTTTACTTAAGAGATACTACTGTCTCTAATACTTTCTTACTACTTCTCTCGAAGCTTAAATCAAATATAAATTAGTTAAAATACACCTTTTATTAGAACTAAAGAAGTAAGCTCTTAGCTAAGTTATCGCTATTAATCCTAACTAAATATTATCTAACTTTACTCTAAACTTCTAGTAAACATTTAAAAGACTATAGTTATAAACCGAGTCCTAGCTACTAGTATAAAGGTTGAAAGAGATAGAAGTAGAATTAGAAGAAGAATATACTAAAGAAACTTTTACTGATTTTAAAAGGTTGCTTTTTAAGTATAGCTATACTCGGGGAGATACTAGAATTAGAACGCTTCTTTTATATATAGAAGAAAAATAAGAAGATACGCTGAAATATTAAATTATTAGAAATAATGAAATTATTTAATATTAGTACTTTAGTTTAGAATACCTCTCTATCTAGCTCTAAACTCTCTACGATCTAATAGTAACTCTTTCTTTAAAATTAGAAGATAAATAAGTCTTTAAGTATCTTATAGAGAATAAGATAATATAACAACTTTGGTATTAAGTTTATTTAACTAGCTAAAACTATTCTTTTTATTATTCTTAGATACTTAGATAATAATTTTAACTTCGACAACTTAGTTATAACTTTATTTAACTAGCTAGAACTACTCTTTTTATTATCTTAAACTTTAGATAACGCTTTTAATATCTAGTAACAAACTCTTTTAACTAGCTAAAACTCTACTAACTCTAGTATAGAGTCTTATATTCTTTACTTTCTTTTTACTTCTAGCTAGACTAGAAGTCCTTTTTTTATTTAAATTTTTGAATTAGATATGAATTAGTATACTCTCGAAGTAAGCTCTTAACTAAGTTATTACTACCTCTCGACTAAATAACCTCTAACTCTACTTTAAATTTACTTTTAACTTTTAAACTTTTTCTGACCTACTAGTTAGATTAGACTATACTCTTTTAGTAAACGCGAATGCTTACTTTAATATAAAAGGATTAGAACGAAGTCTCTTTTATAAGTATCTATAAATTAGTTTAGTTACGATTTAGACCTAAAATCGATATCTTATCTCGCTTATAATAAAGTTTAATATCTTTAAACTAATAAAATTAATAAATACGATAAATATTATAATACTTATACTATCTTAATTCGACCTTAAATAATAAGAGATAGATAGACTCGGAGACGAGTCTTTTTTAAAAGAGAGAGATATAATAGTATACTATCTTAGATAGCTAGAAGTACTTACTATATATAAGGTTTTAGTAGTTATTATCTTATATTGTCTATTTTAGGAAGGTTATATAGGCAACGTATAACGTTAGTCGGTTTTAGACCTTTTAGTCTAAACCTCTTATATATAGTAGCCTACTTCTAGAGTAGAAGAGGGATAGTTTTTCCTTTTCTTCTATATTAGAGCCTAGTATTTATATACGTCATTCTGCTAAACGCACTTCTATATGCCTCTTCTGTAGTTATATATATTTCATGCTATTATAATTATAAATAATTAATATTTTATTTCTCTAATTATTATATAAACCTAATTAAAAGAAAAGTTAGAAAAGTAATAAATAGTCTTTAGAATCCGAGACTTATTTTTACTTCTAAGAACTAACCGCGTCTTTTTTAATAAAGAAGGTCTATATAGTTGAGAATTCTAGATAAGTTAATATAATAGTATAAAATATCTACGACTATTTCTTTAGTTCGTTATATAACTTATATATAAACGTAATTAGAAGTCTAGTTTAAAACTACTTCTATTTAGATTAGAATTATACTAAAATCTAAGTAGCTTAAAACTATAATACTACTAAACTAGTTTAGAAGTACTAAGATATTAAAATCTAAATCAAAGCTATTTATACTTCTTCTTATTCTACGTATAGTAGTAGTATTCTCCTTTTTATCTCTTCTTCTAATCTCGTATTTAATAAGATTAGGATTATACTTGTTATTAAGAAACACGTCTATAGAGCGTACTTAAGAGACCTGCTTTTCAAGAGCTTTTTTAGTAGCTTTTAGAGCTCTTTTAATAGACTTTTTAGTACTAGAAGTAGTATTAGCTTTATATTATCTTAGAGAAGATATATTAAGTAAAAAGAAGAATAAAAGAGTATAAAAGTAGTAGTAGAAGTAGTAGAAGTAGTAGGAGTAGATAGAGGAAACTTAGCTTATATACTTATATTATAAGCTAACTTATACTAAAATAACTAGTATATAATTCTTTTTTCATAATATAGCTATAACTAAATCTTTTCTATATTAGAAAGTTAGCTAATTATTATCTATTTCTATATTTAGTTAATACTAAAGAGACGTTTACTACTAATGCTATTACTAAAAGCTCTTAGACGCTCTAGTAAAGCCAGGCCACGTGATTTGCCCGATGTATGCCTCGAATCTATGGCGTAGGCGGGCGCGGGGCAAGTCAAAGAAAGAGGGGTGAGAGTGGAGGGGTTAGGTAAAAAAAAGAATATCAAGGTGAAGATGCTAAAGAACAATAGCATCTGCAACTTTGTGCTCTTATACCTACAATGCTTGCAATTTTACAAAGAGAACTCGTCTCTTGAATTATTCCATTTGAGTGAGACTAGTCAGAATGATTCCTTTCGACGTCTCACAGTTGGTCTGTTCGCACTCCCGTCACCAACAGCGAAATCGCTCAACGGGAATAATCCGTACCCACAACCCACTCGATTGGCTCCGTTCCCTGCAAGCTGCAAACTGAATGCTACGCTACACTACACTACACTACTCTACCAGCATCAACACCTCCACTCCTCCTTCAACATCTTTGAACCAAACAACATCCCCAATTCTACTTTACCCTCAGTCTTTCGTATGCAGCGTGAAGCAGCGGATCGTTGGGCTCGCAAAAGATACTTCGGCTAGCTCCAGCTGCCGTTAGTTTCCATCAATTCTATTTTTTCCACTCAACTAGGCAAGTTAATTTTTACCTTCCGACTTGCAGGTCAACACTGCGTACAGCGTCAGGAGTCAGGACAAGCGGTGAATCTACGAAGCTCGACCCGAGATTGGTACCTGGTTTGCCGGCACTTTCACTTTAGCACGCCAAACAGCCTACTCACCAAACACGAGTCTCTTGTGCTGTGGCAACAATAAGTTAAGCTTGCTAACCTCTGTCACCATCACCAGATTCCTATTTCTACCATTTCCCGCCATAGAGAGACCGCTCATCAACCGCTACCATGCACATCTCTCAGATGCTGGCCGAGGCCAAACAGTCCGGTCAACCCAAATACTCCTTCGAATTCTTTCCTCCCAAGACCGCTCAAGGTGTCCAGAATCTCTATGACCGTATGGACCGCATGCATGGGCTCGGTCCTAGCTTCATCGACATTACATGGGGAGCAGGAGGACGTTTGGCTCAACTCACCTGCGAGATGGTCAGCGTGGCTCAAGCACAATATGGCCTGGAAACGTGTATGCACTTGACATGCACAGATATGGGAAAGGACAAGGTCGACGAGGCGCTCAAGAGTGCATACAAGGCTGGCTGTACCAATATCCTTGCCCTCCGCGGTGATCCACCACGAGAGAAAGAGAAATGGGAGGCAACGGAAGGAGGCTTTCGATATGCAAAGGATCTGGTCAATCATATTCGTCAAACCTATGGCAACCATTTCGACATCGGCGTTGCTGGGTACCCGGAAGGTTGCGATGACCAGGATGATGCCGAACTTCTTCTGGACCATCTCAAGGAGAAGGTTGACGCCGGGGCCACTTTCATCGTCACCCAAATGTTTTACGATGTAGACAATTTCCTCAACTGGGTCGGAAAAGTTCGTGCCAGAGGTGTCAGTATTCCAGTCATCCCAGGGATCATGCCAATCAACACATATGCCAGCTTCGTCCGAAGATGTAACCACATGAATGCCGCTATTCCACCCAAGTGGAGCGAAATACTGGAAGCCGTCAAGAACGACGATTCGGCAGTTCGAAGTCTCGGGACTGGTTTGGTTGCTGAAATGTGCCGCAAGATTCTCGATTCAGGTCTAATTCATCATCTACATTTTTACACAATGAACCTACAGCAGGCTACTCGCATGCTCTTGGACGAATTGAATTTGACACCCTCCATCGAGCGACCTCTCAAGCAAGCCTTACCTTGGAGACAATCTTTGGGTCTTGGACGCAGAGACGAGGATGTCCGACCAATCTTTTGGAAGAACCGAAACAAGTCTTATGTTGCCCGTACTCAAGATTGGGATGAGTTCCCTAACGGTAGATGGGGCGATTCAAGATCTCCTGCTTTTGGCGAGTTGGACGCATACGGGATCGGGTTGAAAGGAACAAATGAACAGAACCGAAAGCTCTGGGGTGACCCGGCTTCGGTTCGGGACATTGCCAATATCTTTGTAAACTATCTCGAGCAGAGTGTTGATAGTCTACCTTGGAGTGAGGCACCAATCTCAAGTGAAGCAGATGCCATCAAGCCCGATTTGATCGCTCTTAATAGACGTGGTCTTTTGACTGTCAATTCCCAGCCAGCTGTTGATGGTGTCAAATCTTCTCATCCAATCTACGGCTGGGGGCCAACAAATGGTTATGTCTATCAGAAGGCTTACCTGGAACTCTTGGTTTCCCCAACCTTGATCGATGAGCTTCTCAGAAGAGTTGAACTTGATCCCGATCTGACCTATTACGCAGTCACCAAGGCTGGTAATTTGAAAACCAACTCACCTGGCGAGGGTCCAAATGCTGTTACTTGGGGTGTCTTTCCCGGAAAGGAAATCGTCCAACCTACCATTGTGGAAACCATCAGTTTCTTGGCGTGGAAGGACGAGGCTTTCCGCCTGGGAATGGACTGGGCTCATTGCTACTCTGCCTTGAGTCCTAGTCGACAATTGATCGAAAATATGATGGAAACATGGTATTTGGTCAACATTGGTATGCTTCCCCCCTTTCATTCTATAACTTCCCTAACGAAATTTTAGTCCACAACGATTTCCACCAAACTCACGGTCTATTCCCTCTCTTTGATGGTCTGGTAGTAGAGGACCTCGAGAAACCATACGAGGTACAAACCAACGGGGTCGAAGCCAATGGTGTGAATTTTAACGGCGAGAATGGCGAAGTCAAAGCCTAAACCCCTCAATTCTTTATTCTTCGACGATTTAATGATTCAACATGCTAGCGGATGACGGTTACGAAAAATTAATGGAGGGTTTTCATTTTTCTTTGTTAAAGGGGCTAAGGGAGTGGTCGGCATTTGTTTATCACAATCTGCATATAGCGACGGTGTTTATCGGGGGCAAACTTCAACAAGTTTGGCGTTTCAAGGCTTGATGAATTTCAACGATCATCGGCTTGGACATGGGATGAAAAAAAGCGCATTACTTGTTTTCTTGTTTTTCTTCGTTATACCTGCAAGGAACCCCTTTGTAAATTTGCGGAATTCGGTTTTTTGTTTGCTACTGCTAGGTTGGCTGGCATTGGGTTGTGGCATAAACTGGAAATCTGGGCCCCTTCAACGGCGCTAAAATGGAGAGGCTTAAGATAGGCGGGTGGGCGTACAAACATATGTTTAAGAGATGAGATTCTTCAACATTAGAATTCGTGGGGGTGGGAAGGAACAATAGATTCGTTTGATGCTGACAATCTTTCATACTTTTTTTTCTTTCCGTGATGGGTTTTTGTGGTGATTTGTCGTGAGGATCGCGCCTTCCTTTTCTGCTCTCGTGGTGATGATAGCACGATTCCAAGGTCGAGTTAAGAGGGATGGACCGACCTCGAGGTTACGCGACGATTGACTTCTGTCCAATGGCGACCGCAAAATCTCCCAAACCCACTTCCTCACCTATTTCTCTCCCACGATGTCGAGTTAATTAGGCTAAAGCCCCTCTGTCGCGTTCCTTCATTTTCTGAGGTTATTGCGGAGGAGATGTTTTGAGTTCGTTTATTTTAGGATGGAGAATTCATATATATTTTCAAAAGATGGTGAAGCAAGGGCTCGAATAGAGATGGGATGGGTTAGAATATTCCCACTTTTCCACCCAATTTTGTCCTTGCTTGCGCCTTACCAAAGATTCGTCACCTAAAACGGTTGGGATTAAAGAGTTTACAACGCATAATTATAAGTAACTCTTCTATCTGTTATTAGAAGTTTATGAAACTTTACAAATGTACAGAAGCACTAATGTTGGATTAGGAGGGTTGGAATTGATTTCTCTCAAAAGTTGCTTGGTGTGCTTGCTCTTGATGGCTTACCCGATACTTGATGGCTTACTCGATGACGGGAATCAAGAGCTTGCTCGTGGGTTACTCGCAGCTTATTTGTGTCTCACTCATAGCTTAGTTAACAAGACAGAGACAAGAAGAGAGTAGGAATAACAAAAGATTCTCCCAACCTCCTAGAATAATTAGCACGAGTTTCGGAGATCCATTGACTATGTTCCTCTCAGCAGAATTCGAAAGTACAAGTAGAATTGTAGAATAAGTTTAAATGATTTTGAATCGAAGGATGGCATACAAACAAAAACGAAACCAGAAAAAGGGACAAGGGAAAAGGAATTGAACAGGGCCAGGAAAAGCGTCCCATTTTGCGCCCCACTCTCGAAAAGAAATCGTGAAGATATGAATTAACTCTTCGAAACATTATTAGTACCCTTTTAATCAACGCTAAAGCCTTTTCTATATATAGATATTTACTCCCAGTTCTGTTGTCGTCTAACGGATTGCGAAGTAAGCCGAGCTTACACTGGGGACTAAAATCGGAACGCTTTTTCCCACCATATGCTTTTTCCAGGTCGGGATCTTGAAGCGCTGATTGGTTGAGTCGTAATTCAGGGATGTTTCTGCCGGCTGAGAGATTACCCCACATTTTGGGTTTACAAATCTGGTGAGTGTAAAGTCCGAAAACTAATAGTTCTTTGGTGTTGTGATAGAAGATATATAATGAGAATGGAATCCGAGAGTGAGAGATTCTGTGTTTCTTAAATTATCTCCCTTCTTGGTTTCACTTGGTGGATCTTTCAGCTTGTGCACTTCAGTTTTCTCGTCCACTCTCACACAAATCCGCACCTAAAGCCAAGATGGCTACCCACAAAGCAGTAGTAACAATTGCACCCCGCGCTCCTCTCGGTCTTATCGATGTCCCCACAGTTAAACCGTCTCAAGGCGAGGTTCGAGTGAGGGTTGAATGGACGGCTAGTACACCCCTTGATATGCACCAGAATGAAGGTGGACTTCTTGTCAAGCATCCACAGATCTTGGGTGATGGAACGGCGGGAACTGTTGTTGAGGTTGGTGAGGGGGTTGAGAGTTTAGTTGTTGGTGATAAGGTGTGTTTTGTTCCCATTTCTAGGGACAAAATATTGACAAGAAAACAGGTCTTCGGTTTCACATGGCGCACTCCCCAGGAAAAAGCTCATCAGATATACATCACCACCCCGACATACCTTCTTGGTAAAATCCCGGCAAACTCGACCCCGCAAGAAGCTGTTACTTTGGGAAATAATTTTGTTACTGTCTTCCATGCGGTGGCTACGGATTTGGGTATTGAACTTCCGTACCCAAAACACGATGGGTATGTTCCTGAACATTCAAACAGGAAGATTTTGATTTGGGGTGGAAGTAGTAGTGTGGGTCAGTATGCTGTTCAGATTTTGAGATATTGGGGATACACCAATATTGGAGTTACGTCTTCGAAGAAGCATTGGGAATTACTTAAATCCTACGGAGCCGGTCAAGCCTTCGATTACAGAGACAAAACCGTTGTTGAAGATATCACAACTTGGTTTGGGAACGAGAAGGATGGGCTGGTGTTGGACTGCATTGGGTCTCTAAATGGATCTCTAAACCCAATTTCTCAGATTGTTGGCGAGGGAACGAAAGTTGCAGTTTTATTGCCAGTTATTGTCAGGGATGCTAGTGATGAGCAGGCACCGATCTATTCTATGGATGTTGCAGAGGGGGTGGGATGGAAGGAGAGGGTTGATGTTAGGGGTGTGAGGACGCATTTTTATTTGGATGTGAGTTTTCCCTTCGTTCTTCTATCTTTCCCATGGAATTTTGAAGGTTTGGGAGAATTCAAAAACTGACCAGTATATACAGAATCCTCTTTGGAAGGAAAAATTGCAATCCGAGATCATGCCTATTTTTTTGGCAGAGGGGATTGTCAAACCGAATGAGTTTCGCATCATTGAGGGAGAGACTTTGTTGGAGAGGGCGCAGAAGGCTATGGATGCTTTGAGGAGGAAGGAACAGAGCGGGGTGAGATTGGTTTGGAGGGTTGCTGAATGAGTTTGTTGATAGCGAGGGGCCAGCTGAATCCATTTTTATTTATTTTTTTACCCATGTTACGTTCCAGTACTTTACATTGGATGAATCGAGTTTGTTGCTTTTGGTGTTACTTTGTTTCTACTCGTAACACTCCAAAGTCTACTACCCTGTAGATTCGAGGCGCTGGGGAGGCACAGTGATTTGAAGCGTCACACGGTGAAGAGAATTGGAGGGAGCCAATAATGGCACGAATTTATGTCTCCATTTGGTTGAAATATCTCTAGAACCTCTGAATATTACGAGAGGTCGTTCGCTCTTACTGTGTTTGGTATGTTTTCACGAGGAAAGTCACCTGGCAGATTCCTTGTGGCTTACTGGAGAATTACTTAGCTTTCTCACGGCTCCAACCTGATTATGTAGTTGCACGACATGTATGTGTTTGGCTTACTGTAAAGAGTATCATTCAGATGGAGTCTGTGTTGGTCTTGTTATCAAACATCTGTAAAGCTACGTTTACTAACTTATTGTGAGGCCCAAGGTCAAATTGAATCAATATCTAGCTTTAAAATTCACTAAGCGCTTGGGTGACTCTTTCCCGAGTTCCCCTTTTTCCAGCCGAAACACTCCCCTTTTCTAAGCGACTGACACGCCTTTTATTCTGTTTTGTTTCGCTACTTCGTAAGTCAAAATTCTTTTGTTTATTCTCCATCCAAGGCATGACCTCATCGTGCTTTTTAGTCCACTCCTCACCTGAACCTCCCACGATGTGGGAGCCGAGCGGACATGCAGTGGGTCGCGAACGCCGCGAACGCCAAACTCAACGTTAGACACAACAGTGGGTGCAGGAATTCCGTGCGCATAGGCCAGATTCTGCTAAGCTATACCAAAATCACTATATTTTTACTAACTTCTCCTACTAATTATAGAAGAACGCTCTAGAATAATTTATATAAAACGAAGTATTAAGAGTAGTATAACCTAATACTTAAACCTTCTTAGCTTTTAATTAGGCTAGAGTAACTTAAAGTCTATGCTATAATAATCTCTTAGAGACTTTATTAGTAAAATATTAGCTTTTAAAATTATATACGTAGCTTAGGAGTTATAACTAAGTAGTTAGTTAGGAATATGCTCTTCTTATAAAGCTCTACGTCTATGATCGTTGTTAGGATATGTTATACTATATATTTACTAGTTTATAAGGCTATAAAGAGGGTGACTTTTAGTGTGTTTTCGGCTAAATTTAGAGGGTACGCACGGAATTCCTACACCCACTGTTGGACATAAAGACGAATAGAATACCACTTAAATCCATCTGTCAAGTATCAACCATTTTCAGAAAATAATCAATCATTCCACAAATTACTCACTTTGTTTTACGCTACGCAAGATGGATTCATACCCTCAACATCAGTTCACCACTTCTCGCTCCTTCACATATAACTACAACCACATCCCACCACAAGCCGGAAAGCCATATATCCTCTTCCTCCATGGATTTCCATCTTCAGTCTTTCACTTCAGACATCAAATCAAGTATTTCTCAGACAAGGGCTGTGGAATCCTCGCTCCAGACTTGTTGGGATATGGAGGATCTTCTAAACCACTTGACTACAAACCGTATTCCGGGAAAGGGATGACTGAAGATCTCAAGGAACTTCTAGATCATGAAAACATCACGGAAGTTCTTGTTGTTAGCCATGATTGGTATGTTCTATTCCATACACTGCCAGGGCTGGATGACAAAGTGACCTGATGTTGATGAAAAACAGGGGATCATATCTCCACTCCCGTCTAGCGAATTATTACCCCTCCACGGTAACCAAATCAGTATTCCTAGATATTGGATACACAGCCCCTGGGCATGATCTGACCACCGAGACGATTCGATTCGCTAATTCCATGTCGGAGAACTACAATGGTTATCCTATTCTTGGATACTTTTTGTTCTTTGATGAGGATGGCGCGGGGAAGTTGATGGATGACCATGTATGTATTTTATTGCCAAGCCTGATGTTTTTGAAATGAAACAGTGAGCTGACGAGTTTTATAGATTGATTCTGTTGAGGCCTTGTTTCATTCACGAGATGATGAGGTGATGGCGAAGTATATGGGTGCCGAGGGGGGAGCTAGAACATGGCTGGAGGGGGGAATGACTACCGAGTTACCTTCTTATCTTACCGCTGAGGTACTAAAGACAGTTCCAACTTATAGATGCCATTTAGTGTAGGAAAATTCGCTAACGATATACCAGGAACAAACACAATTCCGAAAAAACTTCTCTTCCGGCTTCGCGGCACCAATCAACTGGTATAGAGCCCAACTCCATGATGTAAATGGAGAAGACGACAAAGGTACTTGCCATTTATCCCCCTCTTCATATTTCTCATAGCTCAAAGGTCTAATTGTCTGAATATAGGAATCTCTGAAGAAGCTCGGAAACTCAAACAACCAACACTCATGGTTTGTGCAACGAATAACATCTCGGCAGCGGCAGATTCCTCAGGACAAATGAAGGATTCTGTGGCAAATCTTGAGGTTGTGAAGAGTAAGGCGGGACATTGGATCGTGATGGAGAAAGTTGATGAGACGAACGAGATGTTGGAGGGGGTTTTTAAGAAGTGATACGTGGTAGTATTTTTTGAATTTGAATATTATTTTGTTGGGTAAGAAGAGTTTTTAAATCCACAAGAGTTTACAAGTACATACAAGAGACTGGTTTTATTGATTAACTCGCTTTTTGGTGAAGTTAGTGTTACTATAACCTCCCCAAACAAAATCTTCAACTAGACAACGTTGAGACCAGTGATAGACTGCTCAAGCTTGGTGTCTCCTACGAGTAGAAGACATGCGAGTTTCCAGAGCTAATGTTGTTATCAACCCAAATCCAGCTCTAACAACATAAAAGACAGTGACAAGAGAGCTCTTGCATTACTCTGCGTACAATTCCTTCCTTCGGATTGTGAAAAATAGCTTGTTGTCTATGAATTTTAAGAAGAATTAGAAATTTGCCCGCTTGATTCTCCCAAATGCTCTCGAACAATACATTTTATTACTCTAGAGCACTCGCAATAAATGTGGGGTGGTGTCCCCAACGCGATACCAGGACCTTTTACTCTCTTCACATTTTGTATGGCGACTTTTCTTCTACCCAAGAGACAGCGCCTTTCTCAATTTTTCCTCTCTTGTAGTTTTGGAAAAACTCTTCAAAGATTATCCGACGCATGCCTGCTCTCAACATTGCCCGTTTCGCATCTTCCGTGAGATCATCTGCTTTTTCAGTAAACATAACAACCTAAAACCTAACGTCTTACTTACTAGCAGATCTGTGTAACATCTGGTAGAACTTAACTAAGGCCTCGACTTGATTTAGTGTTATCTCTTTCCCATCTTAGCGATTAAGGCGAATACGGGGACAAAGCCGTGCAGGTCTGCGATAAAGGTCCTAATATTACTTAAGGGGTAGCTCCAACATCTCCGAAATCCCTGAAATTTTTCTTAACCTGAACATCTCATAGTTTCGGAAACATTTTGCTTTGCCATAGGATGTGACACCGTCAAAAATAATCCTAACCCCTGGAATAGCATTACAAAATACATCTATTCCCCCTAGAAGCCAATTTTCTTGGTCCTTACCAGGCCGACCGTACAATATACCCTGTGGGTCGCGCAATTTTCCAGTATTCTCGACGTCTTTGACCGTAATAGCTTCATATGGTTGGTGGTTAACGAGGTGCCTTAGGGGTGATAGTTTCCACCCCACAAGTGGATGATCACTACTGGCGCTAATATCCATATCTTTATTTAACCTCATTGTTCGGCTTAGGCGTTCTGGCTTGTCGTTCCAGGAAAAGTTTGTGATAGATCCGATTCCGACTTGTGGACCCGGCATGAAGGCTGTCTTCATGAAGGCTGTCTTCATGAAGGCTGGTTTATGAATTTGACCTCCACAGTTCGATTCATACATGACCTAGACGAAAATACATCTGAAGATTTGTCATGAAAGATGAATCCTCTCGCAAAACGGTGGTTTGGTGGTGGTTTCGGTCGTGGATTTTTCGAAGTGAATTGAACAAGTTGTTGGTAAAGGTCTTTGTGTGTCTCTTAACCTTGCGCAAGGCATGGAGCAGTAGCACGCGTTTTTGCAACCAGGGCAGCCGATGGCAGGCTGATCACACATACAGCATTTCTTTGCTGGCTGCTGAGGCTGCTGAGGTGCAGGATTCTTGAGGTTGGAGGTCAAGGTCATGGCTGGTTCTTCTTCCGCTGCTCGCTTCGAGGGATTACCCGAATGAGTTGCCATCTAGATCAAAAGAGTCAGCTTCATCTTCATGAACATTCTGCCTGAAGATTCACGCGTCTTTAGTCTATGAGAAGCTGGTGGAAATGGATGTGGGTTGCTTACCTTTTCAGAACGGAGGACGGAAGTGTGGTTGATTGCGCAAAACTGGTTGCAAGGAAACCGGTAGTTTGGAAAGCCTGCCCTGTTCGCATTACGTATTGTGGCTAGTATTTATTTTCAGGACTACAAGCGATTCACCTTCTATGGCGACTGCTTTGCGAAGACAACGAAGACTGCCTATGCAAGTCCTTACTGTCCTTCTCTTCTACACCCTTTACACTTATTATTCGAAATAGCTAGTACAACTGAAAGTTATTATCCAAGAAGCTTTAGGAGAATCAAAAACTTGCTTTCTCCATTCTCCTGAACGCTTTAGAAAAACAGCTATGATTGTCCTATATCTTCTCACGCCATAATAGACCGGAGAGCAATGGTCAACTCTCTTATTTGTATAGCTGTAGATACTTTTCAGTAAGTAAAAATATTTGTAATTTGAGAAGTAATAGGACCTAACTAGACAATTTCAGAGCTATCCTTTGATTTTGTGCTTGATTCCCAGGCCTTTTCCCATTGTTGAAATGCCAAATTTGACTTTAGAGTGACCTCAGGTCAAGGTAGACTACCTTTTTATGGCGGTCGCAGGTGGTGAAATGGTTGATGATGGGCTGAATATGTTATGTTTTGGGAATAGAAGGGAGGTACGTGTAATGGAATGGGTGTGGAAAAATGTGTTCGCAAAATTCAAAGCCGCTCAAGTCAAGCCACAAACTGTTCCCTCGCCAAAGATCAACCATGAGAGCTTGCTTCATAGAATCCATTCTAAACCTCGTATGGAGAGACTTCATCAGCCCAAGCAGTTATCCCCTTCTTGGCTTGCTCCCGTTTAAAGACTCGAAACCAATTTTTGAAGTTCTTGGGATTAATATCTTCAAGTGCTTTAACACTTTCATTTTTCACATCACTTTTTGATTCCATCTTGTGCCGTAGGGCCAGCCAGCCATCTCTGAAGTCAACATCGAATTTTATCATCGTCGCTATCTTTTCCGTGTAGTAAACCGACATTGCCTGTACATGACCAGGTGTAAGAGCTTTTCCGTCGTTGCGAACCACGTAGAAGGAATGTGGCAAAACGGGATCAAAAGGCGAAAAATATCCATCTTCATGAACTCGGAAGTCCTCTGAACTTGGTTTACCACGCAGGGTTAGAATGGGAATTTCGAGGAGTTCCGAAAGCGGGGATAGAGTTCCATTGACGAATATATCGGCACCACAAGTGAATGTGTGTTTTTCGTAGATACAGACTGGTTCCTGTCCAACACCGGAACTGCGAGTTCTTAATTGTCGCTGTATTTCCACTCCACAGATGGGCTTTTTGTGAAGACAAACACCGTTCAGGAACGCCTTTTGTTGATCGACACCAGTGGCGCCTAGAATTCCTTTCGTGGTGCGCCATGCCGCGAGGTCCTCGACGTCCTCAACAGTAATGTCAGTTGCGCCTTCTGTCACAAAGCTCATTGCAACCAAAGCGTCACCTGGGCCATGGAATTTCTTGCCGTTCATGAACTTCAGTATCCAGCCTTCATCTCTGCATTCGTCAAGAAAGAAATTTCTGATAGAGCAAATGCCAACGTCTCTACCGAGCATGAACTCTGGCTTTTGGAAAGGCTTCTCGGGACTACCTTCACATTCGACCTAGGCAAATTGCCCAAATGTAATATCCTCCTTGAAGATGAATCCCAGGTAAAACAAGTGATTTTTCTGTGCTAGCCGCTCCGGAAATTTAGAAGTGAACTCGCTGAGTTGTTCGCAAAGTGCGCCATGTGTGGGTTGACCTTTCCCGAGACATTCGATTGAACAATATGGCGAAGTATTGCAGTGAAGACAACCGAATAGCGCTGGTTCATCGCAAATTGAACATTTCTTAGAAGTACTTGGAATGAGAGGCCTATCTTCGCGAGAAACGAGAGCGATACGTTTCGCGGGAAGTCCTGAAGAGCTGGCCATCTATTCATGGGTATTAGCTTCAGCTTTATTATTTGACTTGCGAGAAATTTAATGAATTGTTATCGCGAATAAGGTAGATATACTTACTGTTTGAGATCGATGGGGTTCTCGTGCTTTGGAAGGTTGGTTTGAAGGGTCGTGTTTTTTTCTTCTGTGCAGTAAGTAGTGTAGTTAGATACTGACCCTCAGGGCGTGTTGAATGAAACTATCCGCACCTTTGAAAGTCGCCCGCGAAAGAGCCAGTGAGTTGTTTGCGCAAAATCTTGTATTCGAAAGATCAGCGTAAGAATAGAGAAGTAATTTGCTCTTGGTTGTCTCTGATGTAGCTCTCTTTGGTCAGGATGAAAGTCGGGAAGAAGGTGAGTAAAAGACTCGAAGTTGCAGCATTTCAACAGAATCTCGGCTAATTTTACCATGGCTTTTGATAGGCAAAGGTGAGGAAGTTACTGACCACCACGGTCTCATAAAGCCTTGGATTTCTTTTAACTCAGTATCCAAACATTTCAGAGTTATACTAGGGGCGATAATAACTACCTGACTGTTTTTTAGATTTTAAGTACAAAATTCTTTTAAAAAGCCTTTAGATACAGTGAGTTGCGAGTTAAGCTTGAATTTGCCCACTTTTTTTGTAATCCGAGCTTTTTTTTAAAAAAAAGCTTTCTCCCTCTTTTCTTTAGAAGACAGAAAATAAAAGTACTCTAAAAGAGACGAGGCCTAGCTAGAAAGAAGCGCTATATCTAATTATCTCTCTTCTATATTACTTATTAATTTAAAGTAAGTATAATAAAAGTAAACTAAAAAA
>LLCB01000511.1:0-27977 GCA_001414345.1 Hymenoscyphus infarciens
AGATACTTATCTTATTTCTAAGCTTAATTTATTAGCTCTACTACTAAATTAGTATTAGAAATTACCTTTTAGATACTTATCTTATTTCTAAGCTTAATTTATTAGCTCTACTAATAAATTAGTATTAAAAATTAGCTTTTAGATATATATCTTATTTCTAAGCTTAATTTATTAGCTCTACTAATAAATTAGTATAAGAAATTAGCTTTTATATACTAATCTTTTTTCTAAGCTTAATTTATTAGCTCTACTAATAAATTAGTATTAGAAATTAACTTTTAGATATATATCTTATTTCTAAGCTTAATTTATTAGCTCTACTAATAAATTAGTATTAGAAATTAGCTTTTATATACTACTCTTATTTCTAAGCTTAATTTATTAGCTCTACTAATAAATTAGTCTTAGAAACTAGCTTTTATATACTTACTTATATAAGCTTAACTTATTAGAGATACTAATAAATTAGTATTAGACTATAACTTTTTAGTTCTTTAAACTTATATACTCTCTATATATTTATCTCTTACTTTATTGTTTTCTACGTAGTATATATCTATATACCTTCTAGTTCTTCTTCTAATCCGAATCCTTACTTATTTTTCTACCTTATTACGTCTATATACCTACCTACTATAGTTTTAATACTCTTAAGCTCGTCTTTTTATATAGTATGTTTTTAAGTAGTAAAGCTCTTCGAGCTTAAAACGTTGCTTCTCTTATTATATATATTCTTTAAATTTTAGTATAGCCTCTCTTTCTCTTAGACTTCTCCTAGCTAGTATATGTATCTAACGTATCTAACTCTATAGCTTCTAGGATACTAAATATATAAAAGTCTATAGCTAGTATAAATCGATCTATTTTATACTATTTATTTCTTTAATACTAACCTCTCTTTAACCTAGAGTCTTTAAAACTTAGCTTTTATAAAATATCTACTTAGCGCCTAAGCCCTTTTACCTCTAAATTACTAAATAACAAGGACTTATATTATAGTATTTAAGAATAGGTTAAAGAGGAGAATAAGACTACGTAGTTCCTTATACTATATAAAGATCTTAGGGAAAAGACCTTACTTCTTTTTAATAAATCGTACTTTAGTTTTTTATAAGATAAGAACCTCTATATAATTAAGAGCATAGAACTACTACTAATAATATAGAAGTAATGTATTAACCTTGCCTTAATCTATTTTATTAAAATCTAATAAGTATAAGTTAAGATAGAGTTTTTGATATATATAAAAAGGGGTAGTAAGAGAAGTAAGTTAGATTATAAGATCTAAGATTATTTCTAGAGTCTTTTAAGAGATCTAGGGTTTCTTAACCCCTAGTTTAACACTACTATCTACGAGGTTCTAGCTACTAAAGTTAGGGTTAGCTTTAGAAACTAAAAGAACCGCCTCTAATAAGAATTAGTATATTATTAATAACTAAATCTACCCTCTCTCTATCTCTACTATACTGTTTTATAGATAGAATAGGTATTAGCCTTATATAGTCCTTATAGTAATTTACCTAGAGTATAAGAATCTTAACTATTATTAAATAAGAGCTAATATCTATAAAATAAGAGAGAGTTTAAGGCGTTTTATAATATAGAGCTTATTCTTTAGTCTAATATCTATATTATAACTTCTAAATAACTTAATAGAATTTAATCTTATATTAGACTTACTAGAAAAGGATATAATATTTAAGAATAGCTTAATAACTAGGTAGGCTCTAGTTCTAACTAGAATATTAATATAAGCACCCCACCCCTAGCCACGGTTCCTAATACTAAACTATTATAGTAATTAGCTCCTATTTCTCCTTAACTATTACTAGGCTTTAGGTATACTTAAGTACCTTAAGAACTCGACACTAGAATACTCTCTGGTTTAACTTCTACTATATTAAGAGTTAATTCTTCCTTATTACCTTTAGTAAGTATAATTCAACCTTTAAAGTAATATAAATATATAATATAAGAGTCTAAAGATGTTTAGTACACTAGCTTAGTTAGCTCTTATATATAATAATGTGATTTTTATAGGAGATACGTAGGTTCTTCTTACTTTAGAGTTATTATGTTTAGTAGAGGTATTAATATAGATTAGTAGGCTTAGTATAATATTATTCTTTCTATTAATAGAGCTATAAATTTATCCTATTTTATAAGAAGCTATAATATCGAGTTTAAAATTTTTCTAACTAAGTAGTAATAAGTCTAATAGTAGTACTAATTATTCTATTCTCTCTATTCCTCTAAGCGTATTTTATAATATATATAGCTTAGGTAAATCTAACGGGTTCTAGAGACTATTATAATATTATAAACTTCTAATTTTACCTCTAATATTAACCCTTACTACTTAGGTATAGAATAGAATATTATAAGTAAGTAATACTATAAGGCTTTGCCTAATTGATTATATAAAGTAATTGCTTTTTTCTCTTTAGTGCTCTACTTAAGAAATAGTTAAATATCTTATTATTCTCTACCTAACTTATATAACTAACCTACTACTATCTAGAGCGCTTATATAGTACTAAGATTATTAAATTATAATTTATATACTACTAGTCTCTATCTTCTCTTTATACACTCCTTAACACGTTTATATCTTATCTAGCTACTAGTTATAGCTCTCTAGTTTAGATTAATTATACTAATACTTAGTCTAACTTAGAGAGCTTAACTCTATAGCTCTTAGACACTTTCGACTAGGAACTGTTTTATATCCTTAATAGAAGGTAAAGATAATAAGAAAAGAGATAAAAGGAACGAGAAAGGAAAATGCTTAAAAAGATAGCAGCTTTTAATAAGTCTATCTAGCTATATATAGAGTCTAAGCTAGTATAGAACTTACTAATTGCTTATTAGACTTTTAATAAAGAAGTAAGATCTAATAACTAAATATAAATATTATAAGATAATAAAAAGGAGATATAATAGAGTTCGACCACGATGTAGTATATATATAAAATAGTCTTAAAATTACTCTTTTAATATAGTATACGATTCTAATAAATATATGTATTACTGATAGAAAAAAAGAAGGTATAATAGAGTATAGCTAAAGTATAGTCTCTATATATAGTAAGGTTAAAAATATTCTTTTATAAATAAACCTAAGGAGACATAGTAAGGTAATAGATACGCTTTAATAAGATATATAAATTACTAAAAGTATTAAAGAAAGTATAATAGAGTTTAGCTAAATTATAGTATATATATAAAGAGGAAGCGAAAGTATACTTTTATAGAGTAAGAAAGGGTTATAAGAGAAAGGATTTAAATTATATCTAATCCATTTTTTTAATATAGTAGTGTTTAATATATAAGTTAGTTCCTCTATATATAATTCTAGCGTATAGTTTTAATAAGATTCTATTATATAATAATACGTTATAGCTACTTTATATACTATATATTATTACTATAGAGGATTATATAAGCTTTATATTATTATTTAGCTTTTCTAACCCTAGCTATAGATTATATTATAAGAATAGTATTCTAGATAGTTTATATAATATTCTTAGAGGTAGTATACCTTATTATAGATATAATATAATTAGAGTATTACTAAAGGCTTTTATTATTTAAGAATCTAGCTACTATTTAAACAGTTTCCCTAGTTACTTCTATACTTCTAGATTTATAGTAGGATTTATAACGTTTTTAAGATATAAAAGTAGAAATTTAAAAAGTAGTAGAGAGAAAGAGTAAGTAAGCGTCTTTTTAAGTTAATTAAAGAATTAAGGAATTAGTAACTTATAATTATTAAAAACTAGGCCTAGTTTAACTTCTTATCCTATCTATACTAGGAATTACTATAGATATATTTTAAATAAGATATTTAATAGAAAAAACAACTAGCTTTTTTAAGCTTAAAAGTATTTTACCTTACTAGTAAAAATCTCTAGTAAGCTAGCTTAGCTATAGGTATACTTAAGAAGGAATCGTAATCTGCTACCTTTAAAGCCTTATTATAATATAAAAGAAAGGATATATAATAGAAACGTCTAACTATAGTAGTACCTCGAGTTAGAAATAAAAAGAGTATATATTATAGAAACGCTCTATATTATACTAATACTCTATATTAGAAATTTAATAAGTATATATAGTAGAAGAAAAAAGCCGAAGAAAGCTGAATTATTAAAAACCATCTAGCTTAACTAAGCTATAGCTAGTTCTTATAATTCCTAAGCTTCTTTTATAAGACGAACCTTCTTCTTCTTATTAGCTATTCTAGTCTACTCCTATACTTTAAATACTATAGACTTAGAAAGTAACTTAAGATTTAAGACTCTTACCTTATATATGTTATACTATCTAACTATATAGATAAAAGTACTAAGAATAAGAGACTTAAGTAGACTAGATCTAGCCTCCTTAATAGTAGGTAAAGTAGTAAGATCAGATTAATGGATTTTCTTAAAGACGTTATCCGATTTTAGAAGGGTTTTAAGAGAGTTATAGACAGCCTTAAAAAGAAGATTAATAAAGGACTAGAAGAACTTAGCTATTCTTAGCTTAGTCTTAATAAGTTTTATTCCTTTATTAATAGCTCTACTCTACTACTAATTAAGTATAAGCGCCTTATAAACTATTATTTCTAGTATAACAGAGATATATTAAGTTTCTAGCTCTAGTAATATAAAGGGGTCTAGGCTATTAGCTCGTAGTGTTATATTTATAGGTGTTAGAGAAAGAAGCTAGGCTAGAGGTCGAGCTAATAAGGCTATTAGGGTATATAGTTTAAAAGTTAAGCGAGATAGTGTAGTAAATAATAAGAATAAGTATCTAGTATGCTTTTCTGCTTTTTTAGATAGAGTATATATAAGAAGAGAGCGCTTAAGATTTGTAGATAGGTTAGTAGTAGCTAGAGTTACTAACAGCGTTCTTAGAGTAGTCTACTAAATAGTAAGATTAGTACTATCTTTACTCTAAAAACTACTTAAAGAGTTATTAGTGCTTACTCCGATTCTATTAGATATAAGCTATTTATATAAGCTTATAGTACTTAAGCTATAGCGCCTAAGAAAGTCTATTAAATATATATTTATAATAGTAAGCGCTTTACTAGGGTATTTCTTATAATATTTATCTATAGCTTCTAAGATTATAAGCGCCTAAAAGTATTAGTTTCTAGTTATTAAAAATAATAAACACTTATACTATTTTAGTTTAAAGCTTTCTATAATAGACGTTAAGAGGAGTCTTAGATCGCGGAGGGTTAGTAAGAAGCTACTAACTAGTATAAGACTTTATAGTGTTATATTATAGTAGTATATAGTATAGTAGTAGAGGAGATCGAGGATTATAGGGTTATTAGTAGAGTAGCTAGGATAATAATAACGCTAATACTAATAGAGTTATAGATTAGACAACAACTAAGTTAATATAATAATAAATAGTTATATACTAAGATAACTATACTCTACTAATATTATAGTGTTTTACTCTTAAGAAAGGTAATTCTATAAGAATTAGCCTTATATAGTTTTCCTACTATTATTATCTAAGCTTAATAGTTTATTTATTATACTTAATCGTCTTACTTATTAGCTAACTAGTCTATTAATTTTATAATACCTTCTTAAACGTCTAAAAGATCAAGGACTTTAAAAACCTTAGCTATTACCTTAAAGAAAGTAACGCCTTTTAAGACCTTAGCTAATACTTTAGAGAAAGCTTATTTAAAGACTCTTATTATAAAGAAAATCCGCTCTATAAAGCTAACCTAGATGGCTATATATTAAAATTCGCTATATAGATACCTCTAACTAGTGCTAGAAGACTTAGTAGATATTATAAGAGAGTTAAAGAGTTTAGAGGTTTTATAAAGTAGTATTATTATAAGTTAGGCTTAAAAGAGAAAGCTTTTACTATCTATAAATAAATCTTTAAGATTAAAAAAGAGGAATAGGTCTATAAAGCTTAAAGATAATAACTCTTCTAATAATAAGGAAGAGGGTAAAGAGATTAATAAAGATAATAAAGATAGACCTAAGGCTTAAGCTCTTTACTTTCTTATTCCTATTACTTATTTATAACCTACTACTATATAGAAATCATATATAAAAGTTAAGAAAGAACTTAAATAAGTACTTATTAAAGCTATAATAAACTATTAAATAGAAGTTCTCTACGTATAATTAACTAAATCTTAATAATATAGTCTCTTACTAAAAGATATAAGCCTACTAGAGAATACTATATTATACTATCCTAATAATATTAATATTATATACCTCTTTTAGATATAACCTATTAAGTATTCGAATAAGAATTAGCTTTAAATAGATATTAGATTAGTATTATAATAGATAAAGTAGTTATTTTATAATTCTATAAAGAAATACTTAAAAGATAACCTATATAATTATAATATAGAAGAATTATAGACTAAGGTTAAAAGACTATATAGTATTAATAACCTAATATATAATAATACTATATAAAAGGAGCTATAAAGGAAACTAATATAGAAGGTTAAGGATATTAGTTATATTATTAAAAATAAGTATTACTAAAAGAATAACTAAGGCGTAATAGTCTTTAAGTCTAAAACCGATTATTAGTAGAATTCTAAGTTTACTCTTAGAAAAAGAAAGACTAAGGCTAAAAAAGAGGAGAGACTAGATAATAAGATAATCGGTAGTGTTTACTAAGATTTAATATAGTAATTATAAACCTATAAATCTTATTTTAGTTATTTATAACGTTAATAACTAGTAGAAGTTCTTAGAGGTATGCTTAGAAGTAAGGAGGATCTTTAGAGATTAATAGATATAGTAATCTTCTTATTTAAGTAATATTTTAAGTTAGAATTTTAATAGTATATAGTAGAGTTTAATTAATTAGTAGATAGCTAACTATATACTCTCTATGTTTTCTATACTTACGATTAGACTTTAAATAAACACCTAAGATAATTAGAGTAGTAGAACGAATATCTATTCTATAGTTTTACTCTAAATTACTAGTCTAGAGACAGGGCACCTAAGCGTATTATAGATACTAATAGAAGTATACCTAAGAACATTGTTATAAGTAAAGCTAAAGCTATTATTTAAGAAACTAATAAGGCTTATATTTATACTCTACTTCTATATCTCTTCTATAACGAAGAACTCTTTAATTTTAACAATTTTTTATAAGATAATAATAATAATATTAGAATATAAGGTTCCTTCTAAAGACTACTTAAAGATAAACGAGATAGAGAAGAGGATATTATTATATATAGATTTAGAGATATAGTACTTAGCCTAGATAACTATACTATTATAAGCAGAGATAGAGATATAAGGCTTAAATTAGATAAAGATACTATAGTAGACGAGGATAGAGGTATAGAGCTTAGATTAGATAAGCATACTATAGTAAGCAGAGTTAGAGATATAGAGTTTAGAACTAGTAGTAATCTTAAGAATAGTAAGAGCGTTAATAATTATAAGGTATAGACTAGAAGAGAGACGGAGATATATAGACGTGCTACTATAGATATAGTAATAGTAAAGAATAGATAAGCTAATATAGTACCTTAAGAAGACTAAGAGGTTATAATTCATAGAATACTAGAAACTAAGAGAAGCTCTTTAGTCTATAGCTAGATAAAGCATAATATAGTTATAATATACTCTTATACTAATATTATAACTAAAAGGATATTAAATTATTAGATAACCTATTATTTTAAGATAAGTTCTACCCTAGCCTTAGATAATCAGCTTTTCTTTTGCCTTGTTAAATTCAACTTTAGCTTAAAATTACACACATTCTCTTAACTACTAAATACCTTAAACCTTAACTTTATTATTTATATATAACATTCTTAAACTTAGCTCTATCTTCTCTACTATTTATACTTAGTATAGTAGCTTTAATTTTAATTATCTTCTTTAATAGCGTCTACCTCTACTAGTTACTTAATAATTACTAATACTAATTCTAAACTATATTAAATATACTAAACGATATACTTTCCTAGATACTAACTCTACTATTAGTTATTATAGAGCGTATAAATACTTATATTTTAGTATAAGATAGAGTTTTAATTATAATTCCTTATAACCTCTTTCTAGATAAATTATAAAAGAAGTCTTTATAACTTAGAGTAAAGTATAAAGAATAGCTCTAGTAGAACTAAAACATTCTAAGTACGTCGAAGTAATTTACTATAAATATAAATAATCTATAAGAAGTATAAGACGATTTAGAAGAGATAAGTAGTTATATTATAGTATAAGAGGAAAATAATTTAATTAGAAAGAATAAGTATAACTATTATACTTAAAATATATATCTTACTTTCTTTTTATTAATATTATATAGTCTTCTAACTTATATAAACTCTTAAATAAGTAAGTATATTTCTTAGGCCTTAAGTATTATATAGTTAAAGACTAAGGATTATAAGGTAAGTTCTTCTAAATTATAATCTTTAAGTAAAATCTAATAATAAGAATAGAACGAAATTAAGAAGTTAAAGTACTAATACGAATTCATTACTTCTAAAGACTCTAAGACGTTTAGCTAATAACTTCTATAATATTAAGCTAAGTACTACTATATAATATCTAAAGAACTTAGGATTCTAAGAAAATTAGAATCTACGAAATTAGAGAGAGAGAGCGAGTTATAAGTACTATTTTATTTAAAACTATAGAAAGGTATATAAAGAGATATATTAGTATATACTTAGAAAGTAGTAAGGTAAAAGATATTAAATAATATATACTAAGGAAGTAAGAGATAAGCTTTAATAAGTTTAATAATATAAAGAATACTTTAAGTTATTAAAATTTACTCTTTTAAGAGTAGAAGACTTTAATTATTAGATTTATAATTCTTCTTAACTTCTAGCTTCTTACTCTATTCGTCTATTTATTCTAGTATAGAGTCTTATTCTTTTTCCTTCTTATTAGCTAACTATTTTCTTATTATCTCTGTTTAGTCTTTATTATATACTTTTATTATATTAAGACTTAAAGGTTCTATGTTTCTAACTAATTATATTAACCTTCTTTTCCTTAGTTCTTTATTTAAAAAAACTTACTATACTTAGTCTTATATCTTTCTTTTCTTTACTAATTAATTCTATTCTACTCTTCTCTCTTTTTCCTCTAATATATATATACTTATTTCTAATTTTATTATAATTATATTAACTTCTTACTAATAACATTACTAAGCTACTTCTATTTTCTTATCTATTCTTCATAAGATTATCGCTTAGTTTACTTAGTTATATATTATACTTACTTCGCTTATTTTATTAGGTATATAATTAATACTATCTCTCTTATTATAGTTAAATCCTCTATTATAATCTATAATATTCCTAAAAGTATCTTAACTAGCGTTCTTATAAAGCCGATTTCCCTTGATTTATATTTCGTTATCTACTATAAAAGGCTTATCTATAGTATTAGAGCTAGATAAATTATTAAGAAGTACTTATAACCTTAGAGAAAACACTTTATAACTTCTTTTTAAACGTTAAGTTAAAAGCTCTTAGTAACTAGCTTATTTTTAATAAAGATAATTTTATTAATTAAGTATCTTTTACTAAGATATTTAAAAAATATAGTTATAGAGAGTAGTAAAAAAGAGCTTTAATAAATAGTTACAGCTATTTATTAAACCTAACTTAAAGTAAGTACTTATTAAAGATAATTTAATTATATAATATGATTTTTAAGGTAGGTATATTAAAGGATCGAATTCAAGGTTCTTTAGGTGTGTTTTATAACGTTTTAAAAGGGTAATATAGTTTAGGTATAAGTAGGTTTCTATTATTACTATTTTTACTCTTATAGAAATGTTTTCTTCTCTTTAAAAGGAAAATAATTAGTAGAGATTCCTCTCTTTTTTTAGAGGAGAGGACTTTACTCTCTTTTTTAAATATACTACTCTTACTACTCTACTATCTTAGATACCTTAAATAGGAATTAGATATATATACTAAATATATAAACACCTTATTAATACTAACTATATTAGTACCTTAGTATAGTAAGCGGCACTATAAGCTAGTAATTCCAATATACTTATAAGCCTTTATATTATAGCTATAATAAACCTAGTTAGCTAGATTATAGAAGTAAGAAGGTATAGAATAATCTAGTTTATAGGTAGGTAAGGTAGAGAGAGGGTAGTAAGGTAGAGATAGGTAGGAATTAATTTAAATACTTAATCTAGTAAATCTTTTATAAATCTTTTATCTCTTAACTCTTTTAGTTTTCTCTATAACTAAGGTAATAAAATAATAATCTTATAATTTTACTAACTATAAATTAAACTACCTTATCTAGACTATTTATTACTTAAAGAGTTAGTACTAATGTCGATTCTAGAGAGCTACCTTAACTTAGAGTAAGAGGATTAGCCTTTCTAAATATCTTATTTTAGTTTATATATTCTTTTAAACATATCTTTAAGTATCTAAGTACCTTCTACCTTTATATAATAACTTAAAGGTTTGCTAGACTTTTTAAACTAATCTACTAGTACTTTACTTTACTACTTATTAGAACTAGTTAACTCTATAAAGGAAGATTTTAGCCTTAGAATTACTAAGTTAGATTATATTAATAGAGAGGCTTTTAAAGGTATTTAGTAATTAGTAAATAACTTTATAAATATTTTAGAGTATTATATAAGAATAAATAGACTTTAAAAGAGTTATATTATTTTAAAAGTATATTAAAAGCTTTTAGATTATTATATACTTTATCTTAGAGATTTAACTTTATAGGATTAGTACTAAGCTAAGAATAGCTTTTAAATTCTAGAGTAGTACTATAGGCTAGAAAATAAATAAAAGAATCCTAAAGATCTCTTTTCTAGTAGTTAAGGCTTAAGATAGCTTAAATATAAATATAAGAACGTCTTAGATAAAGAAAGGAGGCGTTTAAAAGAATAAGTAGTATAAAAACATCTTAAACTATTCTAAGATCTACTACGTCTTTTATAAGAGAATAAGGATATAACTTAATATAATAAGAGTCTAGCCTACTAGGTTTATACTAAAGAGAAAAGATAAGCGAAGATTTGTTAAAACGTAATTATATAATACTATATAATTATAAGTTATAATATTTAAGCTTATTTAATATCTTTAGACTAATATAAATAGTTTAAGAAGTTAGAAACCCTAGGGTATAAAATGGCATTTCTTATTACTAATAAGAAGGTAAATAAGACTATTAAAATATTAACTTCTAAAAGAACTTTAATTAGCTTATAGTACTTTAAAGCGATTAAAGCTAAGTGTCTTAATCTATCTTATTTTAATATATTTATTAAGACTAAACTATATACTATTTAACTATTTCCTAGAAGGTCTAATAGAGTAAGAACTATACTTTTAAGAGAATATAGAATCTAAAAAGAGGAAAGCCCTTATCTAACTAGCTACTAACCTAGCTAGGATCCTCTATTATACTCTCTAAGAGGTTCTATACCTCTAGTAGGTTTTATGCCTATTAGGGTAGTAGCCTTAGTAGTGTCTATCTAATTACCTAATATAGAGGTACTATAATTAAGAAGTACTTAAAAATTAATTAAAAGGTATACTAGTATAATAGGTAAGAGAATAAGTAGATTATCTAATTTAAATAGATAAGAGAAGGTATTTAAGGAGTATAACTTAGAACTTATTTATAATATACTAGGTATAGAATAGTAGAGGATTTAAGATATATAAAGTAGTAAGTTAAGACAAATATCTAATAACAAGAAGAATACTTAGGCCTAGATTTATTAAGGTTTATTTATAGTTTTACTTTTAATATATTTTAAGAAAAGAGATCTATAGATTCTAATAAGAATTATTAAGTTAGTAACTATATTTATCTCTTAGCTTACTATATTAGTTTCTTATTAATACTTAGAGATCTCTAGAAGCTTATATATACTAGCTATTCTAGTACTTCTTCTTATTATTATCTCTATTACTTTCTTATATTATTATTAAAAGTATTAGTATATTAGAAGATTTATTATATACTTACTCTTCTCTCTTCCTCTAGCTTAATTTCCTCTTCTCTTTTCTTATTAAATTATAAAATCTCTATTATTTATATTAGTTAATTAACTTAACTAGGAGGTTAGAGCAGCCTTTTATAACCTCTTAAAAGCTAGGTTTAAAAAAGGGCCTAAGGACTTAGATACTATTAGCTTAATAGGGTAATAATAAATTAATTCTATAATTACTAGTTCTAACTCTACTCCTTTCTCTTAAATACTATATTTTAGAAAGTCTTTACTCTTCTTACTTATATAGACTACTTTATACTTTTAAACTAATATAAATATTAATATATATTCTCCTCTTTTAATAGGAATAATTTTAATATTATAGCTTAAACTACTTTTAAACAATTATAATAAATAACTATAATCTACTCTATCTTATTCTCTATTATAAACTCTTAAACGACTTTACTTATCTACTACTCTTACCTACTAGTCTCTTTTTATTACTTTCTAGCCTCTTCACCTTCTTTAATTAACACCTTACTACTAATCTAACTTCTTAACTAAAACTATAACCGTTGTTACTTAATAATAAGATAAAAATCTATTTCTTATGTAAAGCTAAGTCTAATTAAGAAGGATAAAAAGTATATTAAAGCTTAGGTAGCTACTAAAGTAAAAGTATAATAGGACAAAGAAAATATAAATATTAATAGAGCTAATTACCTACTAGTATAGTAGAACTACGATATAGATTACTACTATAAATTTAGTAGCTATTTAATTTATACTCCTTATCCTTCTTACTATCTTATTTATCTAGGCTACGGCTTATAGCTCTTCTTTAAATAGTTCTAGACAGGAGTTAGGCTTAAGTAAAAGACTATTTATAACAACTATATTAATAGGAACGATTAGATGTTTTTTAGCTTTATAAAAGAAGTAGACCTTTAGGCTTAATATAGATTCTATAGTAAAGCTAACTACTAAAAAGAGCTTATAATTATATATAAACTATAAGATTTAAGGAATAAATATACTAGAAATAAGATACTTAATAATTAAGGTAGTAAGGATAGTAATCCCTTTACCTACGTTTATAGTAAAAGAAGTTTAAAGGAATTATATACGTTTTATAAGGCGAAGAGGAAAGAGGAGAACTTTATAGCTAAATAGCAGGCTAATAAGTATAGTACTAACCTACTTAAAAACCCTAATAAAAGGCTTAAGCGTTAGATAATCTAAAGCTTAATAACTACTATATTAACAATACCTACTATAATACTATAACATAAGTACTAGCGAGCCTCCGAGTATAGTGAATCTACTTAATTAGGAGAGGGGGTATTATAGTAATAGTACGACTATTAGTAGTAACGGTGGTAGTAATAATAGTAGTTATAGTTTAATAATAGATTCCTTAAATAATAACGGTCTTAGTAGAAAGAGTAAAAGCATTTATAAAGTACTTATACTAGATAATATTAACAAGGCTATAATTATAAATAATAAGACTTAGTACCTACCTAAGACTAATAATAGTAGTTATAACCTATATATTTAAACTATACTTATCTTCTCTAATATAAAACATAATTTAGAGTTATATTACTTAGGAAGTAGGAGCTATAATAAAGGAGTTAAGAGGAGCTACTAAATAGTATTTATAATAGAAGATAAGGACAGTAGGCTAGTAAGTACTAAGATAAAATATAATTTATAGCTATTATCTATAGATTATAAGTATATAGTTAATAATAGAGATAGTAGAGGAAGTAGTAAGAGAAGTAGTAAGAGAAGTAGTATATAGAGTACCTCTAGTATAGATATAGCAAATATAATTTATATGTTATATCTAAATCTGCTAGTTATAACTGCTAATAAGAGTTATACTAGTATAGAACTCGATAGAGCTACTAACCTATAACTAAAGTCTTTGATTCTAGAACCTAAGTATAAGCTAAATAACGAATAACTTCTAAGTATTCTCTTCTTAGCTAAAATATCTAAAGTTAGTAAAGGTACGTTTAATTCTATATATACTATTAAACTTTATAAGCTTTCCTAAGTAAGTTTTAGTCTTTTACCTATACTAGTATTACTAATAGAGTTATAGCTAAGAGTATTAGGTAATACTTATAAAGTTATTATTCGTCTACTTTTTAAGGATACTCTTTTAACTTATAGAATAGAGAATAAGGTTATATTCTATTTACTTATTTCTAAAACACTTCTCTAACTGCTAGTTTTAGAGGTTTACTACTATAAGGCTAATAAGGAAATATATAACTACTTTATAATTAAGGAGTTTCTTAATAGTATCTTACTTAACACGGTTTAGACTATATTTAGAAATAAGTAAAAAGACATTATTTTACTAAAGCTAGTAAGTATTCTACTTAATCTTACTAAAGTTTAGTTTTCTATGATTAGAGGGTTATATATAACTTTAACTTAATCTCTAAGTTCGTTTTACTATTAAATAGTAAGTTATTTATAGCTAATATATAACCTAGTATTTTAATATACCTCTACTATTAAGGCTTATAAGATATATGATAAATAAGATAACTTCTACTTTAATTAATATTATTAAATTAGGCTATATTAAATAATAAAAGATTATATTCTAGCTTATTATAAAAAGGAGATATTCTACTATAATAATACTCTTTACTATAATACTATTATAAAGTACTTTTCTAAAAAGCTTTACTTTAAAAGAGAAGTATTTACTAACTTAAATAAAATCAACAAACTCTTTATCTTAGTCTATAGTAACTTCTATAAATGAAATATTCTAGTCTAAAGTAATTAAATTTCTAGGATTCTTAATTAAGAGTTTACTAGATCTTATCTACTAAGCTAGATCTTTATAAACAGATTTATTATCTTAGATTTTATAAAGGTAGATATAAATAGCTAGAATACTATTTAGGGTTAAAAGATTCTTTACTATATACTTAACCTTACTAAGAAGCGTTAAAAAGTATAGTATAGTATAGAAGCGAAGTAGAATAGTCGAAGTATTAGATATCTTTAAGGTACTACTAATTCATAGATTCTTAAGATAAGAGATATAATAGTCTCTACTAACTAGTAATATCTATAAACGTAGGTTATTACTATAAAGCTTAATATATTTCTTATATAAGATAAATTAGTATTAGAGTAAGAGTGTTTCTAATATAATATTTAGAGCGTTCCTAGTATACTTCTTATAGTATTAAAAATTACTTTCTAGTTTATTAGTATAATGTTTTCAAGGACCTGTTTATACTATAAACTCTCTTAATTCTATATCTTAATTCTAATTTAAGTAATTATTTTAAAGTTTATATATAACGTAATAAAGTATAAAATTAAGACTAAGGCTCTCTCTAAGCTAAAGTATACTAAATAACTAGTCTAAATTCGCCTACTTAATCTATCTCTTCTTAGGTTAAAAATCGTCTTTAAGATCTTCTACTTACTTACTATTCTTTTCTAGATTCTTTAAACCGTCTCTAAAGTCCTCTACTCTCTATACTCTCTAAATTCTTAAATTTCTTCTACTCTCTAATATCTAAAGCCTTTTAACTCTTCTACTCTCTACTCTTCTTAAATAAATAATTAATATTATTACTAAAGTCTCTTATTACTCTTTTTTTATTTATTAAAACATATTTATAAAGCTAAAAGCTATTAAATAGAATTATAAAATTATAGATAATAATTCCTCTTATTCTTCTATAACTCAGTAGTTCTAACTTTCGAATTATTAGGCTAAATTTCTTATATCTAGTAAAATTATCTTATAAAATAAATTATACTTATACTAAAACATTTTATATCTAGATAAATAACTACTACTCTTTTATTAATATAAAACATAAAGAATAATTCCTTATACCTTATAATTTATATACTTATTATTATTATTTTCAGCTTCTAGGTATAATAATTATTAAGTCCTTAGTTAGTTAGCGATCCTTAGAGTATAGTGCTTCTAGCTTCTTAATACGCGACTATACTATTGTTTAGTAAAATCCTATCTTATAGATTATCTACTTACCTTACCTACCTTTTATATTATTAGTACTTAAGAAGTATACTATTGTTATATTAGCTAGTTAGTACTTTCTTAATACTACTTATATATATTAGATATATAAAGTATAAAACTATATTATCTTAAATTAACCTCTTAAACCTCGAACCGGTGGTATAAGTTTAATAAGTTTAGAAGTTATAGCTCTACCTCTTATTTAGAGCTAAAGTGCTAATACTAGTCTTCTAGATCTTTTTATAATAGTAAGATTATCTTAAGTATAGTAAAAACAACTGTGTATTCCTTATATAGTATATATAAGTAATAGAATATACGCCTTACTTACTATATAGGTAGTAATAAAAGAAAAGGAATTAGAAACGTACTATAAAAAGGGCTCTTCTAAATAGGAGGAGGGAATATAAGAAATATAGGATATGTTATAAGTAAATAGACTTTATTAGGCTAAAATAGACTAGAAAATTTAATATTATCTTCTATTATTAATATAACGCTATATAATTATATATATATATTAGAATAGCCTAGTTAAGAAGAGTAGAAGATACTATTATAAAAAGATTAAAGGCTTTTATAAGGAGCTTAGAGTTAGACTAATAGCCTTATATAAGCTTTACTAGGAATTTATACACCTATATTAAAATAAAATTAATAATTTTATTTAAGTAAAAGGATAAGTGTTCTAAAATTAAGGCTTTTTCTATTAAGTTAGAGATAATATAAAATAGGTAGTTATAATAAGCTAGTAGCTTAACTCTAATTAGGATAGAACTCTTATCTAGCTATTATTATTACTATAGTTAGAGAATATTTACTACGAATTTAATAGACTTTTAGAGAAGGAAAAATAATAACTCCTAGATACTTAGAACACTAAAAAGGACTTAAATAGTAAGACTCTCTTAGATTGTAAGACTAACTTAAATAGCAAGACTCTCTTAGATTAATTAAACTACTCGACTAACTTAAATAGCTAGACTCTCTTAGATTATAAGAACTACTTAATATTAGAGGATTTAGACTTAAATAGTAAGAACTACTTAATTCTAGAGAATTTAGACTTAAATAGTAAGAACTACTCAATTCTAGATAATTAAGACCTAAATAGTAAGAATTACTTAATTATAGAAAATTAAGACTTAACTAGTAGTATTAGTATAGATTTAAATTACTAATAATATTTAGGCCTAGACCTAGACTCTATATTAACTACGTATAGTAGGACTATATATAGTCTATATTAGTTAGAGAGAGGCATACTACTTAGAATATAATCCCTTATTAGATTTAGTTATAAATAAATAATAAATTAATAACTTTTTATCTAAGAAGGTAATTATACTTCTTATTAAAATCCTATAATAGCGTTTAGCGTTTGTTTCTTAATTTTAATAGCTTAGTATATATATATCTATATCTTATACTTATAAATTCTATTTATAGAACTAGAAAAATTGAAGTAATAGTATGTAGTAATAATTATAATTTAAGCTAACTACTTAATCTATCTAATTTAACTTATACTATAGCCTTAATACTACTAATACTAAGTAATATACCTTACTTCTTTTAGTTAAATTTTTTAGCCTTATAATTATTTATTATCTATTCTTTAGTTAAAACCCTTATAGAAATAGTTAAACGCTAGCCTATTTAGCCTCTATAAACGTTAATTAGTCTAGTAAATTAGTTAGACTTTAATAGATGTCTCTTAAGTAAGAATTATTAAGCCTTTATTTAAGAAGCTAGTAGTTTAGAGCTATATATTAGAGCTTAAATAATAAGGTTATTTAGTTAATAATAGGCTAGAAGTAGGATTTCTTTTCGTTATTAGTAAGGCGTTTAGTAGTATATTTAGAGTTATCTTAAAGAATTGTAAATTAGAGAGCTATTAGTGTTACCTTTAATAAGTTCGATATCTAGATTTACTAGTTTAAGCTTATTATTAGATACTAGGCTTATTCTTATATATGTTTTTTATAAAGCTTAGTAAAAGAGGATTAGTATATAAGATTAAAAACCTGTTATTTACTTTATTAGTTAGTTATTTAATATAAGGAAAATATATATATAAGTTATAGTATATAACTATTAATAATAAGAGAATAGCTAAGAGAGTAGGTTAGGTAAAATCCTTATTTACTAAGCCTTTAAACCTCTAATCTTACTCTTATCTTCGACTTCTACTCTTACCCTCGACTCCTACTCTTACTCTTACCTCTTATAACTTAATTATTATATACTTAGAAAACACTATACTATATCTCTAAGAACGCTATATTACTATTACCTTTTATTATATATAATCTTTCCCTCTTATAATACCTTTCTAACTACTACTTAGTGCTTCTATCTTAATTCTTAAATCCATATACCTATAGAACTAAACTATTTATCTAATATTATCTTCTTTAATTAATTTAGATAATATTACTAACGAGGATTTCTATAATATTACTAATCTTAATACTTAAGAGGACTATATATATGTTATTATTACTAAGAATACGTATAAGAAGTTTAATATCTCTTTAAGCTTATTCCTAACTTTTATATAAGGTAATACTCTAGAAATGGCTAAAGAGCGTACTAAGTAGATCGAGTAGAATAGTAATATTATAATAGCCTTTAGAAAGTTTAAAGTTACTTTAACTATATTATAAACTAAATAAACTTAAGTTAAGAACTACTATCGAGTTATATAATAATAAGAAGATAACGAGTATTAAAAGTAGAAAGAGGATACTATTTAAGAGGTATTAAATCTTTTCTTAATAGTCTATATTATAGTACTTTAACTTATATATCTTAGATAGTTAATTTCTAGTTCTTAGTAGAGTATTACGCCTCTACTCTTTATAAGACTCTTAATATAGGTTTTTTAATCCTTTTACTTAAGTATTACTAACTTTTAATATCTAGTTTAAGAAGAAGAAACTTAAATCTATATACAAATTTATTAAAGAGAAGGATATATATAAGATCTTAAAACGACTTAGTAATAAGCTTTAATACTAAGCTAAACGTGCTTATATTACTACTAGTAGAGAAGCTATTATTATGAAAATCGAACCTAAGAAAGATTAGGTTAGTATACTATAGATACTACTATAGTACTACTAAGACTTTATAATACTACTCTTTCTTTTTTCTATCTCTTAGATACTATTATAGTGCTTTATCTTCTTAGTAAGGCTACCTTTATATAAAATAGTTTAGCTAGTACTCTAGAATAGCTTAATTAGCTCTAACTTCTTTCTTTATCCTTAATAGTGTTTATCGTAGATAACCCTATTATTATAGAAGCCTTTAGTATATTTAAAGCTACTACTAACACTTAAATAAGTAATAATAATATAGTAGTTAACGCCTTAGTAGTAAGTTATAAGCTAGTTTATAGATTCTAGCTAACACTTATAGAACCGATTTAAATCTATTAAAGTTGTTAAGGGGCGTAATATTAAGAAGATTACTAAGTAACTTAGAAATAATACTAATCCTTAGATAGGCTAGGTTATCTAATTAAGGGGTTTATACTACTTTAATTTATTTCTTTTATAAGGTCTCTCTAATAGGTTTTCTTTATAATAAGGGGCTTTTCTTTATTCTTATATTCCTTTCTTAAGTCTCTTTAATTAAGGTTTCTTTTTATAAGATTATAGCTTAGACTAGCGCTTAATATAAAAGCTTTAAAATAAGAAGAATTTAAGAGATTAAACTAGCTATTATATAAAGTATTACTTAATTCTCTAGACTACTTAACTAAGTAATAGTATTTAGCGTTACCTTTTCTTTTATTTAGAAAATCTATTAATTATACTCTTATAGATACTAATAGAACGAATACTAAGTATTAGAACTATACTCTACTATAGTTATAAACGAAATTCGCAAGGTTAATTCTTAATTACTAACTTTTAGAGTATATAAGACTAACTTAATATTCCTTAGTAGTACTATATACTACCTAGCTATTCTTCTTCTTCTTTTATATTAGACTATTACTACTTATAAAACTACTACTAGGAGCTTTGTGCTTTTTAGTTAATAGAGAATAAGTACTATTACTACTACCTCTCATCTTCTTTTATATTAGTCTATTATTACTAGTAATACTACTACTAGGAACCTTATACTTTTTAGTTATATTTAAGTAAAGGTTGTTATAAGTAGGCTCGTTTAGAATAGGCTTATCTAGAATAGGCTTATATCTTAATAGTAGGATAATAACTTAAATAATAGTTTACTAGATATTTAGATTTTAAGTATCTTCTTTAACTTTCTTAACTTTTTTAACTTCTTTAAATTCCTTCTTACTATGTTCCTCTTCCTTAGAATTCTTTAGAATAGTAATACTTAATTAAGTATCTTCTTTAAATTCTTTAAATTTCTTAAATTCCTTAAAATTCTCCTTACTATCTTCCTTTTCTTTAGAATCCTTTAGAGTAGTAATACTTAATTAAGTATCTTCTTTATCTTATATAGCTTATAACTAAGCTTTAGCTTATAGATATCTAACCTTAAGGCTTTAAGTAATTATATTATAGTAGACATTATTAAGGTAGTTCTTCTTAGGATTTATTAAGACTATATTAAATGTCTTAATAGTATATATTTAATAAACTTAGTATAATCTCTCTAAGGCGTTCTTACTAATAGTATAGTAATACTAGAAAAGCTTTACTATCTTATTATATACTACTAAGCTATATATAAAGGTTTTATTATTAAACTAGTTTATCTTCTATCTTTATAGAACGTCTTTTATACTATATATAAAGTACCTCTAAGCTATAACTAATATAGTGCTAGTATTTCTATATTAAATTACTATATGTTATAGAGATAGGTTTAGACCTTTAAATTTAATAAACTAAAATACGAGTGCGGGCGTTCTTGAAACTATAGTATATTTCTTTAGAGGTTTTTTAGTAAGCTGTTATTCGTGGTTAGGAAATAGGAATGGGCTAAAACTATATACTCTATTAGAAGCTAGGAGAGAATAGATTATTAAAGGTATTAATTAAAAGCTAAGACGTCTTACTAGTCTATGGTTAAAGAGGACCTAGGTGTGACTATATGTGAATTATTAAGTGTAAGATATAATAATACTAAGGGTCTTATATAATATAATTTTAAGTATACTACTATTAACCTTGTTATAGTATAAGCCTTTTATAGTTAGTTAAAGAGAGTCTAGTATAAAACAGAAAAGGATTAAATATATATTTAATTTATATAGAACATGTTATATTTCTAAGTTTAAAAATGCTAAGTTTGTCTTTTATTTATTCTTATTAAAATAATTAGTTAAGGTACTCTTATTAGTCTTTTTAATATTACTAATAGATGTAATATATATAATTAAGGAATCCTAATTATATTAAATCGTCTTATATAGTTTAGATAAGATTACGTGCTTAGAGTTCTTCTAAAATATAGTAAATTCGTCTTTAAGTTCTTTCTTCTTTATAATTATAAATAGCTTAGTATCTTATAAGTATATAACTTTATTATAAAGAAGAGTCTAATCTTTTACTTTCTAGTCTTATAATATAACTAATTATAATAAGATAATTAAGAAGAGGTAGTATAGTCTAATAACTATAGCTTTAGACTTTAACTAACGGGTAACACGTTTTAATATTAAGCTATATATTAAAAGTGTTTTAGAATTAATAGTATTTTAGATCTAATCTTTAATACTAGTAGTAGAAGGGCTTAGATAATTAACTATTTAATCTATATATAGTAGGGTTTTATAAGCTTTATAAAGATATCTGTTATTAGAGAAGGAAATTGAAAATAAGTATTCTATTAAAACCGAACTTAGATCTAGTAACCTATTAGGAGGAGCCGATAGTAGTTTATAGAGAGTATATAATTGTATATAGTAGGTGTTTATATTTAAAGGAGGACTTAAACCTATATAAGGCTAAAGAGTAGTAGAGTAAGGATTTAGGACAGGTTACGATTAAGTATGATAAGTGTTTATATTTAAGAGAAGACTTAGACTTATACGAGGCTAAAGAGTAGTATAATAAGGATTCTAGATAGATTATAATTAAGTATAATAAGTGTTTATATTTAAGAGAGGACTTAAACTAGCGTAAGGCTAAATAGTAGTAGGGTAAGAATAGGAGCTTAAGAGCTCTTATAACCTTACTAGTTCTTAGAAAGCGTGTAAGTAAGTATAGTAAGAGTTTATAATAGAGTAACTAAAGTATTATTATAATCTTTTAAGAGGTTAAGTAGTAGAGTAAGAGGTTATAGAAGATCTTTTAGAAGGAGTTAGACAAGGAATTAATATACGAAGACGCTAGTAACTAACCTTTTATATCTAAATTAGCTCTTAGTATATAAATAAAAAGAAGAAACTTATATCTAAAGTATAAGACAAACGTAATCGCCTTAGCTTAGAATTCTATATTCTTATACCTACTATTATATTGTTATAGGCTTAGAAAGTATTATTAATAATTTATTATATAGATTTATTATAGTCTTTGTCTTAGCTATTCTTAGTATTATACTAACTAAGATAGCGTTTATACACCTATATACTATTTATCTAAGAGTAAGTTATCTTATATATATAGTATAAGCGTTTAACTAGTATAGTTTAGTAAAAGTTTCTACTATAATCTGTTTCTCGTTAGCTATATTATATTAGGTTTAAGTAGCTTTATAGGGCCTTATAAAGGAGTTATTTCTATAATAGTTATTAATAAATTAGTAAACAGCTATTTAGAAAACTACTTTAGAGTAATTTACTACTAAGTATATTAAAATTAATTTAGAGTATAGCGATTTATATAGTAATTTATATTCTTATATAAAGAGTTAAGTATAGCTAAGTTATAACTAATATTAGAATAACCTTATCTCTCTCTTATTTACCTACTAGTATATTTACTAGTACTCTTAGGAAGTAGTAAAACTTTAATCTACTAAGCTCTAATATAAATTTCTATAGCTTTTAGAAAGCTTACTCTTTAATAAGAGGAGTTTACTATTTTCTATATAACTTATATAGTTTATTCTATTCTTAGTTTTTTAGTAAGTATAGAGTTAGGTATTATATAGAGAGGAATAACACTATAAAGAAGGTAGAACCACTACTACTACTAGGCTTTTATAATTATAAGAAACTAGTACTAACTATTAGCTTTATAATATAGCCTTTTTAATACTCTTAATTTATTCTAAGCTTAACTTAATTAGTAGGATTCTTATAAAGTAAGAAGAATAAGTTTAAAGATACTAAACTAATATTAAAAAGCTTTAAACTAGTATATAAACGTTATAAACTAATATCTAAAAGCTCTAAATTAATACTTAAGATTTAGTTAATATTTTATAGAATAGTCTAGTTTAGTATTTTAACGATATTATCTTTATACTTACTCTATCTTTAAATCGCTTTTATAGTACTATCTATGATTATCTAGCTATTACCTTCTTAGAAAAGGAAGCTAGCTAGTATTAGAAGCTCTACTAAGAAGAATATTATAAGTACTTATTACTCTCTACTATACTTTCTAATTATCTAATAGATCTTTATTTAGTTACTTACTATCTCTAATATAGTCTTAAACTATATAAATAGTTATACTATATACCTTCTAATAAATCCTCTTCTAATAATCCCTCTTTTAATTTAAATTCCTAATTAAATTTTAATTATAATTTTAAATTAGATACTAAATCTTTTATAATTATAAAAGAGGCTATAAAGTAGAATTGATCTATTATAGTTTAAGGTCTTTTTAACTATTTAGGACTTTTATATAAAATACTTAAACGGTATAGTATTAAGAAGCTAGTAGAGGAGGAGGAGTTTAAGTTTAAGTTTTAAGAGTAAGGGAATAGGAGATTCTAAGTAATAGGTTAAATTAGAAGACCTTTTTAGTATTTTATTATTTTAGTAGTTAGGGTATTAAGGAACGTTAGTAGGTTTTTAACTTTAGTATTTTAGTAGCTAGGGTATTAGGGAACGTTAATAGGTTTTTAACTTAGGTATTTTAATTAAAATAGAGTAGTTTAATTAGAAGTTTTTAAATATAAGAGCTTATAGAGTTAACTTATAATTCCTAAAGTACTAGTTCTTAGTATATTTAAAGTCTTATAGCTAATGTTTGACCGACTATATTTACTATTCTTAAAAAGACGTTTAGTAGTATAGAGAGGCTTGTTATAGACCGTTAATAATAGATGGTTTATACTCTTATTCCTTTTAGAAAAACTCTTAATTATTTTTAATATTATCTACTTTATTTATATACTTATTTAGTTTTTCGTTATCGCTACTTACTTTTAAATACTCGTCTATTTATAGTTCTTTTAGTAAAGCTTCTAATTCAAGGGCTTCTAGTTAAGCTTACTAGACTATCTTACTTTAAGAGGGTTTAAAACTTAAGAGTCTAAGATATACTATACCTAGTATAGCTAATTTAATAGACGTTAGTCTTAATATATATAGAAGAAGGAAAGTCTTATTAGTAAGCTTTTCTTTTAGCTTATCTTATATAATATTAAGATTATACTTATATAGTAACTCTGTAATAATAATATACTAGAGGATTTACTTATTAGTTAACTCTTATTATACTTTAGACTTAGAAGTCTATTTTAGAAGTATCTTTAAAGTCTCTAGGTACTAATAAGCTACTCGTTACTATTCTAGTTTTAAGAACTCGATTTCTTTAATAGCTCTTTTTTATCTTTATAAAGTATTAATCTCTTAGAGTATTTTAAGGTTAGAAGAGAAACTTAGAGATTTCTTAATATTCTTAGTATTATCTAAATCAATTTATAAGCTTTAGGCTTATACTAGTTTAAATAACTAAATAGATTTATTAGATTACTTCTTTAGAATAGTAGGGTTTAACGTTTTTATTAAAATAAGCTCTAGCCTTGCTTTATTTACTAGGAGGTTCTTAATAAGTTTTTTTAGATTCTTAGTCCTTAATTTTATTATAGGTAGCTTTCTTTATAATATTTTAAAGTAAGTAGCTACTTTCTAAGTGCCTTATATATTAAAGTAGTTATAGATATTCTTTAGTTATTAAATATAAGCTACTACTAATTAATAAAGACCTTTAACCTTCTTACTAATATAGTACTATTATTATAACTTAGTATACTAATTGTATAAACTCTCCTTTTTATTAAGTTTCTATTATTTCTATATTATACTATTCTTTAATAACTAAGTATTATATTATTTTTCGATATCGTCTCTTATTTACTATATTATACGTTTACTAGTACTATAGTATATAGTAACCGAATTTCTCTAATTTAGCTGTCTTATTAGAATACTATATAGGATATTAACGCTTGCTAGGTTTTGAGCAAATTTAACTAAGAAAGCTCCTTACTTCTTTTTCTCTTACTATAGAAGCTAGAATAATTTTTTATATAGTCTCTTTACTTATAGTTAAGCTATTACTTTATCTTTCTATATAAACTACTACTATTACTAATTTATATACTCTTCGAGGATCTTATAAATATTACTAGGTAGAGTATTAAAAGTATTAGTAAAAGAAGTAATTTTGTCTTATATAATAAGATACTAATAGGTTGTTTTAATTATTTTATAGGTATTTAAAAGGAGCTTGTAAGATTTATAATATTATTTATCTAAGGTTCTCTCTAGCTTAAAATAAATAAGATTTACTTAATAACCTGTCTATATATTTAAGTATACTTCGTAGCTTATTACTAAAAAATACCTATATAAGTCTACTAAATAAGACTTAAAGGCCTAATCTCTTTCTACTCTTTTACTATTGCCTCGCCTAAGGTAAAGAATATAGTCTAGTCCTTATTTAAGTTAATAAGCAAGAGTATAAGAATATTAATAAAAGACATTTATTATAAAGCGAAGTTAGGAACCTTACTAAGTATATTTCTTTATAATATATAGACTAAAAGTATAAGTAATATTATATTATATAATAGTATAAGATCCCTTTAGTAAAAGATTTAGAACGGATTTAATAAGATAGTAAGTTCTATTAAATCTCTCTCTTTAATATATATTTATTAGTTATATACTAGTACTATGTCGGTAGATATAATTCATAAGGCTAGTCTAGTCTAGCTCTTTAAACTTTTTAGTAGTCTTTTTACTAGACTCCCTAGCTTAGAAGTAATATAGATAGCTCTTTATAGCGTCTTCTAGCTTCTTATTAGATTTATTCCTAGGACTTAAAAATAGGTTAGATATAAAATATTTCCTATTAATATTTCTTAGAATATATTATCCTCTACCTTTCTTTCGTTTATATTAAAAGTTGCTATTAACACTGATATTATATAGTGTTATTTCTTCTTATTTTTTAGATTTTAAAGAATAGAAGTATACTAGACATATATTAGTAAGGGTTACTTTACTTATCTAAGGTTTATTATTTATATCTTAGTTATAGACTAAGTTTTAAAGTTTAAAGTTAAAAAGGTCTTTATTAATCTAAGTAGTCTTAAGCTAATTAAAGTAGGTATATTCCTATAGTTTCTTAAGACTTAGAACTTGCTAAGCCCCTTTAATAATATAATTATCTTAAAGGCTATATACCTAGACGTACTTGTTAATAAAACTATAGAGGAAAACACAATTGAAAAACCTTAGGAGGTTTAAACTAAACTCTATAGTAGGGTTTATAGGGGTAGTTAGAAAGAAGCTAGCTTAGATTATAGTAACTCTTTTAGAATATTTATAGCTATAGTATTATACTATCTCTTTAATTACCTTATTTATAGAAGTTAGACTTATTTCTAGAAAGTATTAAAAGATTACTGACGCTTATTACTAATATATATAATATTTTAATATTCTATTTTATAAGATAAATTTAAGTATAGTAATTATCTAGTAAATAGTACCTTAGTATATATTCTAATAACGTTAGACTAGTTTCTTTTACGTCTTAAACAGTTTATGACATTCTTTTAATAGCGCCTATTCTAGATAATCTAGTTATATATAAACTCTTTATTAGGAGGATTAGGAATAGTAGTATCTAAGTTATAGTTATAGTAAGATTGAAAGAAGTTACTATTAGTATTATTAAAGTAGTGGTTAAGAAGACTATTAGATGCTTTATTACCTAAGAAGGGGTTTAAGTTAAGACCTAGAAGGTGTGATATAACTTCTCTATAGCTAGATTTATAAGAATATCGACTGTTATTTATATGCTTTAACCTAATACTAGGTATACTAGAACCTTTTAGTTTAGTAACTTTATTAGATTTAGGAACTATAATAAAGGTATATAAGGAGGATAAAGAAGAATAGAATCTTAGGTATTACTACGGTTATATATAGAACTAATTTATTAGTAGAGCTAATAAATTAAGCTTAGAAATAAGATAAGTATCTAAAAGGTAGTTTCTAATACTAATTTACTAGTAGAGCTAATAAATTAAGCTTATATATAAGATAAGTATCTAAAACTTAATTTCTAATATTAATTTACTAGTAGAGCTAATAAATTAAGCTAATAAATTAAGCTTATATAGAAGACAAGTATCTAATACTAATTTACTAGTAGAGCTAATAAATTAAGCTTAGAAAAAAGATTAGTATATAAAAGCTAATTTCTAATACTAATTTATTAGTAGAGCTAATAAATTAAGCTTAGAAATAAGATAAGTATCTAAAAGTTAATTTCTAATACTAATTTATTAATAGAGCTAATAAATTAAGCTTAGAAATAAGAGTAGTATCTAAAAGCTAATTTCTAATACTAATTTATTAGTAGAGCTAATAAATTAAGCCTAGAAAGAAGAGTAGAATCTAAAAACTAATTTCTAATACTAATTTATTAGTAGAGCTAATAAATTAAGCTTAGAATAAGAATTATCTAAAAGCTAATTTCTAATACTAATTTAGTAGTAGAGCTAATAAATTAAGCTTAGAAATAAGATA
>LLCB01000051.1:0-241955 GCA_001414345.1 Hymenoscyphus infarciens
TCGCGCGAAAAGATCCGACAATTCGATATACACCCCCCCCCCCCCAAAAAAAAGAAAGAAAGAAAAGAAAAAAAAGAAAAGAAAAAATAGAAAGAAAAAAAAGTAATAAAAAAAAGAAAGAAAAAAAACCAGCACTTCAAAAATCCAGGGAAAGCGCGTAGCGAAACCATCCCCCTCGCCCCTCCCCCTCGCCCTTGACCTCGCCCATTGACCTCGACCTCGACCTCTCCCTCGCCCCTCCCCCTCACCCATTGACCTCGACCACGACCTCGACCTCAACTCGGGCACCTGAGACTTTTACGGAGCTTCCTTTCCCTGACTAGGCTAGGCTAGGCTAGGCTAGGCAAGGCTAGGGTCCAGTCCAGAAAGAGGCCAGAGGCGGGGCTCAAGCGAGACGTTTAATTGTGAATAGATAGGGGCGTCTAGAGGGAGGGTATCAAGAGTGATGGATGGGGCACACTATCCAAAAAATCATGTCAAGAGATGAAGGGTGTTGTAGATGGTAGATAGTAAATAGTAGATGATAGATGGGCACATGATAGGGAGTAGATGGTAAATTGGCAATAATCCTGAAGAAAACAATCAATATGTAAAAATAAAATTTAAATGGTTAGAAAAAAAACATCCTCTCAGCACTCCTTAAATAGGGCACGGAAGATGAATGAATCATGGTATCGTTAACAAGCCCCCTCAAATCGCTCGCTCGCTCGCTCGCTCCTCTCAACCACCCCCTTTCAACCCTCACCCTAACCACGTTCTTTCAATCCTCACGGACTTACAACCTCCCAAATCTAGCTCTCTTCGTCTAAAGCACCTCGAAATCCACACATGCCCTCCCTGAAACACAACAAAAAAGCCCGTTTAAGGCTCCTCGGGATATCAATCAATACCCACTATCCCAAACATCATCACTAACCAACTCCTGCACAGGCGCCTTCTTCTGCTGCTTCTTCATCATCTTCCGATCCTCCTTTGTCACCAATCGCGGCGTAACAGGAATCATAGGCGTAAAAGGTTGATAAAAGGGAGAATACGGCACCGCACCCGCACTCCAAGGAGTCTTCAACCCCCCAGTCTGCGGACCAGAATGCTGCGGTCCATTCCTTTCCAAAACCGTCGTTTTAGTAGCGGGCTTGAAAGAAGGGGATTGTAGCGCGGGCTCAAATTGACGGAATGGAAGGGTGCGGGAGGATGCGTTTGTGCTGGGTGGGTTGGAGGCTGTGGGGATGGGGTGAGGGATGGATTTCTTGGTGGGGGGTGAGGTGAGGGGGGGTGCTTGGGTTGAGGTTGAGGTTGGGTCGTAGGATTGGTTCGAGGCTTGGGAGGGGAAGTTTCGATGGCGGGAGGAGGTTCCTGGTCCGCCGGGGCCGTAGGGTGCTAGTTGTTCGGCGATGCTGCGGGTTGGGGAGCTGGGTGAGATGGAAGAGTTGTTTCGGGAGTGGGTGTATGGGACTTGGTCTGTTGGGACGGGTGGAGGTGGTTTGTAGTATTTTGGAGATAATGGTTCGCAATCTGATCCACCATCTCTGGGGAAAGTTGCGGATTTTGGCGTTGGTAAAGGAGAAGAAATTTGGAGCGGTCGGTTTGGTTTCCTTCGCGGTGATTTTAGAACTGACATGATGGAAGAAGCTCGAGATTTTGTCGACTTGGTGTCGTCAATTGTAATGGCAGATGGTCTTCGAGAACCTCGTTGTGGTGCTGGGGTAGGTATTTGGGCAGGTCTTTGCAATGCCGCTGGGGGAGGCATCTCCTTGGGACTCAACCCCGCAGCTTTGGCCTCCTCCTGCTCCATGACATGGGCATATATATCCTCCAAATTTCTAGCCGCCATATCTCTATCTTGCTGCACAATTCGACTATCGACGTCAGGATCGGTACCCGGAGGGGTGATAGGCGATCTATTGACAGCCGGGAAAACGTAGGGATTTCTTTCGTCTTTTTCCGGCGATGGCCAGGAAAAGTTTCTTGGGCTTCCTGGTCCTTTGGTGGGTGATATGGGTGATGGGTCTATGGAAAGTTGTTTATGGGGCGCTACCATTTCCACATCCAACGCAATTCGGGGTTGTTCCAACAATGCCCGGCGGACTTTTCTCCCACAAACCAAAAGGGCAAGACCAACAAGACAAACGCAAAATAGATATGCGCCAACAATGCCACCGATTTGGACTGGCAAGAGAGCTTTATCTCGGGATGCGCCGGCGGAAAGGGGAGGGCCGTTTTCTGGTGAGGGTGCGGGACTCCAGTCGATTCCCAAAGCTCGGAGTGGAAGCTTCTTGGGGATGGAAAAGGCAGTTGAGATGGAAGAAGCAAAACAGAACACTTGAAGTGCTTTTATCAAGACTGATCCATGACCCTTTTGCATTGCTTCTGCCCTCGTCAGGAATACGGGAGTCGCATTAGAAGCTCCTTGTCCAGGCTACGAAACGTATCGTGCGTGATACAAAAAGGCTGCGGAGGCGAAAAGCATCGGTGGGCGGCTGTGGGTGATATGATACTTCTATACCAGAAACTCCTTGCTGGTGTGGCAGCTGCATTGCATGGTGAGGGGGGGCGGTACCAGTAGTGAGCGTGTCGTTGGGAGGTTGCCATTGCCATTGCCATTGGATGAAGTGTAGTGAGGGGGCCGGAGTGAGGGCTGCGGTGGGTGGCAGTTGGTGGAGGGGAGCTGTCCGGGTCAGGAAGGTGCATGAGGGAGTAACCCAGAATAGCGACGGCAATAGTGAAGATGGCAGCAGTGAGGGATGTGAGTGATGTGTGTGATGTGATGGGACGAGGAGGAAGTGAGGGTGTCGAGAGGTGCAGATGGGTGGCTGGAGGTGGGGGCGGATACTGCACGCTCATCCTCGGGTGTTCCCCTCACTGTAGCATTTTTCCCCATCCATTGGCTGCTCAGGTGCCCTTTAAGCGCCGGCTGGGATGTCAAGGGATCCACAGTGAAAGGCACATCCTGGATTGGCAGTGGCAGATCGGCTTCCCTGTCGGTGCACGGTGCACATATCACATTTCCCCCCGCTATCAATAGTAAAATGCGACCATCCCATCTCACCGTCACTTTCGCTTTCTCATCATCCAAATTCATGCGCCTCCAGCTGACGAGGAAACAAAACTGATGTGCAACTGGATCTTCACCATAAACGAATTGTGATGATCATCCGTGCTCATCACGCCTTAGTCGCTGGGACGAGATTGTGATGAAGAATCTCACAAGTCGGATTCTCCTCCTTTTCCAATTCAGCTTTTATCGAATGTTGCAAAAGATACGCTACGGCATGTCTGTCACTCCAGTGATCATTGCTTGCTGCGGGAGGTCTGTATATCAAGTGGAATTGAAGCAACCTGACCGCGTGCCCTCACAGTGGATCTCGTGGGTTTTGGCCTTGATGCTTCCTTTTGTGATGGCATCCATTGATCGCCCGAGGGCGCTTATGTTGGTACTGCGTCAATTTGGTTTACCCCCAACCTCCGAGTTCATTGGAGTGCTTTTGAAACTGCCTGAAGAAATCCGCCGATGTCGGGTTCGATGTTTTGGGGGTACAGGTACTTAGAACACTTCAGATCTGTCCGAGATTGGACGAAAGTTCATCCTATTAATATCCAATGGAAGATCAAGTTGGGCTTCCTTCGTGCTGGATATCCAAACCACGGTTTCAGTCGCGCGTTTGATTCCCAGGTGCATAACAACTTTATGTTCAAAGTATCCTCACAGACAAAGTCAAATCACGCGAGCTACTAGTATTCCGTACTCATTCCTGTTCTACACAACCCAGTGCTAAAGAAGAGCCTGGGTCGACTAATACTCCATGCAAAGACAAGTCTCATTCGTTGTAATCATCGGTGTACAAATTAGTTTCCGACTCCAAAACTAATGGGATGCGAAGCCTGCATCTCAGATAGAGATTTATCATGTCCTCCCACCTTCCACTTCAAATCTGCAAAGCAGTCAGGGCTAGTGTAAACCCTCCATCATGTTAGGGAAACAAGCATCTCCAAAGAAAAGAAAGAAGAGAAAGAAAACCTCTACCCAGCATCTACTTCTACTCTAATTCATAGATCCTACTTCTTACTTATATATAATGTATCTCTCTCTTCGTCTGCGAATTAATTTCTTTAATTTCAATACTAAATTAAATATTAATAGTAAATCCTTTCTCGTATTTCTCCTATTAACTTCGAATATCCTTAGCTAAACAAACTAAACATATTCTCCTTATTCCTATATATCTATCTTAAACCTTAAGTTTCTCCTTCTATATACCTAAAAACAGCCGTGCTATTCTCGCTCTTCTTCTCTTTACCTCTATTCCTTCTCCTTAGCTCTATATTAGGTAATATAGTAGTATTTAAACACCTATTACTTTAGAAGTTATTAAGATATTATATATTTAACTATCTAGCGAGAAAAAGTATCTCTATTATCTAGCTATTTATTATATAGTATAAATATCTATACTCTATTTATCTAGATATCTACTTCTTTTCTTTTCTTTTTATCTTCTTTTTATCTTCTTTCTTCTAACTATTTATCTAGATTAAAGTTCTAAGTACTTTCTTCTAAGAAAAATAAAACTTAATATACTTATTTAGATCTAATTTCTAAGATACTACTCGCTATATACTCTAAAGATAAGCTTTTTAATATTTTCTATACTATAGATAGTATCTATTTAAATAAGAGCTAATCGTTCAGCTTTATACTTATCTATAAAACACGTGCTTTATAGATAAGAGAACGTAATACGTTGATTCTAGTAATACGTCGATTTCTTTTATATTTAAATGTTTTATATTTAAAAAGATTTATAGAAATAATAATAATACTAGATTAATACTTACTAATAAAGACTACTATCTTAATAAGTACTTAATAAATACTTTCTTAAGAGAAAAAATACTTATAAAGATTACTAATAGAATTAGAGTAGTACTTAGAAAAGCTCTCTATTAAAAGCTTAAACTATTTAAGAAACTTAAGAATAGTAGTAATATTCTATTAATTTTAAGCTAAAACTTAAATTTATTATATAAACTTATAATAGAAACTAATTAGAGTATTATTACTAATAATAGAGAAGAGTTAAAAAAATCAACGTATTACTAGAATCGACGTATTACGTTCTCTTATCTAATATATAAAGCGGATTAGATAAGACTAGTCTAAGCGATTAAAGCTATACTTCTTCTCTTTAATAAAGTTTTTTAATAAATTAAAAGCTAAAAAGTAATAGTAAATTTAGATAGAAAAAGCTTTATATTTCCTACTTATAATTCTAATCTAAATCTAAACTAACTACTTCTTCTTATAATATTTAATAGTAGATTTATTTTTAATAGTAGAGACTAGATATCTCTCTTTCTTTTTATTTATAATTAACTATTAAAAATTCTCTTTATCTTAAATATAAAATAGTCTATTATAGTTTATTATAATATCTATATAAAGAGTCTAAATTTATAAGATATTTACGAATTTTAATAAGAATTACTCTAAGATAGAGTAATAAAATCCTTAGTACTAAGCTTTAATATCTCTTTTATCTCTATATAAACGTTCTCTACTTTTTTATCTTCTTTCTTTTCATTTCTATAAATATTAATTATTCTTTCTTCTTTCTATTTCTTTTTACTCTATTCTATACTTATACTCTATAGTCTCTATTACTCTTTTTAATATATACTTTAGCTTATCTTAGTTTCTTAATTTCTTATATAATAAGCTGTTTTGAAAGTTTTATAAAATAGAGTACTATAATTAGTAAGAAATAGTTCTCTTTTATAAGAGTCTAAGATCTAATAGTAATAGCTTTAGTTTTTTTTTAATTATAAAGTTAGTTTTAATATATTAATCTAAGCTACTGATATTTTAATAACTACTCTTTAATATTAAAATCCTCTCTTATTATTCGCTAGATATATATCTAATCTACTTATAAAAGTTTTCCTCTTATCTTTATAGACTTTCTACTTTAGCTAATTATAGATCTCTTAAAATTCTTAAAATCTCTAAAACTAAATCTCGTTTTTATGTTTTTTAGCTTTTTTAGTATCTCTTTAATTCGCTATATAACATATATATAGACGTGATTAGAAGTCTAGTTTAAAACTACTTCTATTTAGATTATAATACTACTAAACTATTTTAGTACTACTAAGATATTAAAATCTAAATTCAAGCTATTTATACTTCTTCTTATTCTATATATAGTAGTAGTATCTCTCTTTCTATCTCTCTCTCTAATATCTCTCTTTCTAATCTCTCTCTCTTATATCTATTTTATAGAATTCTTTCTAATATATAAACTTCTTATAATAAATAAATATAATATACTACTTATACGAGCTTCTTATTTAATATACGTATAGTAGACGTATTCTCTCGTTTCTTTTATTATTATCGTTTATATAATCTAAAGAATCTATAAGCTTATATTTAATAAAGTTAAGAATGTATTTCTTATTAAGAAACACGTCTATAAAGCGTACTTAAGAGGCCTGCTTTTTAAAGGCTTTTTTAGTCGCTTTTAAAGCTCTCTTAGTAGACTTTTAAAGCTTTTTTAGTAGACTTTTTAGTACTAGAAGTAGTATTAGTCTTACGCTATTCTAGAGAAGATATATTAAGTAAAAAGAAGAATAAAAGAGTATAAAAGTAGTAGTAGAAGTAATAGAAGTAAATGATTATTTTTTTAGTAAAGCTTTTTAAGAGCTTATTTAGCTCGTATAAATTATTTAAATATATATATAAATATCTAATAAGATACTCTAAATAATAATCTTATATAAGTTAGTATATATTATTAATTATTTCGTAATATATTAAGTAATCGTTTAACTCGTAGTATATATATTAGTATATATAGAATAATAGTAGTAGTAGTAGTATACTTATATAAAAGATATCTATAAACTTATAAAGATTTATATCTCTAGAGATCTAGATCTTTTTTAGTAGTATATATTCTATTTATATATATACTAAGATATATAAGGTTAAATAAGAGATTTATACTACTTTCAAATATATATACTAAACACTAGTATATATATAAACTTAGTATATATATATATATATATATATATTATCTTATACTTTATAGTAGTATATATCCTAGATATATTACGAGCTAAATAAGCTCTAAATATAAGATTATAAGTAAATTATTATTAAATCTCTATATTATTATATACTTTAGTATAGTTTAATAAATAAGATAATAATTTAATTATTTAGTCGCGTTAGAGCTAGAAATATAAGATTAGAACCGCGTTCTACTAAATTATATAAGTTATATAGCGAACTAAAGAGATATATTAATAATAAAGCTTCTTTTTAAAAGTCTATATAATAGCACGAAATATATACTATAGAAGAAGAGGTATATAGGAGTGCGTTCGAGACTAAATAACGTATATAAATACTAGGTACTAATATAGAAGAAAAGGAAAAACTATCCCTCTTCTAACTCTAGAAGTAGGTTACTATATATAAAAGAGTTTGAAACCGACTAACGTTATACGTCGCTAATATAACCTTCCTAAAACAGATAATATAAGATAATAACTATTGAAACCTTATATATAGTAGATACTCCTAGCTATCTAGGATAGTATACTATTATATCTCTCTCTCTTAAAAAAGACTTATCTTAAGTCTTCTCTCTCTTATTATTTAAGGTCGAATCGTAATAGTATAAGTTATTATATTAATTATATTTGTTGATTTTGTTATAAGCGAGAAGGTTAAGATATTAGTACTAAACTATATTTATAGATACTTATAAAAGAGAGACTTCGTTTTTAATCCTTTAATATTAAAAGTAAGTATTCGCGTCTATTAAAAGAGTATAGTCTAATCTATCTAGTAGGTTAGAAAAAGTTCAAAGTAAAATTAGAAAAAAAGTTTAAAGTAGAGTTAAAAGCGAATTTAGAGTAGAGTTAGAAGTCGTTTAGTTAAGAGACAGCGATAACTTAGTTAAGAGCTTACTTCGAGAGTATACTAACTTATATCTGATTTAAATTCGAATAAAAAAAAAAAAAGAGTATAGGTCTAAAAAAGTTTAGAGTAAAGTTAGAACGAAAAAATCGATAATATTATAGATAATAGTAATAACTTAGTTAAGAGGTTACTTCAAGAGTATACTGATTCGTATCTGATTTAAATTTAAAAAGTAAAAAAGGACTTCTAGTCTAGCTAGAAGTAAAAGAAAGTAAGAAAGACTTCTTACTAGAGTTAGTAGAGTATTAGCTAGTTAAAAGCGAAGTTAATACTAAATTTGAAAATACTATCTAAAGTTTAGAATAATAAAAGAGGTAGTTTTAGCTAGTTAAAGACGAAGTTATTACTAAAGTTTATTAAATTATCTAAGTATCTAGAGATAATAAAAGAGATAGATAGTTTTAGGATAATATTTATTAGTACTATTATATAAACTATATTACTTAGGCCTATAGGCTACCTCGTTCTCTTTAGTAATTCTAAATCGAGGTACTTAAGAACTTATTTATTATCTTCTAATTTCGAAGAAAGAGTTACTATTAGATTATAGAGAGTTTAGAGCTAGATAGAGAGGTATTATAAACTAAAGTGCTAATATTAATAGGCTTAGTTATTTCTAAATATTTAGTGCTTTAGTATCTCTCCTTATTTATAGCTAAAAGATCGTTTACTATTTTAGTAAAGTTATAATTCTAGTATCTCTTAAAAGTAGTAGACGAGTTTTAGAGCTAAGGTATAATCTTATTCTATATATAAAAGAAGCGTTCTAATTCTAGTATCTCTCTAAGTATAGCTATACTTAAAAAGCGAACGTTTTTTTAGTATATTCTTCTTCTAATTCCACTTCTATTTCTTTTAACCTTTATACTAGCGGGGACTCGGTCTATAACCGTAGTCTTTTAAATATTTACTAGAGAGGTTCGAGAGAAGTGGTAGGAAGGTATTAGAGATAGTAGCTTATAAGCGAAAGGAGTTTAAATTTAGGCTTTAAAAGCAAAGGAGGGTTTGAATAAGGGTTAGATCAGTAGGGGTTCAGAGGTGGTTTTTAACTTCGAAGTTCGCTTAGAATTTTGTTCTCTATCTCTTAGTTAACTAATCGTTTTATCCTTTATATTCTTTACTTCTATCTTGTCTAATTATTGTTTATATTTGAAAAGTCTCAGTTCTAGGACCTTTTGTGTTTTTTAGCGTACGAATATAGGTCAGAGAGGGTTTAGAGGGTCTTTCGAAAAGGGGGGTGGCCTTGGAAGAGGGTTTAACGCCTCGTAGCGGAACTGGGGGGGGGGGGGGGTAAGATCAGATTCGGAAGCCTTCTAGATGACTTTGTATATCGACTTATTCACCGAATCTGGGGTTATTAGAAGCCTCTAGAACACTCAGCGTATTCCTGCTTCCTTGACGTATAATATACGATTTTTACTAGCTGTCTGTATAGATACTAAACCCTGGTGTTACTAGCTGTCCAGGAGATCTCTAGAATCCTGGCTATTTGAGGATGTTATTATAATAGTCCGATTCGGGCCTAAAGCGAAACAAAAGCGATAAAAAGCTTGAAGAGAGATTATAAATGCTATTACTAGCGAAGAAGAGTTTTTCCTTTTTATGTAATAGTACGAAATATATACTATAGAAGAAGAGGTATATAGGAGTGTGTTCGAGACTGAATAACGTATATAAATACTAGGTACTAATATGGAAGAAAAGGAAAAACTATCCCTCTTCTAACTCTAGGAGTAGGCTGCTATATATAAAAGAGTCTGAAACCGACTAACGTCATACGTCGCCTACGTAACCTTCCTAAAACAGACAATATAAGACAATAACTACCGAAACCTTATATATAGCAGGTACTCCCAGCTATCTAGGATAGCATGCCATTATAGTCTACTTCTTATAAGAAGTTCTAAACTATATAATAAACCTTTCTATAGATAACTTTTAGTAATTTAATATACTTTTTCAACGTAGTAGTTATTTTTCTAGAAATAAATTAGTATTTAATACTAATTTATTTACTATAAGCTCTTAGACGCTCTAGCTAAACCCGACCTATTATAATACTATTAGCTAGCTAAAAACAAATAAAGAAAAGTTATAGATAAGGTTTACTAAAAAAGCGGCTAAGAAACTAAGATAAAATTTAGCCTAGAATTATAAGCGAATTATAACGTGCTAACTCTACTAAAAATATCCTAGTAGTGAAATATCAATTTCTATTGTTTTTGAATTTTCTTACCTCTAGTTCAATTCAAATAGCACTAATTTCGTGAATGTTCAAAGTTTCATGTTCAATAAGAAGCTCTTAAAATGAGTGCCCAAATATAACCCCCAGAGGGAGAAACCAGTCATCGTCACGCGTACTGAACCCACAATCATAGGCGGCCACGCAGCTTTTGAGATCGCGAGGCGCTGTGGGAAACCAGAGGTTCGTCAGGCTTTTTCCGGGTCGAAGAGAGGCAAGGTGCGGCCGAAGATTATGATGGTAGAACTGAGGAGGATGGGAATGTGACGGGCAACGTAGTGTTCGAACATTTTAGCGTTGAGGTTTGGGATTTAGAAGACTCTTTGTGACTGATGTAATGTCTTGATTGGAAGGTGAGAGGGATGAAATCTGACGATAAAATGGGAGTTTCATAGAGATGTCTAGTTCAATAACCAGACGCTAACCCTGATTAGGACATCGGTTTTCTGAAAGCAACTCTCTGCTTCTATATTCGAAATATGGTGCAAGTGGGTCAGCATGAGCAGGAGCTCACTAAGATGGCACCGGAGGAAAGTTATTTTCCCTTGCAAGACTGATATGAAAATCATCTGTCCCTTTGCTTTGTTTCTTGAGCTAGATTATTGGTCGAATTTGAGGCTAAACCGGCAGCTTGTCCTTAGGTCAAGGCTGAACAAGCACCCCACATTGACCCCTGTTCTAGCCACCCGGCCACATATATGAAGCTTCTCAAAAGTATACAATTTCAAACCCTAATTATTCGACAACGCCCGCGTATTTCGTTTCTAAAGGCTCCATATGTGTTACTTACTTTCTACAATTTTCACTTTATAAACAATCAAATACTAGCGTGGCTAAAAAAAAAATATGAGACTACCTTACGCCAAGCCAAGCCAAGGGTTATCGCTACGATATATGATTTAATTCATGAGAATTAATATGGTGTCATAATATGCTACTTTCTTTTAGCGCACGTAGTGCCAGCACACTATTGCCCTCGCTGGTTTTCGGAGCTCGTATTTAATGCTACCCTTCATCTACACCCAACTCGCATTATTCTCTTTCTTTATTTCTCACTCCACAGAAACAAACCGCAATATTCAAGATGGATACGAACGGGATCACCTTCGAAACGAGAACTAGAGAGTTTGCTGTTGATAATGTTTACGGGAAACGACTTCCTATCAAGGCCGTTTACAAAAGAAAAATTACAAACCTCAAGAAAAGGAATTTCAACCCTTTTGATGTGAGTAGTACTTTACCCGATGAGTTTTGGTCTGACACCTCCTAGAAGATTGTTGCCTCCGGGACTAGACAATGGTATCGAGTTGCAGTGGTACCTTCGGAAGGGATCCATGTGAGTGTAAAATTCATCCCTCGTTCCCCTTTGAAAACGATACAACTTTCTTTGGATATCTTTACTAACCAAAAAAGTCCCAAGCATGGGCAAATGCAATTGTTCCCCAGGACTGCGGTTTTCTACGCCTACCTGCAGAAATCAGAAGCCAAATCTACCACGAGCTTTCTCTTCTTTTTGAACTCGAAAACGAAGCCCGATACCTCTCGCTGATAGCACCCACCGAAAGATGCAATAATACATTCTTTGGTAACAGAAAACCCCGGGGTTGCCCCAGTTCTACAAATTGGTCACCGGAAACTCCAGCCCTGATCACCATCTATAAAACGTTATCTCACATCTCGCGCCAAGTATATGTCGATACGATCAATTCGCCTTTTATCTATCGTCTGGCAGAATTCGAATTCCATAGTTCACGCAAGATGAATAACTACCTCAACGCCATCAACCCAACGTATCTAACCCAAGTTCAACACATAACACTTTACCCGGACAACAAAAGCACAGTTCCTAAAATTTCTTCGACGCTTCTTCAGGGACTCGCGTTATTAACTCAAAACCGGCCTCTTATCATCAAGATATACATATTGGTTCCCCTTAGCTTCCATAGAAGGGCATGGCAGTCATGGGGTTCCTTTGACTATACAAAAGTCCATTCAAAGTTTCTCGAACCTTATCGGAAACTGAATTGGGGGTTGTTAGATGGGCTACAGAGTCTCAATATGGAATTTTATTATTGGAAGGATTCCAAGGAATTGGCAACGCCCGTTAGTAACGATGATGCAGTCCTTTTAGCATCCAACAAGGAAATCAGTAGCTTGATAAAAAAATCAGGTACGGGATCTAGAAATAGTACTCTTTGTGTTAAGCTTTTTGGATCTCGGGAAGGACTTCTGCTTAAAGAGATGGTGGAGTCCTATTAAAGATGTGGAGTAAAATCGGGACATGTCGATTAGCTTTACAGAGTATTGAGTAGAATCAAGTAGCTACATAGGCCATCAATGCAACCAAGTTAATTGTTCCTGATACCTTAGATCAATTTCACACCCCCGTCGATTTCCACAACGCTTCCTGAGGAAGATCTCCGAGTTAGTATTGCCCTGTTTAGAAGTATGTTTGTGGAAAGAAGGACAGAATAGGGTGTCTGAGGAGGAGATGTGTTGCCTGAGGAGGAAATGGTGTCACAATCCCCTCGAAACAACCCGAGAGAGGAAAGAATGACTCGGAGAATACTCACCATTCATATACCTAGCCTCCTCACTCATCAAAAATGCAACTACATCAGCAATCTCCTCCGCAGTCCCCAATCTCCCCAAACTAGTCGCATCAACCATCGCCTTGACAGCTTCCTTTCCAGCTAGCACGCCGGCATTGGTTGGTGTATCGATGTATCCCGGTGCCACAATATTGGTCCGAATTCCTTTTGGTCCAAGTTCCAAAGCCATACTTTTAGAGAATCCGATGATTGCGTACTTGGTAGCACAGTAAATTGCCATTTCTTTCTTGGGCCGAACGCCGCAGATGGAAGAAACATTCACATAGCTACCACCCGGACTTGTCGTGTATGGAATTGTTGCTTGGATCGATTAGCGAAAATCATTGTGAGGATGAGGGAGAGAAACCTTTCGTGATGTTATAAACACCTTTGACATTGGCATTCATAAGCTTATCAAAATACTCATCACTTGTTTCGGTGAGTTCGTAAGCAGTGGGATTGATGCCTGCACAGTTGAAAACGTGATCGATACGACCAAACATTGTTGTGATTTCATCAATGCGAATTAAGATGTCTTGCTTATTTGTAACGTCTAGAACACCTGCATAATGTGGTTTTCCACCACAGAGCCTGTATGTTTCCGCACAGCTGCGTAGTTCGAGATCTGTGATGGCGAGCTGTGCGCCAAGTGAATGCAGTTTAATAGCTGTTGCCCGTCTGGTTTTTAGCTTAGTAAATTATTCTATGCTTCTGATTCTTTCAAGGAGAAGTACTTACCCGATTCCACTTCCACCGCCAGTAATTAGGATGACTTTACCCTTGAGACTTGAAGACATTTTGTTGGTTCTTGAAGCTTGTCGGAGGCGAATATTGGAGCAGTTGGTTCATGTAGCGGAAGAGTGGGCTGATCACGAGATGCGACACGGATTATCGGAAGTCACTTGTTGGTTGATAACGAAACGGAGACAAAGTTTATGCAACTCCGAAATGTATTTATCGCATACTAGTCAAAACCCCGAGAGTTGTTTCTCTGTCCTCGGAAACTTGCTTTGGTGTCAGATACGTGATCATCTTTTTGATAGGCAAACAATTCATCTCCTCCGCCTAAATGTCAGATGATTGAATGCTTGATGCTAATTTATTACTAGAATGGCAAAAACAGGCCATGGAAATCCCTTTTAATGTTGTAGCAAGAACCCTTTTGCCTCCCAAGGTACTCTTCCTACCCCCTCGTGCCCTAACCCCGTGTCCTCTGAGCTTTTCATAATATTAGGGGAAAATGTAATGTGAAAGTACAAGTAAATTTTGAAGGTAGGCAATCAATTATGATTTAGAAACAAGTCAAAGGCTGTCATACTCGACCGAAGTGCAAATTACTCGCTTGTTTTTCGGGGGCAAAGAGGAAGCGAAGGGTAGCATCTTTAGAACACACGCAAGAAGCCACGCAAGCTTTTCAAGCCCTGTTTGGTCATCAAATCATCCATTGAAACTTAGATCTTCGCGAATGATAATACACCTTGGTATAAATATTTCAGCACTGCTTTATCGTTCTAATACTTCCATCTATCCCATATCACTCCTAGTTTGGAAATTGAGATTGTAATTATTTGATTCGGAGGACGGATGTGACATAGGCACAATGCCGAGACTGCTTGGTGACCAGAACACTAGTCGGACTTCGGCGTATAAATAAAACTCATGGGGAAGCATTTTAATTGTTTGTCAGAAGCAGATACAGGTGTGGCAGATGGTCACTTCAAACGGGAACATTTCATGAAAGCATGGCAAACTCTCTATCAGAATAAAGTCTTCCGAGCTTTTTGCTTCAAGTCTGCATTTTCACTCCATTCTCCAAGATATAACCCATTTTTTCTCTCCACTTTCAGCCTCGAATCTTTTTTTGTTCCATCTCAAGCCACTTTTCGAGGTTTTCGACCACACTCACTGCATTGAATTGTAATTGGGGATATTCCAATTCCAATGCCACAATGATCTGACTTGCAACCTTCTCATCCGTCTTCTCCACGTCCTCAACAATTTTGGAATCCTCATAGGCTCGTTGAACCAAGATCATGCGAATATCTTTCTCACGGAGTGGTTTCTCCATAGAGTTGAGCATGTCTCTGGCAGCAGAATTGATGTGGTGGTAGATGCCCTTGCTTACCAAATCACCATTTATTGAATGGAGGTTGACAAAACTGCCGCGGGGAGCGATGCACGGACACCAGGTTTTGTAAAGGAATAATATCGCTTTCAGATTCTTGTCTACAATAGCTTGTATGAAATCTTCGGAAAGAGTCTCAAGCTGGTAGGGCACTGGGTTCAATGAGGAGCAGTTGACGATGCAATCAAGAGGCGGCTCAGGGCGTCTCAAACCCTTGATTCTCGCCACGACTAACTTCAAAGCTTCTTCATCGTAGGTTCCGCCGAAGATGATATGTTCCTTGTTGCTCTCACACAGAGAGAGGGTTTCTTTAACGTTATCCGCATCGTCGTCATAAAGTATGAGTTTAGCACCTTTATCCTTGAGCTTGGTAGCAACTAGACGTCTGTAGAGTAGTTTTTAGCTGGGTGAGCATAGTATACCCACGGCTCTCTTACCCTACGCCACTTCCAGCGCCAGTGATAAAAATCGTCTTCTCTTTCAAGGGGGAGGACATCTTGATAGAGCTCTGCTGGATGGTGTGATCGCAAGGTGTAGCCGAGGAAAACGAATCCAAGAAGCGAATGCGTAGAAACTCCCATAACTATGTTACATTGCCTAATTATATCCTCTAGTTTTACCGTTTGTTTTTAAGAGGGTAGGTTTGCTGCCAGTTATGTGATTGGCTCATCTGATGAGTAGAAAAGGTTTAGCAGCTGAGCATCTGAAAAGATTGTGTTGGTTGGTCACTGAAGTAACCTAAGCAGCAAGGCTCATTGTGTACCAACAAACCAGGTTCGAGTTTGCTGTATGCTCAATTGCTGTTTGATGCAAAATGTTCGATCGTAACCTCGCTCGCTTGTGAATAGAACTCGAAGCTGGCCCTACTATAGTCTAATTGTAGCCACCACAAGTCAGCGGGTATACGTGATAAAAAAAAGGTGTTACTAAAGAGCTAGGCTTTTGATTGTTTGCCTTGCAGCCGAGAAGAGATGTGAAGTGGCACGAGATGACGGTAAGGTGACGAGGATGTGTCACATTCTTGAGCAGCAAGTTTCACAAAGTTGCATTGCTATGATACCCTCGGAAACACTGCAAACGGCTCCCTCCTAGACTTCAACGAATACACATAGATTCCAAGCGGTACTTTCCTTCAATCCATTACTTTCCCGTCCATGATGCTGTGGATATAAGACTCCCCAATAAACCGGTAGGATTGACTATCCCCGTTTTTTCTGAGAATTACAGGAACGCTACAACCAAGCAGAACACAAACCGATTCCCCTCTCTCTACTCTAAGTCGCGCCTGTCTAAAATACCCCTTTGTTGTTGTGATCGGCAACCGACCGTTCCCGAGAGAATTTATAAGTGCGAATGGATTGAACGTCAATTTCCACTCAGGGGCCTTAGGTCTTTCTTCTGTTTGATTCCAAAAGATGGTGCTGAGTTCCTGGCCATAATTTGTAAGCCCGAGTTTGTATAAACCATCTTACGAAATCCCGTCTTGAATATATAGCTACCCTCGTCTAGTTCCTCAGACCTAGGGGTGGTGAGAATGCGGTTCAAGATACGTGAACACGATTTAGATATTGGGTTACTAAGAATGTCTCTGTTCGTGAAAAACGTTCCCTAAATGGCATCTCGAACACCGAGTTTGCTGCTATAGGGATTATTCGGGTGCTTAGAAGGAAGAAAATTTGAACGATTACTATCATTAGTTCCGCGTCTATTAATCTGATGTACTATAATCCCTTGGACGATAAGGTCGTTTTCTCGAAAAGTCACCACCGTGGTTGAATCCTTGTTTGTTTTGTACAGTAAATTTGCTGTTCTCTCTGTCCCTACGTATATCCTTTCCGTTATATCTGGGACCTATGAAGGCAGTTCGCGGTCTCTAACAGGGATACCTTGACATATGATGATATTAAGGCGTTTTTGAAGCGGATAGCCATTTGTGCAAAGTCTTTGAAACTCTCGGCCTTTGATAGTGTATAAGCTGGTTTGATCATTCTGGACAGTCGAGTGTCTATCAGTCCGAGAATGGTATACACCTTGTCCCTGAGGTCGATTTGGTGCGAGGATCTACTCAACGCTAGTAACCGACATCTGATCCAGGTCCTTTTACTGGTTGCTTAAAGGTTCAAGCCGGGAAAATTCTTGTATGCGTTCGAAAGCTGGCGCCCATCGCTGCATGTCGTCGTCGTCACCAAAATTAGATGAGCCATACATACATCTTGTCGTAGTCTTCTCTAAGTTTTGACCTGAAGTTGTTGAGATCATAAGCACATGTACTAATCATGGCAATGAAGCGCGTCCAGCTGACATCACGATGTCCGCAGACTACTCTCACCCGCCAAGGAGTACCTTGGCTCAGAGCGATTTCTTGGATGATCCAGAGTCTCGACCAGTACGGTTGGGAGATCAAACTGTATAAAGCAGCCCATGACCCAGTTGGAAATATCCATCTATCCCGGGGTGCTAGTTTGCCATGAGAGGACCATCCATCCCGTGCAGCAAGTAACTGTGGCTCAAAAGAGTTCAAAAGATCCATCGCTTTATCGGTGTGATCACTGAAATAAGTAAACCTGCTGAAAGAAGCATCTCCGAGCCATGCAATAGACCCAAATGCATGGGAGTAGATATAGCCCAATCGAGAGACCTCGTGGCTCCTTTCATTGTTATCACCCTGGTTAATACAAATAGCCTCAATCCAAAATCCCATTTTCTTAGACGAACTTTGCTTGGAATTAAGATAATAACTCAAGAAACTGTATCGATTTGCGGTGACCTGCATCACGCATCCATTGATAGTTATCGGCCGAATTTGCGTGGTGTTTCCCCACGCATAGGATAATGTTGTGTAATCACCCCATGTCCATCTACCAAAGTTTTCTTGTATAATTTGATGGTGAACAAGCCTATCCCGCTCACATTCCCATACTTAGAAGTCTCCGATATCCTTAATGCTCGAAATGTTTTCTCGAACACCTGGTGTTGCATCGTCATCGAAAGAAGCGTGTCGTAGCTCGAATTCCATATTTTCAATAGATGAAGAATGTTCATCACTGCTCCCCTACTTGATATATAGTAGCCGAATCTCATTTCTATTAGCATTAAGTGGTTAGTTGCTAATCATAATACTTTAGATTTATGACTTAAAAAGAAATTTTACCCCTCAGTTGCCGCCAGGATCTCCAAATCAGCCCAAGGCATACATGTTTATATGCGTGATGATTTACTAGTAAGAGAAACCAAACTATGACCAGCATTGCTAAAGGAGACCAAGCTTTTCGTTATTTGGGGTTACGCTTCGTTTTATGTGGGGGAAGGCTTGAACTACTCGCTTATAAGCGACCAAGCTCAAAAGGGGGAGCTGTCACCTATCTGATACTCATTGAATAAAGAGTAATAGTAACAAGCCAGCAGTCTGTATGAAATAACTGGATGCAAGCAAGATTAACAAATCTGTTGAGGTATTTTGTTGAAAACCCTTCCATCCAAATCTTGAATTACTTCTCTCCATTTCCTGCACCTGCTGTGGTATGGTCGTCCTTCCACAGCACTCTTTTCACCATTTCGGCCGCGCCTCTTGCAGCTGAATATTTAGAATTCATATCATAAATCCGAGGAGTGCATCCCTGTTCTTCATTGACTATGTTCCCCACGACTTTCTTGAAATCTCTTTTCCACAGAACAATCTCCAAACAAGAACACCTTGCTGAAATTCCCATGCCATGTATTTCTCCTGTCTATTACTGGCTTGGGAATTGCTTTCCTAATGGCCTCCTAATAATATTCATCATCGGGATTTGCGTATATCCTATTCCACCCCCAAGGTTGAAGTCGATGTGAGTGGAGCCCTGGGATACTGTATACAGAACCCCCGTATTCAGGATGACATGTTGCTGAATCCCGAACGTCGTCAAAGAAGCGTAATTACTATGTCGTTGAACGGACCACTAGATGATGGAAAATACCCAAGGTTGCGAGACTTCAAACAAACTTTACAGAGATTGATAGACTTGGATGTTCCGATAGTTTTGTCTGCAGGTAACAAAGCACCTGTCCGGCCTGTAGTGGATGATGTCCCAGCACGTTGGGCAGCACCGGATTTCCCTTTATTCCCCTTTATTCGTGGTCGGATCAACCGCCAAGGAGGGTCGACTGGCGCAATATTCTCAAGGCGGGAATCAAGTCTTTCTCCACACGGTCCGAGAGGGGATTACTTGTTCGGATGCATTCGGCAAGATCAAGACCTCCAGCGGAACTTCCTATGCCGCCCCCCAGGTTGCGGGCGAAATTGACAACCGCCTGTCCTATGAGCCAGTTCCGTTCAATACAGACACAGGAAAAATGGTCAAAAACAAGGGGGACTATTGCATTCGCGCGAAGCGAGCTGGGAGTGGACGACAGGCACCACGGGCGTCAAAATGTTGTGGAACAATGTTAAAGAAGAAAACAACCATAAGACTCCACAACCGGCATTTCCGCAGCGTCCATCACATCAAGTAGTTTCAACTGCATCAAAATGAACCATTGTGAAGAAATGCACCTACTATGGGACCGGTTTCAACCCTTAAACCTTGCACCAGGTTTCGACTTTTTTCGAATTAGGGGGTTGTATCTAAAGAGCATTCCAACGACTTGAGGAAGAGGTTTTGTTATGGTAGATCTTGGGCCAAACGATAAGCTGGGACTTTTCGTATGGCCCAGGCAGTGATGGACATAAAGGTTTCGCAAAGGGTCATGGTAAAATGGTGGCGGAAGTGGTGTTGTGGAAGAGTTGAATTACGAGTGTGTGCAATGTAATTCTTATTTGGTGCAGTAGTACTTGGTTGCTTTAAGCTTGCGCTGTGTTGGTTTTGGTTGAAGCCTGGTATGCTTTATTCACCAATTGTGGCATTGACTAATCATGTCACTACTTGAGCGTATTTGGTAGTGAGTTTAGTAGATTTGGCTATTACGTCATACTGTTCCTAGTATATAAGGATTAATTTAAATGAAGTCAAGAACAAGAAAGGATGTTTATTTTGAGCCAAAGTTGATATCGTACCAACACCTTTTCAATTGAAATTGGGATTGACGTGGCTCTCAGAAGTACATCAACAAACCCAGTCTAAGTACCACTCCTCAATACCCCCTCCTCCGATCCACCAAGTTTATCAACCCCTCCCCCCTCTCAATCCTCCCCAAATTCTTCTCCAAAATAGCAAAACTGCGATCGAAATACTCGGTCCCAACCCCGGAAATATGCGGCGTAACAACCACATTCTCCAGCCCCCAAAGCTCGCTACTCTCAGGCAACGGCTCCGGCTCCGTAACATCCAACGCCGCACCCCTCAACTCCCCGCTCTTCAAAGCCTGGATCAAATCATCCTGTTGCACAATCGGGCCCCTGGCGATATTGACGATAAAAGCCTTCTTCTTGGACAAAATCTCAAACTCCTCCTTGGCTAAAAAGTGATGCGTTTCTTTCGTAAGCGGTACAGCGATGAGTAAGATATCGAGGTCTTGAGAGAGGAAGTGGTGCAGAGAGGATTTATCGAGACCGGAGAACCATTTTGAGGGGAGGACGCCTTCGTCGTCGCCTGTACCGGGGACTGTATAGCCTGTGTGTTTTTTGGAGGAGGGGGTGGGACGGGGATGTGCTGTGTAGGCTAGTACGTCCGTTCCTAGGGCTTGGGCGAGGCGGGCAGCTGGGGGGTTGTGTTAGCATTTCTTCTTTCTCTCTGCATATTGAATTTTAAATGGAAAGGGATGAAGACTGAGGAACTCACTTTGTCGACCGATAGCCCCGTAGCCTAGAATACCTATTCTTTGGCGAACACTATCTTGGATGAGACCTAGTTCTGCCGAGGATCCCCATTGATGTTTTTTCTGCCATTCAAGTAGCAGCTTTTGTTTATGAGAAGCAGATAGAATCTGAAGCGCTACCCACTCGGCGATTTGTGGTGCGTGGACCCCGGAGGAATTGGTGAAAGGAATGGTTGTGTTTTTCCACTGTTAATTTTAGTTTTGGGAAGCGGGAAAAAGTTCTATTTTGAGGGGCTTCTTTTGCATGGCTGGAGAAAGGGTATAGCAAAGAAGAGGCAATTGACAAGAGGCCAAAAGAATGCGAATATAAAAAGGCAAGTGATAGGTAAGTAGTGGGTGGCAAAAAACATACAATATCCGTATCCTCAAGCTGATTAATCCCAGCACTGAAAATATGAACATATTTCAGAGTCTTCGCTGCCTCTGGTTTTGGTAATTGTCGTAAAGTAACCAGGATCGTGACATCCTTATACAAATCTACTCAATTAGCCCCTTCCCTTCGAAACCTCCCTTCCTTCAACATCTCAAGGTGGGAGGGGAGTTGTGGAGGGGTAATCAAACATACCATCGGAAACAACAGCAGTCTTCAATGGTTGGTATTTATATCTGATCTCAACGTGAGGATGTTTCTTTGTTATGGCGTCGAGAACTTCTTTCTTGGGGGGGAAGGGGAGGAGACAGAGGACTATCTCTTTGGAGAGTGGGGTTTCGCCTCCGCCCATGGTTGGCAATAAACCCGAGGTTGATGTCCTAGAGTTGAGGTTCGAATTGGGAAGGTTAGACTTGAGATTGTAAATATTCATTGGGATTGAACAAGTATGAACAACGTGGGAGGTTTGATATTAATATGGATTGATATTGATCAATATTGGTAATCAGCCATCCCCCGATTGGACTGTCCCTATAGTCTCGTCAGAACCCGCATAAATGGCGATGTCGCGGGGGCATGGCGCTAAAGAAACAGCGTACCTTATCGCGATCGAATCGTCGCATCAGACCGCAGCTTCTTTTACTGGTAGAAGGGGACAGACATTTCGTAAATTCATCTGATCGCGAAACAACGGGATGCGAATAGATGCGAATAGATGCGAAGGATTTATTATTTCCCCGAGGGTATTTTTCTTAGTCCCGGGTCTTATTTATTGTTCAGCTTCCTGTCTACCTAGCTATGCGGCTTGCTTTCTCGCAAACTCATCATGCTCATCTATATCGGTCGCCTCCCACGGGTAACAGATCCAAACATCCCCAACGGTTCGTGCTGCGCAATATCGGTTCTCGTTCAACATATCCTCGGGAAGGTGGCCTTTCTTCTCCTTGTTCTTGTTCTGCGGTCGCGAAAAAATATTAGCATATTTCCTACAGCTGGTGGAATGGATTGGGGGCTTCCATACATGCAAAACAAATATCGAGAATTTGGTCTTCTCCCCTTCATATCCTAACTTCTGTCGCGCAAGCTCAACATCCTTCTCCAACTCCTTGACGGCGTATTCCAAGGTTGTACGTGTATCATCGACCTCATCTACGATCAAGATCTTCTTTCCCACCAAATTCTCCATCTGCCAAATCCAAAAGTCAGCACACATCCTCCTCCCATCTACCCTAAGCCCCTCTTCTGTGTGCAGAACATACCTCTCCCAAACTCGTCAAATCCAACCATTGTGTCCTCGTAACCTTCGTCCCCGGAACCTCCACCTCCCCCGGCGTATTCGAGCCTGAGGGGTGTTTCGAAGGCAGCAATTCGTAGAGGGAGAGACCGATAGCTTGGATAGGGATATTGGGGGAACCGGGTTGCTTCAGGAAGGAGCGTAGGATTCGGGCTGGCACATATCCTCCTCCACCGATCGCGATGATTAACTCTGGTTGGAAATCGGCGAGGATTCGGGGCGCGGCTTCCTGGCAGAGTTTGTGGACCTGAGGGGATCGCGACACATTAGAATTTTGATCTTGGTGTTTTGGGTAGAGGGGCTCTTTGCGCTGCTGCCTCGGGGGGGAATGCGGGGTTCCTTGGGCGCAAATGATGGTGTAAGATCTTACATACCTGGTTGTAGGTCACATATTCTTTGACGACCATCTTGAATGATAATATCTGCAACTGCAGCTTAGCAAGGAAAAGATAATAGTCGTGAAATGCGCCCAAGAAAATTGTCTGTGGCAAGTCGCGAGGAAGTAAAAAGGGTTTACTCCAAGCAAACAGAAAAATTATTGCGGGGAGGCAGACCCCAAGATTAAAGTAGAAGGAGGGCTGACGGCATTCGCCTATTAAATTAACTAAAAAAAGGCCGGTGCTTGATAGGCCGAGTTTAGTGGCCAATCAGATGCGATGATGAAAGAATTGTAAGTGAATTGAGCTTTGGGTTGTGTGGCTTTATCAGGCGCCCCACTTTGGGAAAATTTCAGCCTTGTGCTTGTGGGATGTACCCCGCCTTAGAAGATGCTCAGATGAAGCTGTTTTTCTTTTTACCTGGAGAATTGTATTTCTTTTCAATTCAGGATGGAATGGTGTCGGTATTAATTGTGAGTCTTTATTTTAACGAGAGATAACTCGCATTAGATTTATATTAAAAGCTATAAATAACTAGTATACTAGGTGGTATTAATATCTTTCTAGTATTATGTTTTGAGTTTAAGTAAATTTTAGTCGCTTCTAGCATATATGCTCCTCTCTCTTATTAGACTACGTTATAAGTTTAAGACACGGCATAGCAAAGCCTAGATCTCTATATAGAACTCGCTATAGTTACTAAGAGCGATATAAACTACTAGGTCTATATTAGAGAAGAATATTAGAGTTAGAAACTCGTTTATAGAGTACTTACTAGATACTTCGTTCTAGGCGTTTTAAATATTATCTAAAAAAAGTAATTACTATATTTCTAAAATATTATTCGATTAAAAACTCTTTATAAATTCTATAAAGTAAGTCTTTTATTTAACGTTTTAAAAGCTTAAGATAAATTATTTATTTATACTAATATAATAATAAGACTATCTATAGTAGTAGTACTATCTTTGATTCTTATAGTAATACTACTAAATAAAAGTCTATTAACTTATTAAAAGTCTTTTTTATATATAAATAACTAAATTTCTATATAATAGAGCTATTTTTAATAAAACTACTTATAAGTTTAGTAGTATTACTATAAAGTTTAGTAGTAGTAGTGTAACGGCACGAAATACACATAACTACAGTAGAGGTATATAGGAGTGCGTATGGTAGAATGACGTGTGTAGATACTAGGCTCTAATATAGAAGAAAACAATAACTAGCCTTTTCTGACTCTAAGAGTAGGCTGCTATATATAAGAGGTTTCGGATAATACAAAAGGGGTACGAAACCGAACAACGACATACGTCGGCTAATATAAAAGCTCGAACTCTACGAAGTACGTCCGAAAGTCTAGACGGACGTAACCTTCCTAAATTAGACAATGTAAAACAACAACTACTAAAAGCTAATATGTACGGCATATACTACGTAATATCGGCTATATAGGACAGCATGCCGTTACATCCCCCTCCCTTAAAAAAGACTCGTCCCGAGTCTTCTCTCTCTTATCGTTTAGGGTCGAATCGAGATGCTATGGCATTATTGTCAAGGCTGAATCGAGATAGAGTAAGTTGTTACATTAGTTGTATTTTGTTAATTTTGTTATAAGCGAGAAGGTCAGGGTCTAAATCGTAGCTAACCCGAGTTCATAGATACTTTATTTATCGTAATTTTTATCGTAAGCGAGACGAGTGTTAAGATGTCGGGTCTGAATTATAACTGACCCAATTCGTAGATGCTTACAAAATAGAGACTTCGTTTCCAATCCTTCAGTATCAAAGCAAGTATTCGCGTCCGCTAAAAGAGTGTAGTCCGATCCGTCTAGCAGGTCGGAAAAAGTTCAAAGTTCAAAAGTTCGGAGTAAAAATCAGAAAAAAGTCAAAAGTTGAATTCGAAAGTTCAGAGTAGAGTCGGAAGTCGTTCGGTTAAGAGGCAGTGATAACTCAGTTAAGAGCTCACTTCGAGAGCGTTCCGATTCGCATCAGATTCGAATTCGAATGAAAAAAAGAGTATAGGTTTATCCGAAATAAAGTCGGCGGAAGTTCAAAGTAGAGTCGGATGGTGTTCAGTCGAGATTAACAGCGATAACTCAATTAAGAGCTCACTTCTCTGAGTTTCGTCCTGATAGAGAGCGCATTTCAACCGATTCGCATCCGATTCGAAGAAGTCAAATGAAAAAAGAACTTCTGGCCCGGCTAGAAGTGAAAGAAAGTAATAAAAGTAAGAAAGAATGTAAAGACTGTAAGACTCTGATCAGAGTCGGTGGCGGTTCGGCTGGTTAAAAGAGTTTATTGCTGAATGTTGAAAACGCTGTCTAAGTATCTAGACAACAAAAGGGGTAGTTTCAGGTGGTTAAAGGCGAAGTTGTTTCCGAAGTTGTCAGAGTTTTATTATCCGAAGTTCAAGATAATAAAAGGAGTAGTTCTAGCTAGTTAAAGGCGAAATTGTTACCGAAGTTTATCGAATTGTTCGAGTATCTAGGGACAATAAAAGGGGTGGTTTCGGCTGGTTAAAAGAGTTGTTGCTAAATGTTAAAAATGCTGTCCGAAGTTCGAGATAACAAAAAAGGGGTATAGTCCAATCCGTCTAGCGGGTCGGAGAAAAATTTCAAAAGGTCGAAGGTGAATTTAGAGTGGAGTCGGAGGTCGTTCGGTTAAGAGGCAGTGATAACTTAGTTAAGAGCTCACTTCGAGAGCGTACTGATTCGTATCTGATTTAAATTCGAATAAAAAGAGTATAGGTCTGAAAAAGTTTAGAATAAAGTTGGAAGCGAATTCAGAGTAGAGTTGGAGGCGAACATTGAGAGGTAATGTTATAGGTGACAGTGATGTCTCAGCTAAGAGTTCACTTCGAGGGCGTACTGATTCGCATCTGATTCGAAAGATTCACTAAAAGAGTGTAAGTCTGAAAAATTTCAGAGTAAAGTCGGAACCGAAAAAGTTAATAACGTCGTAGACAGTGATAACTCAGCTAAGAGGTCACTATCCTTTCGAGAGCGTACTGATTCTATTCGTATCCGATTCGAAAGTTTTAAATGAAAAAAAGGACTTCTGGCCCGGCCAGAAGTGAAAAGAAAGTAAAGAATGTAAGACTCTATACCAGAGCCGGTGGGGTTTCGGCTGGTCAAAGGCGAGGTTGATGCCGAAGTTGTCAAAGTTGAAAATGCCGTCCGAAGTTTGGGATAATAAAAGGGACAGTTACAGATACGGTAGCATCTAAGTTCAGATGTCTAGTTGTATGAAACTGTATTGCTTAGGCCTGTAGGCTGCCTCGTTCCCTTTAGTAATTTAGGTCTAAATCAGGGTACTTAAGGACTTATTCGAAATCGTCTTCTAATTCTAATTCTACTTTAGAAGTAACAGGAAAAAGTTCAAAGTAAAATTATAAAAGTTTAAAGTAGATCGGATAGTGCTTAGTTAAGAAACAGTGATAACTTAGTTAAGAGTTTACTTTTTTGTTTTATCTTAATAGAAAGCGTATTTTAACTAACTCGTATCTACTTCAAAAAGTTTAAATAAAAAAAAGGAACTTCTAGCCTAGCTAGAAAAGTAAGAAAGACTCTATACCGGAGTCGGTAGGGTTTTGGCTAGTTAAAGGAGTTTAATGCCGAAGTTGTTATATTGCCTTATTCCCTTTAAGGTACTTAAGGACTTAAATATCTTCCGATTTCGAATTCCACTTCTAAAGTAGAGGATAATTCACTATTATATTATAGGGAGTTTAAGGCTGAATTAGATAAAGAGAGGGTATTTTAGACCGTAGTATTAATATCTTATAACTTAGCGTTTTAGCAGGTCTCCTTATCTATAGCTAAAAGATTATTTACTATCTTAGTAAAGTTGTAATTCTAGCGTCTTATAAGAGTAGTAGAGGCGTTTTAGAGCTGAGGTATAATCTTATTTTGTCCTATATATAAAAGAACCTTTCCGATTCTAGTATCTATCTAAGTATGGTCGTACTTAAAAAGTAACCTTTTAAAGTCGGCAAAAGTTTCTTCAGCGTATTCTCCTCCTAATTCTACTTCTATCTCTTTTAACTTCCATCTCTTTTAACCTTTGTACCGGCGGCTGGGACTCGGTTTATAACCGTAGTCTTTTAAATGTTCACTAGTAGAGGTTCAAGAGGAGTTTAGAGTAGAGTTGGATAATGTTTAGTTAAGATTAAAGATAGCGATAACTTAGCTAAGAGCTTACTTCTTTGGTCCTGATAGAAAGCGTATTTTAACTAATTTATATCTAATTTAAGGTTTAGGAAGTAGTAGGAAGTTTATTAGAGGCAGAGGCCTATAAGCGAAAGAGGTTTAAACATAGGCTTTAAAAAGTAAAGGAGGGTTTAAACAAAAGTTTAAAAAAGGGTTAGATCAGTAAGGGTTTAAAGATAAAGTGTTTTTTAAGTTATTAACTTTATAGTTCGCTTAGGAGTATGTCTATCTCGTCTAACCAATTATTTTATCCTTTGTTTTTATACCGCTATCTTGTTAATATATTGTCCACATCTAAGAAGTCTTACTTATTATTTTATTAAGACCTTCTAGGTCTTAGTATATAGTTACAGATCTAAGAGGGTTCAGAGGGTCTTTTAAAAAGGGGAGTAGCCTTAAAAGAGGGTTGTCAGAAGGTATTAGAAGTAGCTGCCTATAGCTAAAAGAGGTATAAATTTAGGCTTAGAAGTAGGAGAGGGTTCGATTAAGGGTTCAAAAGAGGATTAGATTAGGGAGGGTTAGAAGGTAAAGTGTTTTGTTAACTTTAAATTATAAGCTCGCTTATCCGTCTTTCTAGCTTAACTAGCTAATTCCTTATTTCTTAATTCTCTACTTCTAAAGCTTATATAACTAACTATATCTAGTCTATATTTAAGAAGTCCTACTAGTCTCTTTGACTATTATTTTGTTAGGATCTTCTTAATCTTAGTATACAGGTACTATTCAAGCAGCTTTTAGAAAGGGGGGTAGCCCTAGAAGGGCGTTTAACGCCTTATAGCAGAACTAGGTTCGATATTTCAAAGATACCGATTTAGGAGAGGGGGGGGGTAAGATTAGATTCAAAAGCCTTCTAGATAACTATTATAAGTCGGCTTATTTACTAAATCTAGGGTTATTAGGACTCTTAGGAAATACTCAGCGTATTCTAATCCCTTAACATATACTAAAATACGATTTATACTAGCTATCTATATAGATAATAAACTCTACTATTACTAGCTGTCCAGGTAGTCTCTAATTACCCAGCTATATAAGAATATCATCGTAATATTCTAAATCAAGTATAAATCGACTTTTAAACAAGGAGTAGCAATAAGCTTAAAAAGAGATATTATTAAAGCCGTCACTAGTAAAGAAGAGTTATTATTTTTATATAACAGTACGAAATATACATAACTACAGTAGAGGCATATAGGAGTACGTATAGTAGAATAACGTGTGTAGATACTAGGCTCTAATACAGAAGAAAACAATAACTAGCCTTTTCTAACTCTAAGAGTAGGCTGCTATATACAAGAGGTTTCAGACAATACAAAAGGGGTACGAAACCGAACAACGACATACGTCGGCTAATACAAAAGCCTAAACCCTACAAAGTACGTCCGAAAGTCTAGACAGACGTAACCTTCCTAAATTAGACAATACAAAACAACAACTACCGAAAGCTAATATATACGGCATATGCCACGTAATATCGGCTATACAGGACGGCATGCCGTCATAAGTAGTACTAAAGTAGAAGTTCTTTCTATTTTAAATCTCTTCTTTATATATAATAAAGCTATTTTAAGTTATAATACTATATATTTTAATACTACTACTTCTAAAATATACTCTCTTACTTCTTAAAAAACTTCTTTATTTATAAATATATATACTTATATATATATTAAGCTACTTTTAGTAGTACTCTTTCTATTTTAAATAGTAATACTACTAAGATAGATTCTCTTTATATTTTAAAATTCTTGAATATATATAGAAAGAGATTTATTTATAATAGATTTATTTATAGTAATAGTATACTAGATTCTAGTAGATATATTATTAGTATAACTTATAGTTATAAAAGTGATATAAAAGGAGTTATATTATTATTCGTATATACTAAGTAAAGCTAGCTACGATACTTATCTAAATAGTTCTTAAGTAAGAAGGTTACGTGTTTCTATACGTCTTAATTAGAGTAGCTTTTTTAAAATAATAGACGTTAGTATCTTTAAAATTATTAAAAACCTTCTATCTAGTCTAACTAATTATAGCTCTCTATTCTCTATTCTTAACTAATAAGAAAGCTTTAATTTAAGCTTTTATTATCTTCTATTTTATTCTATCTAATCTTTAAGTTTAATATTTAGCTTATTAGTATTTATTAACTTTTATAAGACGTTATAATAACTCTTTTTAGTTATATTATTTATAGAATTACTTTTACTATTAATTTATTTAATCTTATTAATCTCTTTTAACTTATATATCTTTTAAAAGTATATAATATTAATTATTAGTTCCTTCTCTTTACTTATATCTAACTTAGCTATATATTTATAAATAGACTTTAAATTAGTAGATACTATAAATAGAATCTTAAAACCTAAGATACTTTCTAAAGTAAGTTTAATTAAAGCTATAATATTAAAACTAGAGCTTATTATATATAGTTCTACTACTAAAACACTATAGATAACTCTCTTATACTTAGTAGAAGACTAATATAAAATATTAGTATTATTGTTCTTATTTATAAATATAATAATAAGTTCTTATTATTAGCGAATAATCTATTAGTAAAAGTATATAACTATAAAGAAGACTTATCTAATTTAATAAATTTAAGTTCTCTTATAATATTATTAATTTATTATTAAATATACTTATTAAAGAGTAAAATATCGTTATCTTAGAAATTAATAGTTTAGATAATATATAATAAATCGAAGATAGCTTTAGATTATAATACTATAGCTAAGTATACTTCTTAGACTCGTTATATAATCTATTAGTTCTTAGTATTTACTATATATAAAGTGTCTTTTATATTAAATATTATATTTAGTATATATTATACTAAATTTAATTATTTTACGTAGTTCTAGATAAGTAAGATAGAGCTATCTTAATACTTAATTATTAGCGCTTTATTAAATTTAATTAGATAATTAATAGTAGGCTCTTCGCTTTTCTTAGAGATAACTCTAGCTTTTCTATCTTATTCTAGTTTATATTAATTATTTAGTATAAGAATAAGAGATTTAGTAATAGATAGTAACTCGATAGTAAGCTTTCGTCTCTCGCTTATTTTTAAAGAGAAGTCTATAAATAAACTACTTTCTCTTATATTTATAAGTTAGATACTATCTTATTTATATATATTCGAGTCTTTTACTCTAATAATTCTTATTCTTTTATTAAGTAGGAAATTAAGATAACTAAATATTATCGACTACGATATACTAATACTATTAAGATAGAATTCGCTAGGTTAATATAAGAAATCTACTAGATGTTTATTCGCTTATAAGAGTAAGTAAATAGATATTAGAAGTCTATCTACTTAGTTCTTACTTTACTTATATTAAATTAAGGAATATAGCTCTTTAATTCTTCGAATTTAAAGAGTCTTTAATTATTTACAAAGTTAAAAAGTCTACTAAAGTATTTCTAATCTCTTTTAGAGAAGATGTTTACGAAAATAACTAATTACAAATCTTTAGAGAGAGATAGAATTAGAGCGAATCCTTAGTTATATTATACTTCTAAGTTATAAACCTATAGCTCTTATAAGTGTTCAAAGTATAAAAGAAGTAATAAGCTAAAGTAAGACTTAATAACTCTAATAAGCTTAGGTATATAATAATCTTATTTAATCTCAAACGTGATAAGTTTTATAGTCTATAGAATATCTTAACTTCCCGTTCCTAAAAGCTACTTAGAATTAAGAAGAGATTACTATATATTATTATAGCCTCTCTTAGAAAGTATATATAACTAGTATTTATTCGATAGTAGAAGCACTATCGATAGTAAAACTTCCGCTTTATTATAAAGCTCTCTCTTAAGAAAGAATTGAAAAGTGATTATATTCTAGTTATCTCGTCACTTTATAACTTTCTAGTTATAACTTTATATAAGTTCTACTATTTAATAGAATATTCTAGTATACGAAAAAAGAAATAAATAAACATATATAAGAGGCTTATATATATAGTCAAGGTTAGGCCTACTAAATAGATTATATAAAAGACACTTTTATATTTATTTTTCGTTTCTTATAGTTATTAGATAGTTTACTTTAATTAGTTTAACTTTATAAAACGTTTTATGAAATTTATATAAAATTATTCAGCTAGGATTAATAATTATCCGTGTTACGTATAAGCCTAAACTAGTAGTTTTCACTTACTCTCTAAGTATTAATTTTATATTATATTACTAGCTATTAGTTAAGATAAGCTATTACGTATCTAGAATAACTACTAAATAGTATTAGATCCGACCTTATAAATATCCGCTAGTTACGTAGTAGCTATAATAGTATAATAATATAATATTTAGCTTAGAACTTTAAGTTAAAACAAATCCGATAATTACGTAAGTGTCTTAGTCTAAGATTCTAGGCTAAATATTATAATAACTATAGGGTTTTATTACGTGAATTATACTCTCTATTTATCTAAAATATATAAAAAGTTATAATATTTATATATATATATTCGTTTTATTTCAACTAGTTTATAGAAATATATTAAGCTTTAAATTTATTTCAAATACTTCTTATTTATATATTTTTATTATCTTATATTTAGTTAGAAGCTTTAGTTAAGATTAGTGTTTTTTTTTCCTAGCTAGATTAGTACTTCTATTCTTTCTAAAAGTTTCTATCTATACTTTTTCTTACTCTTAAAACTATTCTTTCTTATTATATTCTCTCTTTTAAACGCTTCTAGTTTATTATTTTCTTTCTCTAGCTTTTAATATATCTATTTCTTCTAATTTTATACTTTTAACACGTCTATCTCTTCTAATTCTATATAAGGCTAATTTCCTTTCTATATCTAGTAAGAAGAATAGAAAAGTTTATATATTATTCTATAGAAGTAAGTAAAGTAGGTTAGTTTATAAGAGAAGTATACTATCTCTACTCTAATATTCTCTCTCTCTTATAGAGATAATATATACTCTCTAGAACTTCTCTTATATACTAATCTACTTTACGATTTATTTTAGAGTACTCTTCTCTACCTAGCTACTTCTATTCTATACTTCTTACTCTTCTCTCTCTTTCTAGCCTCTCTTTTTAGTTTTTTTTAGCTATTCTAATTCTTCTTTTATAATTATTCTTTCTCTTCTATTATATTCTAATATATTAGAGTATTCTTTCTTATCTTAATACCTAGAAGCGTTTAATAGTAGAAATCTAAAACACTAGTTAAGATTATAATATAAAACTTTAATTACGACTCTAGTATAGAGTTTTATAATAAGATAAGCTTACTAGACACTAAAGATAGATATCTATATAATAGCTTAGATTAGTTTCTATAAATCTAAGTCTATATAATAAATAGAAGAATAAAAGATTAATTATTTATTATAAATATTAAATAAATATATAATATTCTAACTATTTATTTATACTATAGAGTCTTATATAAATATATTACGAATAGTTTCTATTTATTAGACGTAGTATCCGCTCTCTAGTTCTTAGTATATAGATAATAAAATTTACCTCTCTCTTATACGTACGTACTATCTTCTCTTTTAATTTTAATTATTTATATAAGTTCGATTATCTCTCTTTTTAAGTCTTTAAAATCATCTAAATCTACTTAGTAGTTGTTATTCTATATACGTTCTTCTAAAAGTCGGATTTTGAACCTTACTACGTAACTGTCTAAGTGCTAGGGTACGTTATAGAAAAAGTAGAAAAGCACTTTCTAAAAGGATCCACACACTTGAAATGAAGCGTTCCAAAGGTTTTGAGAGGCTTAAGTAGATACGCGGGAGCTTCTTTGGAAACGATAAAAAAAAGGTTTCCTCCGCTCTACTAATGTCCCTTCTTCTGCGTAGTTTAGGTGAAAAGAACTTTTGGAAAACCTAAACGTCTAATTTTTAAAAACGAGAACAAATACTTTTTAAGTAATTGGTTCATGTGAGAGTTATTCACTCGCTACTTATTTGATAACAGAAGGAAATCAACAGTGAAACTTTCGCTTCTTGAAAGTTTATAGAAGGGAGCCATAAGTAGGTCTATATAACGAATAGATGAATAAAATATTAATTATTCATTATAAATATTAAATAAATATATAGTATTCAAGCGATTATTCGAGCAATAAGAGCTTAAATGAATAGATTACGAATATTTTCTATTTATTAAGCTTAATATCTGCTCTCTAGGTCTTAGTATAGAGGGTTCGTATAAGTTGAATTTTACTCTCTTTTTATATATATATTTAAATATAACTAAACTATAAATTCACTTACTTTTAATTATTATTAATAGATTACTATCGTCTCTACTCTTTATTACTTATATTATATGAAATAGAGTGTTATGTTAAAGGGTATTATATGATACTCTACTTTCTAAAATATTATATACGTGACCTTTAAGCTAAGGTTTAAACTAAGGTTTCGATGTCGAAAGAGTTAAAAGGCTCTACTCTTTTTACCTTATTTAATAATTTATCTACTTTTTTAGCCTAGAAACGCCTCGGCGTAGCCTAATTAAGATGACGAAAGCGACTTAAGCGGATAATTTTAAGGGATTTTTATATATATTTAGATAAGTGAGAAACCATATTAAAAGGGTAGAGAATATAGAATATTTATAAATAAACGACTGCTATTTACACCTTAAACGCTCCTTATTCTTGAATAATTCGAAGGGTATTTTATCCGTGGAAAATCGTGAATATTCTGAATATATTCCTAGCTTTTATTCGTTGTGCAGACCTAGCCATAAGTAGACTCATTTCCACTTCCTTTGTTCTTTGTTGTTCTTTTAATTATCCAGAGTGTCGCTGAAGGAAGAGAGTACATGTTACTCTGCTGTAGCAAACCGATCGGCTTCATGTCGTCGTTGCAAACTGTTCAACCCAAGTTCTCCCACTTAATATACAATGGAAGTTGGAGGATACTTTCTAGAAATCAAAGCAGTTTTACACCAGCTAGAAAGAAGTGTGGGCACATGGGTCGTTAATTTGAGGCACTGAAAAATCGCATAGTGGGGACAATAACCAACTTCACACTGGCCCATGATAATTGTTGATGAAAGTTTAAGGTCATCTTTGAAAGATCTGGGGGAAAATTGTAGGCAAGGCAGAAACTATTTTTGTCATTTCAAGGGTTTAGACAGTCTAATCCAATCACCATTCCAAGGATCCTTTTCCAGGGGGTCAACAACAGTGTTTCTTTCCACAAACTTTCAGTTCTTGGGAAGTATAAGTAAATTTTCTGACGCCTGCTTAGAAAGATGGAAAACAGAGAATGGCGATAAGGTCGAAGCTACTGTCTGTCTGTTGCACGTATCAAGTTAAAACCATTGCAACACTACGAATTTTATTTTCTGGTATGGGCTTCAGGATGAATGACAGGAAACTTTTACTTTTGTTTATTTGGTGGAAGAAACTGTACCTTTGTAATTAATTTGACTATGAAAGGAAGATCGGCAGTTGATACGTGGCTTCTTGAAAGAAAGTCGAAGAATTTTTGAAGACTTGTTGAGGATGGATGACTTAGTACTGTAGAGGGTGATTCTTGCTCCTAACGTTGGTCATTGTCCTTTTTCCAAGGAGACAAACGAAGCTTCACGCCATCTATGGCGTAAGCCCATCTTGGAGTCTTTTTTTATTCTTTAACCAAAGAACTGGGGAAGGAGTTAAACAGAGCAAGTTTCAATCAAGTGAAATCAAGATACGTCCATTTCTTCTCCTCCATAGCTATCAGTATCCTTTATGGAAGCCACCAGCGAACCGATAATTTACAAGAATTCAGGAATGATGGAAGTTAAAAGTTGTAGTCTCAAATGACTTTCAATTCCCAGTATGCCAGTACCTAGAAACTCGCTAAGCAGATTTCGCGCCACCAAGCTCACTTCCAAGTTCTCAGCCAGTACTATCATGTATGAACTCCCCAACGCTCCACCAGAAACATATCGCATCTCATTTTCTGCTAGTCCCAAAGCACAAACCCGCAGATTACCATTTCCCAATACCCCAGCGCGCAGAAGTGGCATGTTCCACGGCCCCTTAACTAATCTTTTTAGTATAATTACCAATAAAGCTATGGACCTTCCCAAAGAACACATCCTCGCCATTAAGTTGAAGTTGATAGTCATCATACCCCTCTCCCCTAGCATCATAAACTTGCTTGGTGCAGATTCTCAAAAGGTTAACCATCTTCTCCCACGTAACCACCTCTCCTGCCACAAGTGGAAGTCTGGCGCCGTAGATCTTGACATGAGTGATCAAGCCTCTCGTATACGGTGACTCTCTAGGGACCCGGATCATTTCACCGGACGCATCGTGGAGGGAGGCGGAGATCTCGATATTCCAGTGGAAACGCTGTGGCTTATTGTAGGGTGGTTGTTCGATTGAGCCCCTGTGTGGATTTTGGAGTTAGTTTCGTATTTTGAAAAAAGTTTTGGGAGTTTCTAAGGTTGTTTTGGGAGTAAAGAGGAGCAACACTTGACTCCCTAAACCCCTGGAATAGAGAGGATAATCCTCCAAGAATGTTGAACTGACCAGAGAGAGATCTTTCCTCGGAGGGAAGTACCGGCGGCAGCGGTGGCAGGGATGGAGAAGAGGTCGAGGTACTTTTGGTCGATGGATAGGAGGTACTCGTTTAGGGAGCCAATTTGGAGGATTGGTTGTGGGGGCTTCTTGGAGTCTGTTGGGAGGAAGAGGAAGGGGTTATCGTTGGAGATTTGGGAGGTGTGGAGGTGGTTTAATAATGCGCAGCGTAGCTTCGTGAACTGGAAAGAAGATGGTTAGCTTGTTGATTTCCCAGATCAGGGAGTTTGTTGTGCGAAGAGGGGAACTTGAACTTACAGCATCGGCCGTATCAGTAGGCCAATATGGCTCATCGGGGCGTATCGTATTCTCTAGTGGAGGTGTTGAAGCCATTTTTAGGCGAGTATCAAAAGGCAGAGGTTGCCTTGTGTTTCGGAGTGTTGTTTATAGAAGTAGTTGCTATCTTTAAGTCGCAGAGGAAGAAAGTGGTGTAGTGCTGGTGGTGGGTGGATAGAACAGTCAAAGCAAGGCTGTCTCTATGGAAAAAGAACGTTTGGCTGAACTTTCCCTTGTTGTACAAGGCTACAATGCAAAGGCAGCCTCGCTAGCCACCATTATTTTTGCTAGTGAAATGAACGACGCATCTTTACAGGTGGTACACTATGGAATAAACAGACAGGACCAAGTCAGGTAGGTATGTAAGGTAGTCATGCATCTAGTCACTGGCTTAAACCATGTATGTTAATTCAGTTTATACAAGTAGTAGTCTTGGTTACTACATTATGTTGATTTTGAATCTGTTTACACAATTTGACAGTTAGTTTTTGCCAAGACACATATCCCCTGTGTAGGGTGAATGTGGGGAGGTATAAGGCCATCAAAGGCTGATTGAACAAATAGGAGGTCAAGAAAAGGCGCGTACCCACTTTTCGGTTGCCTTTTTATCAGACTTAAAGCCCTTCAAGTTCACCCACTGAATTCTTCCTTCCCAACCTTCAACATCATCAAATTGCACCACCAAGCTTCTACTATTGTAGCGGTTTGCCCACCCATTCACCGATACGAAGTCGCTAAATTCAATACATCTGCCAGATTCACGATGGCGACTCTCTCCAAGATGGTTGGAGAAGCGGGAGCTGAGGGCTCGACTTCAAAGCGTGTCAAGCTGTCACCAGAAAACGAGGGGCGCGCCCCGAAGGAAGAGGAGGAGAACGACGACTCTGTGCCATGCAGTTTCACCGAGGACGCAGCAATTGAACTCAAGATACGCTGTCTGTTATTAAACTACATCCTCTCCGACCATTTCCTCGCTTACCCTCCTCCCCGCAACTTTGAGTACTACCCCGTTAAGGGAAAGCAGTTCTCTAACGTGTATGATATGAGCCGATATGATTCCACTCAGTAAGTGTTTTTATGTTCCGCAAGATCACAGGTCAAAAGCTAACCTTTTGAAACCAGATTCCTCCCACCTGTTTCAATGGGCAACTACCCAACCGGCGAAATCAACTGCCATTACTTTAACCTCACTTGCGATGTCCGCCACCTCAACAACCCCGAAATCACACATATACAATGCTGCCTCCTCACCCATGCTACCCTGGATGCACAAAAATGGTCATACAACCAAGTCGTCAAGTTTCATTGCTATCCCATCAACCGTTATGGAAATCATGTCAAGGTGGTCGAAATGTCCACCAAGAAATTCAATGAGGCTCTGCCACCGAAGTACGTCCAATTGGACCTCGAGATCGAGGAATTGGGTTTGTGGGTTGATGAGAATGGAGACTGTCCAAAGTAAGAATTCCTTTTTTTTTAACATTATGAACCATCTTCTGATGTTTTTAGGATTCAAAATACGTCAGATTGGCCCTCTCTCGTCCTTTTTGTCCAGAATGCTGTGCGAATGGCTTTCAAGAGCGATGGACGTCTTGTTAACGAGGAGGACCTTCCAAGGGGAAACCGGGGTTTTCGTGAGGGTACTCTCATGGTTTCGTGAACCATTTTTGGGGGGCTGTGTTGTTGAGAGTGGAGAGGAAGAATGATAATCGTAGCCTGCGATTAGCCACCAAGGACCCACCTAAATAGCGTAGAATGAAATCAGGTGACCTTTTCCTATGAAATGTTACATAAACTAAGTGAATTGACATGATAGATAAACTTAGACTACTGTTTAATAATAAGATTTTCTTAATTTTTCAGAATAATATTAAGAGAAGAGTAATGTTTAGATAATCAAGAATATATAACTAATTTTATAAATAAAAAATAGTTCTAAAAATTATCTAATTAATAAAGTTTTCTAGTTAATTAGGTTAAATAAAATAGAGAGATAAACTCTATAGATTTACTATTAGTTTTCTAGATATTTATTTAATTTAAAAATTATCTAATTAAGAAAAGTTTCTAAATTCTTGAGAATATTTAAAAGATAAAAGTTAATTTAAGTAAACTCGAGATATAAGATTTATCTTATTATTATTTAACTAACTCTAAACGTTATATAACTAATAAAACTTTCTAAACTAGTTAGAATAATTAAAATAGAAAAGTAAACTCTATTTAATAAGAGATGTTTTATAAATTATATATATATAAATCTAAATTCTTTAGAATAACTAAAGTAAAAAGAGAGATACTATTATTTTTATTATTATTTAATTAATCTAAGTTTATCTACTAATAGAAGCTATTAAGAGCCTATTTAGCTCGTATATATTAGTTCTTTTTTAATATATATATATATATATATTATAATATATACTTTTACTCGTACTTTCTTTAAATATATATATAAAGATATATTATACTAAAAATATAAAATACTCTTTTAATCTCTTAACTTTCAACTTTTATATATATATATATATCTTTTACACTTTCTATCTAAAAATATAGCTAGGTACTAGAATCGATAAGATATATACTAAAAATATATACTAAACCTACTCTAAGCTAAATAGATATATATTATATATAAAAGCAAAAACTAGATATATATAAGTACTTTTTAGACTTAAACTCGTATATAAATCTCATATAACTATAATAAATTATATACGTGCTAAATAGGCTCTAAATTATTTAAAAGAACTAAAATAAAAGAATAAACTCTAAATTTTTAAATTTATAGTATTAGCTTTATAATTATTTTTTACTTTAAATTAAAAAGTTACTAAAAGGCTTCTTTACTATTTTATTAGCTTTATACTAAAGTACTTAAGACTTTCCTTATCTCTATTCTAGAAATAATTAGTAAAAAGCTAAATAGATATTATAACGACATAAAACGTACTTAAAAAAGGTATATAGGAGTGTGTTTAAGAGAATAAATACTAGGTACTAATAGAGAAACTAATAGAGAAGAAAAGACTAAATTAGCCTCTTCTAACTATAAAAGAGTAGGCAGCTATATATAAGAGGTTTAGACTATATAAAAGAGAGTTAGATAATATAAAAAGGTCTGAAACCCGAAGCTTAAAACCTTTCTAAATTAGATATTATAAAATAATAATAACCGAAAGCTAATATCCATCTGCTGAAACCTTATATATATAGTATATAACATATAATTTCAGCTATTTAAGACGGTTGGCCGTCATATCCCTCTCTCTTAAAAAAGCCTCTTCCTCGAGTCTGTCTGTCTTATCGTTGTCGAGGCTAAATCGGGATGCTACACAGTGTTGCATTTGTTAACTTTGTTGACATTGTTTAGCGGGGTGTCGTGATATCGGTTCTGAATTGTAGGCGACCTAATTCGTAGATAAGTAAACATCCGCATTCGTATTCGCTAAAAGAGTGTGTGTCCGAGCTGTCTTGTAGGTCGGTGGGTCTTTAGAGTAGTCGGTCGAGAGGCAGTGATATCTCAGCTAAGTGTTCACTTCGAAACCTTACCGATTTATATCCGATTCGAAAAATTCGAATCAAAAATTCAAATAAAACATTCAAATGAAACAACTTCTGGCCCGGCCAGAAGTGAAAAGAAAGTAAGAAAATAAGACTCTATACCAGAGTCGGTGGGGTTTCGGCTATTTAAAAGGAGTTGCTACCGAATGTTGAAAATGTTGTCCGAAGTCTAGGACAATAAAAGGGATAGTTACTAGTACGACATTTTATCGATGCTGTCGTATAAACTGTGTTACTCAGGCTCGAATAGGCCGCCTCGTTCTCTCTTTAACTCGGGTATAAACCGGGGTACTCTACGAGGGCTTGGTTTCATCTTCTACTCTACTTCCTTTCTTTTATATAGCTGGGGACAATCAGATTTAAAGTGTCCGGGCTTACCGCAGTAGAAACACGTCCTATAAGCTAGGACTTGGTCCGTAACCGTAGTCTTTAAGGGTTCGCTAGTAGATGTTTAGGAAGTGGAGGGAACGGTTAGTGATTCGCTGTTAGATTATAGAGAGTTTAGTACTAATGATTTAACCGAAGTGCTAGCTGTCGTTCGACGTTGTTCCTTATCTAGAGCTAAAAGATCTACTACTATTTTAACGAAGTTATAATTCTAACGTCTCTTATTTATAGCAGCTAAGTTTTAAAGCCGAGGTATAATCTTATCTTATATATAAAAGAACTGTTCTAATTCTAGTATTACTCTGAGTATAGCTATACTTAAAAAGCGACTCTTGAAATCAGTAAAAGTTTCTTTAGCGTAATCTCTCTATCTATCTATCTATAAGGCTTCGAAAGCGTTCTAAGCATCCTCTATCTTATAGCTGGTTAAAAAGTATAAATCTAAGAGAGTTATTATGTCTTCTTAATCTTTGAAAACAAGAACCGATTCCGATATCTCTCTATATCTAGGCTCTAGGTAGTTCCTAGCAAGTCTAGTCGTTATACTCTAAATAAGAGCTTTTTAGGTCAAAGAAGTAGAATAATAGTCGGCATTCACTAGAAGTCTATCGAGTACTAATATCTTCTATTGTCGGTATATAGATAATATAATACCGTTATCTAAAGGTTTAATCGATTCAGTAATCTTGCTTTTCAAGGATTAGAGAGGGTTCGTATTGTTTTCAGAACCGAGTCAGGTGTTCAGTCAGAAGATATCAGAGACAGTGGCGTTTCTTAGCCGAAAGGGGTATGAATTCGAGCTTAGAAGCAGAGAAGAGTCGGATCGAGAAGGGTTCAGTAGAGTAGCGTTAGCTAATCATAGATAGCTCGGAGACAAAGTAATTTATTAACTTTGAAATTCGCCTATTATCCTTTCTATCTTTAACTCTATCTCAGCTAACCGATTCTTTGTTTTTTATCCTTCTATCTCTAGAGCTTATACTATACTCCGTATCATGTCTATATTTCAAAAGTCTCCCTTATCTTTGTTGTTTCTTCGAGACCTTTTAGGTCTAGGCGTACGGGTATGGTTCGGAGAGAGTTCGAATAAGAGTTCGAATAAGAGGTGTATTTTAGAAGGTTACTTAGAAAGCGGAGCTAATAGCTTAGAAGTCGGTTTAAAGAGAGGTAAGAACAGATTTAGAAGCCTTTATAATAACTTTATAGTCGACTTCCTAAACCTTATATAGTAATCTCTATATAGAGAGAGTTATTAGAAACCTCGAGAACACTTAATATATCCTTTTCTCTTCGACGTATTAAGAATATAATTTTACTAGCTAACTAATAGATACTAAACTCTAATATTACTAGGTATTTATAAAGTCTCTAGTTTCGTAGCTATTTAAGCTTATTCTTAGTATTACTAATTCGAATCTAGCTTAATACGAAAGAGGTATATAACTAACGTACTCGAGTAAAATTAGATTAGATTAGATTAATCGCTATTAATCTAATATAAATAACACTTTTTAAGTATTAGTTATAATCTAATCTAATCTAATCACGTTAATCAGATTAATAATTAAGAGTATATATATTCTATTAATAAACTTAACGTCTTAGCACTATTTAAGCTTATTAATAGATTAGACTAAGTAGTAAATCATCTAATTCACCTTCTCTTAGCTTCTTATTTACTCGCTATAGTATAAATATAATAATATTAATATATATATATATATTAGTATTATACTTTATCTTAGCTCTAAAAGCCTTAAAAAGTTACTACTTAATAATTATTTCGTCTAAAATTACTCTATTAATATATAATAAGTGAAGCTATTTCTAAATCGTCTCTTTAATATAAAATAAGTTAATTAGAAAATTACTTAAATAATATTATAATCTAAGGAAGATATCTCTCTTAACCTCTTATAAAGTAGAAATCGTTCTAAGCTCTCTAAAAGAGTTATAATCTTTACTAATAAATTATTATATTTACTACTAAAGTTACTACTTTTCTAAAAAGTAAGTAAGAGATAACTTAATTCGAGTATTTAAGCGAGGTTTCTCTCTTATAAACCTCTCTTCTAGTTAAACTTCTAATAAGCTAAGATAATTTATAAGTAATTTAATTACTTTAAAATTAAGAGAGGATTAGTAAATAAATCCTAATATATAAGGAGCTAAAAGAGCTTAAATATATACTCTAAATCTATTCTAAATTAACGTTCTAAGCTTAGATTAATACTCTACTAAGAGACGACGATCTCTTTTAAAATCCTATTAATTTAGTACTATAGTATAAGATACTATTCTAAGTATAGTATAAAGACGAAAAAGAGGGAATTACTCTTTTTAAAGAGTACTTTAATATATACTTCCTATATATTTTAAATATATAGAGCTACTTTAATACTAATAATACTTAAATCTTAGATTTATAGATAACGTTTTATTATTATTAGTATAGAAAGAAGAGCGACGATTTAGTAGTATATAATATTATAATTAATACTACTTAAAGAAAAAGAGACGATTTATACTCTTATAATATTTAAGTAATATTACTAAAGAGCTCTACTTATAATATTACTATCTTTTATACTAAAAGCTTAAATAGCTATAATTATATACTTAATAATATAAATATTACTAAATATAATAAAATTCTTTACTAAATAGTCGTTAAGCGCTTCTAACTTTATATCTCTCTAAATATTCTTTAATTATTATACTATATATATAATAATCTTAATAAGATAGAAGGTTAATATCTTACGCTTAATAGTATCTATAATTAGATAAAACTTATATATAGTAAGAATAATAAGCTCTTAGCTTTCTCTAGGCGCTTAAATACTAATAATTATAAATTTAATAATATATTAAAGTATAAAGAAATATATAATAAGCTTAATCTTCTTACTAAATCGCTCTATATTAATAAGATTAAGAGTTTTCAAAAGAGTAGAGCTAGTAGTACTAGGATTAAAAGAAGATATAGTTTTATATAAGTAAGTAGAAAATAGTTAGAAAGCCTTAGATATAGTAGATATCTTATACTATTTAATAGTATATATAAGATAAATTAATTTAAGTAGAAATTATTTATAATTATATATTACTTAAATTATAGAATATATTATTCTTCTGCCTTCTTTTATACTAAATTTAAAGACGTTAAACTTATTAATATATACTTTTAAACTCCTATTAAATAGATAAAGGTCTATTTTAATAAGTTTATCTAGTAGATTAAATATACTCTTATAAATAACTCTCTAAGTAAGTAACTTATAATTAGAGAAGTCTTCTCTACTAAGAGCGTAAACTCTATCTATAGTAATATTACTTATAAATAATAATTAATTAAACCTCTATAGTTGTATTTATCTCTTCTAAATAGTCTAATAGCTTAAAAGCACTCTTTTTAATTAATATATATCTATAAGTTATATTAAATTACTTACTACTGCTTTTAATATATATTACTAGATAGAATAAAGATTAAAAAAAGTAAGAATAAGAGCTAGGATTCAAAGGAGTATATTGAAAAGAGAGTAGTATAATATAAGATCTAAATAGATAAAGTATATATAGTAGAAGAACTCTATTCTTAAGTAAATATTAACTACTAGTTTAAATAAAAGTTAGTACTTTAAAACCTAAATAGTACCTTAGTTTAAGAAAGAATTAAGCCTTACTATATTTAATAGATATAGTAATTAAAGCTATTAAGACTTATACTATAGATTATAATACTAGAGATAACGTAGCTAAATACTTACTTAAGAATAAAGAGCTAGCTTATAGTAATTAATACTTAGCTTCTTTATAAAGCTATTTCTAAAACTTAGCTAGATAATCTTTTAAGATAATCTTTAAGTAGTAATAGATTAATATAATAATACTAGTAAGCTTAAAGATCTTAAATAAATTATAGAGAAATATCGATTTAATACTAATAATAAATATAATTATAAGACTCTTTAAATATAAAATCTACTCTATTACTATATACTTAAGAAGTATAAACTTAGCCTAGCTTAATATACTACTAAGAACGACTATATATCTAAAAAAGATATAAATATAAGAGAAGAAATATAATAGGAAAAGTTTACTAAACTCTTTAAAGTATTCTTCTTTTATAATATATACTAAAAGCCTTCTTATAAGCCTTCTATTATATAAGCTACTACTATACTAGCTTTATCTTCTATATATTAATAAATTAGTATATTAGATTAAGAAGAAAGATTATACTTTTAAGAGTATATATAAGTAGAGAGAAGTATTTAAAACTAAATCTAAGATATTATTTAATTAAAACCTTTATAATTTTAATCTATTAATAAATAAGATTAAAAGTAAGCTAGTTAATAAGAAGATTATCAACTATTATAAAGAGATTATTAAAAGTATCTAAGACTTTTATATTACGTCTCTACTACTCTAAGATAAAGCTATACTTAATATAGAGAGAGATATAAATATAGCTTAACTTATTACTCTATAATATTATAAGTATACTATACTAGATTTATAAGAGTAAGAGATAGATAATTTAGAATTACTACTAATTAAGCTTAATATTAGATCCTTAAATAAGAATAAGAGGTTTAAAAAGAATCGTTCTATTTAATATAGACTCTTTCTCTTAAGCTAGTAAACGTAGAAAGTATAATTTAGATAGTAGATAATTATAAGTATAGTAGATATATTCTATATATTATATTAGTAGTACTTTTAGTATTTTTTAAGAGGTTTAGATACTTTAAGATCTAGTCTTTTAAGTACTCGCTTTTAGTAAATATTTAAGAAGTATTAATTATAGAATAGATATTATAGTTTTATCTATTTATATATCTTATTTACTATTTCTATTCTATTTACTTAGTAATAGAATCTCTTTAAATTTACTTATAAAGATATTATTTACTTAGGAAAGTAGATATATTAATATAGAGTTATTAAATAAAGTCGCTATAAGAGTATAGCTTAGTATATTAATAGAAGAGAAGTTCCTATAATAAATTAATTAATTATTATAGCACGTGACCGGCCCGAAGAAGTCGGAGCACGGACCGATGGCTTAGTATAGCGTCGGAGTAGCTTTCTTATATACTAGAAGCTTAAGTAAGACCTTCTAAATAGCTTTTTTACTACGAGAACTACTAAATAACGCTTAACGAACGCTAAATATTATATTATATCTTTTCTTCTATTTACTAATAAAACTTTATTATATACTATTAAACTTAATATCTACTCTTATAGACTAGAACTTAGATCGAATGTTTTCTTCCGATTTATTAAGCGAATTATAGAGGAATTTATCAAAGTCTACATTTCCTATCGAACGTTAGTACTTAACAACTTATATCGAATGTTTTCATCCGATTCTTAACGAAAACGTCAAAGTATTTTATCACGGAATTCAGCTGGGCCTCCGGTAACACGTGACCCGGGGAGTCTATATATAGCCTCTTAGGCCTTTACTTTAGCTTAGTATCTTAAAAAAACACTCTCTACTTCTTAGCTTGTCCTTAACATCTAATAGGGAGATCTGAAGATCGGAAATCTAGGCCTGTCTTTCTCTAGTACCTTAATATTAACCTCTCCTGAAATAGATACTAATACTAGGAAACTAGCTTCTGCTACGTTTATCGTTTTGGTTTCAGTAGACCTCACACCTCTCTCTTCTTCAAACCGCCGCACTTCGTTATCGATAAGTCCTAATAGAGCGTCCTAAAAGAACAAAAGTCTAAAAACAATTAAATCGTAAATCGCAAATCATAAATCGTAAAAGTTAAGTATTTATAGCTAGATTAACTAAGGCCTCGATAAGCTATAGCTAATTATATTATACTATCTACTTATACTCTTACCTCTTATTCTATTCTTTTATATATTACGTATATCGAGAGAGTATAGATAAGAACAGTGTTTTAGGTTTCTCTATCTAATCTATTATTCTATTCTACCTTAACGCTTCTTCTCTCTCCTACCTCTATTTTAAGGCTATCCCGCCTTCTCCTATTCTAGCTTTCCTAGCTACTCCTATTCTATAGTACTTACTTACCTTTCCTTACTAAATAGAGAGGCTAGAATAGAAAGAGTTAGACTAGTTAATTTCGCTTAAAGCTCGGAAGGCGGCTCTAATTTCGCTTAATATCTAGAAGGTAGGTAGACTAGGTTACTAATTTCACTTAATATCTAGAAGGCGGGTAAAAAAGAAGATCTAGGTCCTAATTAGAGAGTTACCTTCCTAATCCTACTCTAGCTTAGTCTTCTTTTTTTATCTACCTAGCTACTCCTATTCTGTTTTTAGAACTTTCCTAGCTACTTCTATTCTAGTTAGAGTACCTAGCCTACTAAACTTAGCCTAGCCTTAATCCTAATCTAGCCTAGTCTCTTCTATCCTTACCTAGGTAAGTAGCCTATTCTATTCTAAGTACTAGGCTAACTAAGGCGGGGAAAGCTAAAACACTAGATAAGAATATAGGTAAAAGTATAGAAGAGAGAGAGTAAGAGAGTAAGTAAACATTTCAGAGGAAAGTTTTTCTTAGCGTAGATAAGAGGAGTTTAGCTAAAGTAGTAAACATCCTCTCTCTCTCTTCCTCTCTTTCTCTCTTTCTCTTACTCTCTCTCTCTCTCTCTCGCTTATTTATCTAGAAATAATATAGAAAGAATATAATAGAAAGGAGACGGTAGTAAGAGAGCGATATTACTACTATACTTATAATACCGATTATCTCTCTCTATTCGTTAATTAGCTAGTTACTATAGTTAAGACTATTAAGTCTTAATATAGAGAGAGGAGAGGAGAGAGGAGTGAGGATAAAGAGAGAGAGGGAATTTAATTATTCTCTTTTTTATTTATAGAAAGTAACTTTTTACGATTTACGATTTACGATTTGTGATTTAGTCGTTTTTAGACTTTTGTAGATTTAGGAAGCCGTACCTAACCTCTTTATTAGACTCTTTAAGAAATCTCGCATCGCATCTATTATCATAGCCCCTCGTTCTCAACCACGATAACGACGGTTAATACGATGCCTCCTCCGCCAATACCGGGATGGGATACTTGGTTTGTAAAACAAAAGAAGATGTACGCGAGATGGAATGCGAGAGAAAAGAAACCCGGTTTCATAATCAAGATCAAATCTATAGAGCGACTAGCTCGCATGTCAACTAGCTCCAATATACACGAGCACACCGACTTTGTCATCGACGAGAAAACCGAGAGAAGAGGAAGAAAACAGCTTAGCTCCTATATCCCGTCGGCTTAGAGAGCAGTTCGAGGAGTTTGTTCGGGAATCCAACCTTGCGAAGCCGGAAGCCTAGAGAAAGCAATACACCGGCTTTACCGCTACTAAATAGATTAACTCACGAGACTCTAAAAACAGTTGCTTCTCCTTACCGGCTTTGCGCTCTCGAGAGTTACGATACTCTCAAACGTCTCCCACCGAACCTAGCCTTGTACGCTGTATAATTGCTTAAGTTCTCGCTCCCGCGGGACAACATTCGCATCCTTGAAACCGAGCACTCACTCCCACGAAGTACACTCCTTTTCTGCAATCTACGATTCTAGCTACACATCGAATTCCGAAGTATAATGTGAGAAAGAAAGAGCATACCCCTAGGATCCTAGCTAAGATAAAAAAAGCAGTAGTGAAGAAGTTTGCGACTCGGTGATAGATTTCTATGGGACTTGGGACTTCGGATTTTATTTACTTGAAGTTCGCTTATTTCCTTAGAATCTATTTATACCTGCGATATTATAGGTACTTATTAAGAGTTAATCTCGAGCATAGTTACTTAGGAAATTATTACTTCGCGAGACATTACTTTACTTTTAAATAGTCTTTATAGAGAGAGATATTTCTTTTTCTAATCTAATCTAATCGCGAAATAGCTATTAGCTCTTAGTTAGCTAAAGATTCTCTTACTTAAAATCTAAATAGCGAGTTTATACTACTCTTAATTTTTTAATATCTACGTTCTTCTTCTTATTCTTCTTTAAATTCTCTTTCTTATACTCTTTCTTAGCCTACTCTACTATTATAGCTACTATTCTATTACTAGTAGTTTTATAGTTCTCTATTACTTTTCTATACTATATTCTCTTAAGCTTGATTTAGACGCGCTGTTTTAATAATTTTTAATTCTCTATATATAGAAAGACACTCTTAATTTATTCTTAGAAGAGTTTATTTTAAGATTCTTTTTATTTTTAGGTTTTAGTATATAAGTAGTATATAGTTAGTACTATTATAATATTCTAATATTTTATTTATTTATTTATTACTATTTAACGTTAGACAGAGTCTAGATCGCGTAGTCTAGGTTCTAAAAAGTTCTAAAGGAGAGTAAATAATACTAGAGAGGTACTCTAGGCTATAGAGAGCGTAAATAAGTAAGCTAATTTATAAAAGATAGTTTAAAGAGAAGCTCTACTTTTAAAATAGCTCTTATTCTTAAATAGTTTAATAAATTAGAAAAAGATAAAGGAGATATATAAAAGTATAAGAGAGAGAAGAGAAAGGAAGTAATTAAACTATCTTAAGAGATAGATCTTTATAAAGAATTTAGTCTTAGTATAGACCTTATAAAAGAGTTTCTTAGACCTAGGTCTAAAGAGAAGTTAAGGCTTTCTCTTAGCCTTAGCTAATAGCTTTAGGTCTTTATTATTTATAAGCTTATAAAAGAGTAGGTAGAATTATATCTTTACCTTCTTATATTTATAGTTCCTTAACTCTAGAAGTATATTAAAGTAGAAGAAGCAAAGGTAGTATACTATAAAGTCTTTATAACTAGTATAAGCTATAATTAGCTAAGCTAGAACCTCTCTTAGTAGCTTAAGAGTCCTAGGCTTCGAGGACTAGGAAGTAAGACCTAGCCTCTTATAAGTATCTAGAAGTATAGTCTACTAGAGTTAATTTATAAGCTTAATTCCTATCTTCTTAGTCTTATAATTAAGTATAGTAGTATAAAGTTATAATAGCACGAAATATATATAACTATAGTAGAGGCATATAGGAGTATATATAGAAGAATGACGTATATAGATACTAGGTACTAATATAGAAGAAAACAATAACTATCCTTCTTCTATACCGAGTATAAACATCTATATATAAGAGGTTAGAGACTACTAAGTCTTAATAAGAATAATAACCGAGTCTTTCCTAATATAGCTACTAAAATAATAAGAGCTTTAAAGCTAAATATATAAGACCTTAAAACAAAATATATAATATCTAATCCTTACTCTCTTTAGTACCTTCTATCTAATAAGTTATAGAAGTATTAATAGTTATAGAGGTATTAGTAGTTCTATAAGTATCTATAATTTAGAATAGTATACTATTATATTCTCTCTCTTTTAAAAAGACTTGTCTCAAGTCTTTAGTTATTAATTAGTATAGTATTAAGTCGACTAGAGCATTGTTTACGTCTTTATTATAAAGAATATGACTTATCTACTATTATAATGTCTAGTAGTTAGAGTAGGGTTAGTAGCTAGTAGTATTATTATTTTAAGAGATGATTATTCTCTATTTACTATTATATATTATATAATAATAGATGTAAATAGAAGAGAGGTTAATTATTAGCTAACGGGTAAGAAGTAGTATACTACTATAGAGTTATTATGTTCTTATTATTATTATATATTATAATAGTAATTATTAAGTAATAAATAATAATTGTAAGCGATAGCTATTATTATAAGTAGTATATTAGTAGGCGACTTTTCTCTAATTCTAACTTCTCTTCTTCTTTTCTTTTTATCTAAAATAATATATATATAGTAAGAATACCTTCTAATTAGGTATATCCTTATATACTGACTTTTATCCTAGAATATATATATATATTAGTAAGTCTTTCTCTTCTTTATTAGGCCTGATTTAGAGCTAATCTAATATAGTAAAATACCTCTCCTATGTTCTCCTAGTACGCTTCCGGCTATCTACTAAGTCTACTATGTTCAGTGCCTTTAGGTAAAATCTTAGAACAGAGATTACGTTTATACTTTTAAGAAGCTAAAGTCGAAGAAGTATAGTTACTACATTAAGTAGAATACTATATATATCTTAGTAAGTTTAATCTTAAATATATATTAAATCTATTCTAACTTAAGTAGTTGCTATAGTTTATAGAGAAGAAGTTTAATAAGCTTTAGCTTAAAAAGAAGAAGAGAGAGATTAAGAAGGCTATTAAGGCCTTAGATAAGGTATTAGTTATTACTAGTATAGAGGTATTAAAGAATAGTTTAGAGATATAGTTTATACTCTTAGAGAAGACTTAGACGCTTTATACTAAGGTTACTATAAGTACCTCTTACTTATTAGAGAGGTTTCAGTTACTAATAATTAATAGTCCTTATACTATACTATAGAGAGTAGAACCTTTATCTAAACCTAGGTTTAGGTCCTCTTTAAAGCCTACTTAAAAAGTTTATAAGCGTCCCTTCTAAAGCTAGTTATAAGAGGTTACTAAGGTAAGAAGCATACTTATAAGAAGGAGATAGAGGAAGAGCTAATTTAGGCTTCTTATACTTAGGAGAGTAAGGAGGAGGATAATAAGTTAGAAGAAGAAGAGGCTACGGTCTAGGAAGAGTTAGTAGGCTCTGTTTTAGTAGTAACTCGGTCTTAGTTCTTTACTTTATTAACTTTAAATATTTCTACTAGTTAGTGTTTTATCTTAGGTTTTTATTATAAGTTCCTTATTAAAAGTGACTAGAATTAGAGAGTATTAATAGAGTTTATAAATTAACTCTTTTATCTAATTCTTATCTAATTCCTATATATTAAGCTATTTAGAGAGGTGTTAGAGTAGTTCTAGCTCTTTTAGATATTTAGTATAAAAGTCTCTTAGATAATATAGTAAACCTTAAAAATTATTTATAGAATACTAAGTAGGATCTAAATTATATCTAACCTATTTTACTTAATACTATAGCTATCTTTTAAAAAGCTTACTACTAAGTATTTCTTATACTTTCTATTCTTATATACTTTCAATAATATCTAGTAGAGGCTCTAGAGCCTCTTATCTTAGTAAAGAGATATTTAGATCCTTTAAAAGTATATTAAGAGTAAAAACATTATAAATTAATAAGCTTTTAGGAAGTTTTAGCTTATAGAAGTATCTTATACATTCTAGTATTTTAAAAGGTTTTATTTACTATTTAGTAAGCTTTTAGCTAGAACGATTTATCTTAAGATTCTTAGTAGATAAGTAGACTTTATCTCTAACGTCTTAGTTAATAGCTCTTTAGTATTAGTTTATACTATCTTCTATCTTCTTTTAAGCCTTATCTATATTATCTTTAGCTATCCTCTAAGTAGAGTATATATATTAGGCTACTTTTACTACTTTATTATAGTTAAGTCGTTTCTAGAGAATAGAAGTCTTTAGTATATTCTAGTTTTATAAGGTCTTTAAGTTAAGTCTAAACTTAAGCTAATAAAGGGTTATACTAATAGATAAGTATAAAAGTATTATTTATACTCTATCTATTAGAGGGATTAATTTACTTTAGTTATCTTAATAGTAGGTTATAAAGAGCCTTAGTCTCTAATCGATATATCGGTTTATTATCTCTGTCTATCTATCTATTTATTTATAGTAGATAGTACTAAGCTTAAGCTTAATACTAATTATTTAATAAAATTTAGTCTAAAATAATAATATAAATTAAGGTCTTTGATTAGATATAATCGATTTAGAGTAATAACTAAAATAGTAAATCTATTAAATAAAGAGTTTAGCTAGTCTTTTAGCGTCTATAGTTAAGTAATAGAGTATTAATACTAAATCCTTTCTAAGTTAGTTAATAAATACTAATATAGTATTAAATCTATGTTTATCTTTTAGGAATAATTTAAAGTCTATATATAAATGTTATATAAGATAGTTAAGTATAGGTAAGAGGTAAAGAAAGCCTTATTACTTAGTTTATTAAGAATAGGAGTATTTATAAGCTTAATAATTCCTTATATATCTCTTATAGTCTAAAAACATTCTAGCCTAGTAGTAGTATTATACTAATAACTAGTATATCTTTTTTATACTTAGGTAAGTACTAGATACTTAGTTATAGACTTCTTAGATTAGTTTTATATAGAGTTTAGTATTCTTTTAAATATAAAGTTAGTCTTTAAAGAGTAGTAAATTGTTTAATAAGAGGTAGTATCTATTTAGAAGTTTATAACGTTCTTTCTAAAAGGAGTATAGGTTATCTTCTTTTAACTTTTAAATTATATTTAAACTTATTTTTAGAATAATATCTAACTAAATTATATTAAGAGATATAGACTATTCTTATAAAAAGGTTTAAGTAAGTTTAGTATTAATTTAGAAGTTTAAATAGTTAGGTACTAAAAGGGTATATAAGCGGCTATCTACTTTAGCTTAATTATAGGTTTTTAAGTCTTATTTATATTAGGTTAATATATCTATTTTCTAATTACTCTTCTTAGACATAAATTAGATTTAAAAGTTAAAGTCTAATAAAAACTCTATTTATTAGACTTACTTAGCTATAAGTAGCTTAGTTATTATAAAGTATTCTAATAATCTATAATTTAAATATACGTTAATATACTTTTAATATAATATAAGTTTAGAGCGCTATTTCTTAAAAGCTTCTATAATAGTAGATAGTTCTTTATTATAGATCTTTTAGTTTACTTTATAGCTAACTAAGACGTATAAGTAAAACCTAATAGAGTACTAAAGGCTATTATATTATTATAAGAATATATCTATTATTACTTCTTCTAAGAAGTTTATTTCTACCTTTATATTATAATCGAGATTAAAGTAGTATAATATTTAAATTATAAGTAGTCTAGTTCTTAGTACTTTAAAAGCTTCTTTATATTTAAGTATTTATAAAAACAGCTTTATAAGATATATTATCGTAGTTAAGGGTTTAGTAATTTTAGTATAACCTTTAATAAATTATTTATAAAATCTTATAAACCCTAGGTAAGACTTTATACCTATTATAGTATTAGATTAGACCTAGTTTTATAAAAGCTCTACTTTTTTAAAGTTAACTTTAAGTCTTTTTATAGTTAAGATAAATCTTAAGTATTTAACTCTAGTAATACTAAATTCGCTTTTCTTAATATCTACTTAAAGTTCTACTTCTTAAAACTAATTTAGAACCTTCTTAACTTATTCTTTATATTCTTTAATAGTATTTAAATAAATTAAAATATTATTTAAATAGATAATATAGAAGTTATCTAAATAGTTAATTAAGACGTTATTTATATAATATTAATAAGTAGTAAGGCTATTATAGAGTTTAAAAGGGAGGACTTTATATTTATATATATTATATCTAGTTCTAAATATAGTTATCTCTTCTAAGTTAGAGTCTATTTAGATATAATAGAAAGCTTATCTAATATCTAATTTAGTAAAGATTTTAGCTATTCTTATTTTAGAAAGAAGCTTATTAATATAAGAGATTAAGTAGAGATTATTTCTTATTAGAGTATTAAGCTTTTTATAATTAATATAGAACTATAACTTATTACTATTAGCCTTTTTAATAAAAAGTACTAGAGAGGCAAAAGAGCTATTACTATTAATAATAAACTCCTTATCTAAGTTCTTTATAAGATACTCCTTTATAGCTTTAAGCTCTATAGTTAACTATTAATATAGAGGTAAAAAGGAATTAGGAAGTAGCTTATTTAAAGTAATCTTATAGTTATATTTATAGTAAGAAGAGAGCTTATTAAAAGCTACTTTTAAGAATACGTCTTTATAAGATAAGTAATATTTTAGAAGTTAAGCTTATATTAGAGTCTTTATCTTATTATTATCTTAAAGAAAAGTAGATCTTTTATTAATAATCTAATCTAGCTTATATATACTTATTATATAAAATTCTAAGTTAGGTTATTTTATATTAAAGTATATAACGTTTATACTAATTTTATAGATAAAAGAGTATAAAGTCTAACCTTTTAAGACTATACTAGTAGGTTATAAGGGCTTTAAACTAGAGTTAGATATTAAAATTTTAGAAAGTATTATTATAGATAAGAGTAATAACTTAGCTATATTTATAAGTCTACTCTTTTTATATCTTTCTTATTAATAGATTATATATTCCCTTTAATTCGTATCTAACTAGTAGTTTAAAAAGAGTTTCTAGTTCTAGCTAGAAAGTAAGAGTAAAATTTCCTTACTATAGTAAAGAGTTAGAGAGTTATTAGCTAACTAAGTAATCTAGTTCTTTAAGAGGTTAAGTAGAACTTTAAAATAGTTTAACTACTTATTACTAATAATTAGGTCTTATTATCTAAGGTCTAAGATAATAAAGAGGTAGTTATAAATATAACACTTATCTATATTTAGATATAGCTATATAAACTAAGTTACTTAGCTTTTAGTACTATTATTATATCTATAAATAGATATAGAATAAGGTAGTTTCTAAATCTATAAACCTATTACTTTTAATAGTTAAAGAGCTAGAAGTTAATTTAGAAACAAGTACCTATTTACTCCTATATCTATTAAAGCTTATATTTTAATACTATATCTCTATATACTAAATATAGTATTTATAAAGAACTATTTTCCTCTTATAAGTTTAGAAAGGTTAAGTCTAGCTAGATTATATTTATATAAGCTTAAGAAGGTATCTTTACCTAAGCCTCTTTATTTTCCTCCTAACCTAGGTTATAGTTAAAGTACTCTTTAAGTAGTTATTCTTACTTAGGTTAATTATCTATTTCATTAATACTAAGTAGATTAGAATAGTTAAGCTTAATATATCTAGGTTTCTTATAATTATAATACTTTATACTAGTAGAGAATTAGTCTATAGATAAAGGTACTAAAGTCTTTAATCTTTTACTAGTAGAAGAGGGCCTAGGAGTTTAAAAAGTTCTTTAAAGAATAATATAAAGTCTATATAAGAGAGGTAAGAGTTTTATTAAGAAACTAGATAAAGTTTAGTTAGTATTAGGCTTTTAGTATAATAAGCTTATTATAATAGGTTTTTTAGTACTTATTATACTAGTTATATATAACTTAGTATTATAACACTATTTCTTATTTATAAATAATAGGTCTCTTACTATCTTATTAAAGTTAGTATTCTAGTATCTCTTACTATTAACTAATTAGGTTTAAAGCTAAAGTATAAGCTTATTTTATATATAGTAGAACTTATCTTACTTAGATACTTCTCTAAGTATTACTATACTTAAAAAGCAACTTTTAAATTCTATAAAACTTTCTCTTATATAACCCTTTTATTTTATCTAAAAAGACTAAAAAGCGTTCTAGGTATCCTCCTTCTTATAACTAGTTAGATAGTAGGTATTAAGAAGTTTAATTATTTCTTTTAAATCTTTAAATACTATCTTACTTATATTAGACTTATATTAGAGCTCTAAGTAGTTCTAAGTAAGTTTTATTATTATCTTCTAAATAAGAGCTTTATAAGTTAAAGGTATCTAATAATAGTTAGTATTTATATAGAGTTAATTATATATTAATATTCTCTATTACTTATATATAAGTAAAATACTATTATCTAAAAGTTTAATTTTTTCTATAATCTTACTTTTAATAGGTTAAAAGGCTTTTAAAGTACTTTTAGGTTATAAGTATAAAGTAGGTTATTATAAGAAAGGAATATTAGAGGTAGAGTCTTATCTAAGATAATAGTTTAAAGAGACTAAAGGAGGTATTTATATAAGTTAAATAAGACTTAGACTTTAGTTATTATTTAGTAGTTATTAACTAATTTACTATACTAAGTCTAATAATTAAATAATCTAATTATCTTACTTTAAAATTCTCTATTCTTTTTCTTAATTCTTAGCCTTTATAGCTTAGATTATACTCTATATCTTATCTATATTAGAGAAGTCTTATTAATCTCTCTAGCTTCTAGGCACTAGGCCTTTACCTTTATTATTCTTAGGCTTCTTAGTATTCTTAAGAGTATAGTACCGAGTTAGAGACCTTTCTATAGAAGCTTAACTTTATTCTTTAAGAGAGGGCTCTATACTTAGGAGTAGAGCTTAGAAGAGACCTAGAGTTACTCTAGATTCTAATATATTAAATATTAAATTAGAAGAGAGGGGTAAGATTAGATTTAGAAGCCTTTTAGATAACTATTATAAGTTAACTTATTTACTAAATCTAAGGTTATTAGAACTCTTAGGAATACTTAGTATATTTTAATCTCTTAACATATCTATAATATAATTTTTACTAGCTATTTATATAAATACTAAACCCTAGTATTACTAGCTATCTAAGTAGTCTCTAATTACTTAGCTATATAAGAATACTATTATAATATTCTAAATCAAGAGTAAATTAACTTCTAAATAAAGAGTAATAATAAGCTTAAAAGAGATATTATTAAGGCTATTACTAGTAAGGAAGAGTTATTATTTTTATATAATAATACAAAATATATACAACTATAGTAAAGGTATATAAGAGTATATATAGAAGAATAACATATATAAATACTAGGTACTAATATAGAAGAAAATAATAACTATCCTTCTTTTATACTAAGTATAAACATCTATATATAAGAGGTTAGAGACTACTAAGTCTTAATAAGAATAATAACCGAGTCCTTCCTAATATAGCTACTAAAATAATAAGAGCTTTAAAGCTAAATATATAAGACCTTAAAATAAAATATATAATATCTGATCCTTACTCCCTTTAGCACCTTCTATCTAATAAGTCGTAGGAGTATTAGTAGTTATAGAGGTATCGGCAGTTCTACGAGTGTCTATAATTCAGAATAGCGTGCTATTACAAAAGTAAGGAGTAGAAGCTAGAAGGAGGAGTTAAGTAAGCTACTTTTCTTATAGCTTTATTAACTATCTTATTACTATAGATTCCTATATAACTAGGGTATTATCTTATTTAAATTTTCCTAGGATATAGCTAAGTAAAGTTAAAGACTTTATTAAAGGTTTCTTATAATATACTATAAGATAAGTAGGTTAGTTAGAACATAGCTTTAAGGTTATTAAGATAAATCTAGTATTTTATAGCTAAGGTCTAAAAAGAGGATCTAAGAGCTAGTTTAAGACTATATAGAGTAGCTTTTGCCTTTATATTATAAATTTCTAAGGTTTTACTAAAAGAGAAGAGCTTTATATTTAATATAACCTCTTCTTTTATAAAGTATATACCTTTACTAGTACTTTTATTATCTAAGTAAAAGCTATTAGTAAATATAACTAAGTCTATAAAAGAGACTAAGGTAAGGAATTTAAGGAATTCAGCTTTATAGGATTCTTTATTATTATTAGAGCTTAGGCCTACTACTTTAAAGAGATAGGTTTATTAGTTAAATCCTCTATTCTATAAAAGGTCTTAAATTAGATTAATTTCTTCTAAGAGAGAGAGAGGTTAAGAGGACTAGTAAATAAGCCTAGCTTTTAAGTAAGAGTTATTTAGGTATTACTTAAGTAGGTAAGCTAAGTTAAGATATTAAGTTCTAGCTTTAAAAGCTCTACTTTTAGTAATAAGAGTAATCTTAGTAGCTAATAAGCTAGATTCTATAAGAAGTACTAAGGTAGAGGTAGTTTTATAGACTAGGAGAATAATTTTAGTATACTTTATAACTACTCTATCTAAGAGTATTAGATAATAGCTAATCTAGTTATTTATAAGACCTATACTACCTATTTTCCTTATATAGCCTAGGTACTAGGTCTTATATTTAAAGTAAGTAATTAAAAGGATATAAGCTATAGTAGCTTATTTTAGAAGATATAGAGAGAATCTCTTTACTATATTTATTATACTTTTAAGAGTATTAGTTATAAGTATAGCTTTATTAGCTATTCTTTTAATATAGTTATAAAAAGTAAAGTAAGGGTTAAAGAAGATACTAAGCTACTAAAGCTCTTTTATAAGCTTTATTATCTTTCTTTTAACTATAATAGAAGAGAGAGGTTAAATCTCTCTTTCTTTTTACTTTCTTTTATAAGAGAAGTAAAAAAGTTCTAACTTTTTAGTATTAAAAGTAATACTCTTATCTATACCTTACTTAAGTATACTAGTTACTTATTCTATAAGTAACTTAATATTCTCTACTTTTAAAAGTCTAGAAATAAGTAGTCTAATATCATTTATATAGCTAAATCTCTATATTACTAGAAGTAAGCTAACTCCTAGTTTAAAAAGAGATTAGATATATAATATAAAAAGAATTAGTAAGATAGATAAGCTTTAAAAAAAGCTATATTTAAGTAAGATAGCGTCTCTTATCTCTTTATTAAGCTTTACTTTTATAAATCTATTAGTTAAGAAGAAGGAGACCTATTTTATAAGATAGTATAACTATCTTTACTCTCTAAGTCTTATAATTAAGTAGCTAAGAAGTACTATATTAAAGGCTCTCTTAATATTAAGTATAAGAAGAGAAGCTTCTTATTTATCTATAAGAGCTAACTTAATATTAAAGGTAAGGTAGATAGTAAGGTTTATAATAGCTCTTAATAGAAGAGTACTAAACTAGTTCTATCCTAGAATAGCGTGTTTAATAGCTATCTAAGAGACTTACTTAGTAAGAAGCCTTTTAAGCTCTTTTCTAAAAACTAAGAGTAGTATAATTAGCTAGTATACTTAAAGAGAAGATTTATCTTTCTTATTAAGCTTTAGAATAATAGTAATAATAATAGTATAGAAGATCTTTAAATAAAAGCCTATTTTAATATAGCTTTTAAATAAAGAGAGAATAAAGCTTAATATTTATAGCTAGGCTATTTTAAAAACCTCTATTATAAGCTTATCCTCCTCTAGTATAGTTAAAGCTTTACTAAGAATTAATTTCTTAACCTTATATAAAGTAAGATTAGCTTATAGTAAAGACTAGGAAGTAGTAGTTAGAGTATTAAATAGAATATCTCTAATCTTAGCTTTATTTATAAATAGCTCTTATACTAGAATCTTTTACTTTTCTTAAGTAGTAAAGCTTAATTAGCTTACTAAGTCTTTTAAAGGTAAGGACTTATAGACTCTAGTACTCTAGTACTACTTATAAATCTTAAAAACGTCTTTACTTCTTATTATCTTATTAATTAGACTATAGAAGTATTCTCTCTTTACTTTCTAGATCTCCTATCTTAAACTTTTATAAAGAGACTTTAAGACTTATAGGTTTATTCTACGTCTTTATACTTACCTAGCCTTAGTAGCTACTACCTAGTACTCTTTATTCTACTAAGAGTATCTAAATCTATAACCAAGTTCTTACTTAGTACTATAGAGGTATATACTATATATACTCTTAATAATAAATCCTACTAAGGCTTTTAGTAAATTAGTATTTAATTACTCTATAAGTTTAAATAGCTATTATATTTTAAGCTTTTTTTAAAGAGTTACTTTAAAGGTTTTAGTATTAAGAGTACTAAGTTTTAAAAGTAGGTCCTTCTTTATTAGATTTCTTATATATAAGAGCTAAGTAAGAAGTAAGAAGTAATCTAAGCTATATTTAAAAGAGAGGTCTATCTTAATAGAGGCTTCTCTTTAAAAGAGGTTACTAAAGTAAAAGGTAAGGTTAAGAGTATTACTAAGGTTATATATTTATATCTTAAGAGAAGTAGAAAGTTATAACTCTTTATTCTCTATCTAGCTAATAAGTAGAGAGGTCTATATACTTTCTTAGCTAAGGAAGTCTAGTTATTAGAGCTAGCTCTTTAAATTTAAGTCTCTAGCTATAAGAGTATTTATAGTATAGATATATTCTAAGTTAAGAACAAGGTTAATAGCCTCTTTAGTACTCTTAACACTTAGGAGAGTATTATATATATTAAGAATATATAGTAGAAGGCTTTAAGAGAGTATAATCTTAATATAAATAAGGTCTTAGTAATTAAGTAAGAGTATAATTAGTAATTATTAGCTTAAAAGAATACTTATCCTTTTCTATATAAAAGTAAGTATTTAAGAAGGGTTCTTATTCTAGTTATAAATAAGTAAAAAGTAGATATAGTTTAAGTAGTATCTTATAATCTAATAGTTAATCTCTTTTTAATAAATATATAATTTTTATATAAGAACTATATCTACTTATCTAGAGTAAGTAAGTTAGAGAGCTAGCTCTTAATACTTATTAGACTTATATATATTAATTTATAAGACTTAGAGATAGTATTATTTAAAAGGTTCTTATCTACTTATAAGAGAGAGAGATTAGAATAAGTATTAGAGCTCTTAGATTAAGAGATAGAGTATAAAGGTAGAGAAAAGAAGGTGTTTAGAATAGCCTCCTTACTTAGCTAAGAGTTTAAAAGAGAAGGAGAGGTAGTAAGATAGTTTATTTCTATATTTATAAAGCTATAAGGTAAATCGTCCTCTTTTCTTAGTTATATCTTAAAGTATACTTATTAAATAGATCTTATATTCTCTACTAAAGGCAGAGGTCTAGTAGCTTTTAGCTAGAGTTAATATATAATATTATCTAAGATATAAGAACTACTATAGTATAAGTACTTTAATCTATATTAAGAATACTTAATATACTAAGAGTAGAAGTCTTCTAAGTAATTTATACTATTATAGAGGTAGTATTATTAGCTTTTATTATAATCCTAAGTATTATACTATTACTAGTACTTTAAATACTAAATTATAATAGACTTCTTTAAAAGGCGCTTAAAGTAGACTCTACTACTTAGAACTAAGATTATATTTAAGATAGTAGAAGAGCCTCTTATATTCTCTTCTTTAAAGAAGGTAATCTAAGTAGTATAGAATAGGTTATTTAAAAGAGAGCTAGTAGCTATATAAACTCTTATAAAGTCGGCTCTAATTCGTTTCTTAATTACTAATACTACTACTTTAAGAGTAGTAAAGGCTAGAGTTAATTAAATTACTTCTACTTAAGTAATCTAGATAGATTCTACCTTTTAAGAGATACTTAAAATATAGAAAGCTATCTAGTCTTATAGAAGCTCTATTCTAGTAGTACTAAAAAGAGTTTATATACTAGCTTTTTTTACTAAGAGAGATTATAAAGCTTCTTTATCTTTAGAGATAATAGTAAAGCTAGAATTAACTAAGAGTACCTTATATACTAGGTCTTTATATCTAATTCCTAGGTTATAAAGTACTAAGAAAATAGTATAAGTAGAGTAGACTTTATCTAAGAAGTTAGATAAGATTTAGATAAAGAGTCTAGGTCTTTTATTCTTATTCTTTTAAATAGAAGAGAGAGAGTAGAGTAAGGTTATTATTATTATTATTATCTTCTTTAAAGACTTAGTAGTTTAAGGTATCTTTTTAGGTAATAAGATATCCTTAGTAGTCTATATATAGGAAATTTTTCTTATAGTATTTAAAAAGGAGAGAAGAGTTAGAGAGAGCGTAGTAGCGTTCTTATACTCTAAGTAAGTGTTATAAGCTAAAGAAAGAGAAGGTAAGGTCTCTTTAGTATATACTTTATAGTAGAAGAGGTTAAGGTTAGTAACCTAGATATAGAAGGTTTAAAGAAGAGGTAAGAGATCTAAGAGAGTACTATTAAGAATAGTATTTAAATAGTAGTCTATAGCTTCTCTAATACCTCTAAAGAAGATTTAGGCTATAGTGTCTTATTTAAGAGACCTAGAAGTCTTAGAGATAAAGCGTTACTAAATAGCTAAGATAAGAGGAATTAGATAAACCTTCTCTCGCTTTATATCTCTTTTTAGAAGCGTAGATAAGAATAGAGAGCCTTCTAAGAGAGACTTTATAAAAGGAATTTCACTTCTTAATCGAGTATAAGTAAGATTAGGTGTTTTAGACTAAAAAATTTAGTCTCTGAAAAAAGGTATTATGTGTTTTATATAATAATATTCTAATAATATATTTATTTAAAATACTATAGTTTTTTACTATAATTTTATAATAATTAACACTTTTATTCTCTAAATAATCGTAAATATCTAGAATATTCTTTAAATTACTTAAAAAGTAACTACTCTATCTTTTAAATAATATCTCTTAAAAATAAGAGTATTCTAGTTATAAAAGAGAGATATTTAAGTTAGTCTATACTTTTTCTCTACTATAATTAACACTTTTATTCTCTAAATTAATTATAAAGTAACTATTCTATCTCTTAAATAATACCTCTTAAAAAAGAGAGTATTCTAGTTAGAAAAGAGAGATATATAAGTTAGTTATTATTTACTATTTTTACTATACTACGCTACTTATTTTTTAGTAAATTAAAGCTAGTATCTTAAAATTATAACCTTTAATATATAGTATCTACTACTTTAAGTTAATAGATAGAGGTAATTAGAGTATAAAAGAAGAAAGATATTAAGCTTTAAAAGGAAACTCAAATCGTTACTTTAAGTAATAAAAGCTATAAGTGAAAGAATCGAGATTATTAAGACTTAACTACTATTAAAGTCCTTATAAGTAGATAGTATATAAGTAGGTTAATTTACTATATTTATTAACTTTTACTATATTAGTATATAATAAAGAAGATTTATATAGTTCCTAACTAAACTAAGTAGCTATATAGTTAGTTTTTAGTTTTTTTACTTAGTTTTAAGAAAATTAAGTAAACTACTAGTTAGTTTAGTTTTAGTAGATAAAACTACGTAGTTTTATAAACTAAGTAGTATAGAAATTCTAGAAATTCTAGTAATTATAGAGTAGAAAAAAGAGATATACTAAGCCTTTTTAAGCTTATTTTAGTAAATCCTAGCTATCTAATTAGCTAGCCTCTTATTATCTAATTTAGACGCTACTACTACTAGTAGATATATGAATTTATAATATAGTTTATATAGAAGAAATAAGAGTAATTTAGATATATTTTAGATATTTTACTAAACTAAAAACTTAGTAGAGCTATTAATATACTTTAGTAATCTTAGAAATTTTTAAAATAGCTTATTTATTACTAATTTACTTATAAAGAAATTTCATTTTAATATATAATATTTAGACTATATTATAAATTCGTATATTTACTACTACTACTAATAAAGATAAGTACGAATTCTATTTAGATATAATAATACTTTATTCTAGTATAGTATAATAATATAAAACGTATCTAAAAGAGGTATATAGAAGTATATTTAAGAGAGTAAATACTAGGTACTAATATAGAAGAAAAGACTAAATTAAGTCTTTTCTAATTTATAAAAGAGTAGGTAGCTATATATAAGAGGTCGGATAGTACTAAAAGGTCTGAAACTTAAAGTTCTAAAGCTAATATAAGTGCTAAAACCTTTCTAAAGTAGATAATATAAAACAATAATAGATAAAACCTTATATATATATATAGTAAGTAGAATCGGCTATTTAAGATAGCTAGCTATTATATATAATATAATAACTTAAATAGTACTCGATATACTATTTATATCTCTTAGCCTAGAACGCCTCTTCTTTTATAGTAAAATTACTCTTTTATATCTTAAATTAGCTTATTTGAACTTAGTTCTTTAAAACTACGATAGTTTATATAGTTAGTTTTACTCTTTTATTACTTAGTTCTACTAAATTATCTAAAACTATATACTGTTTTAGAATCTTAAAACTATACTAAAACTACGATAGTTGAACTTTCTACTATACTCTTAGTATAAAGAAATTAATAAATAGAGAAAAAGTATAAATTAACTAAATATCTCTCTTTTCTAACTAGAATACTCTTATTTTTAAAAGATATTATTTAAGAGATAGAGTAGTTACTTTTCAAGTAATTTAAAGAATATTCTAGGTATTTACGATTATTTAGAGAATAAAAGTATTAATTACTAATAAATATATAACTATATTATAGAAAAAGAGAGGTCTTACGTAACCTCTTTTCTCTATATATATATAGTAGAGTTTTTACCTCTAAATATAAGGCTTCTTAGAGCGTTTTTAACTTAAAAATATATTATAAACTAGTAATACTACTATCTTATACTAGGTCTTATAATCTATGCTTCTTCAAAGTACGATTTGATATATTCTAGTAGTACTCAAAATAAATGGAAAAGAGAGAAAAAGGAGACTTAGCTACTTTAACTCTAGGACGTTGGTTCTTATGAAAGGCGGCAGGCTCATAACCGCTGGGAAACTGCGCAGGGGTGATTTCAAAGAGATTGACTACGTCATAACGAATTTCATTCCGCTTAAGAGACAAGAATGTTTGATTCAAATTAAATTTACAAAGTCAACACCAGCTTCTTCGCAGACACGCCCTTCTGTTGTAATTCCATAACTTCCTGTACCCGCTCAAGCCCCTTTCCCACCACCAAAGGCTCCGGAGCAGGTCGGAATGTACCCTGCTCCAAGGCCTGAGGCAGGAAATCCTCATAAAGTGCCTTACCAAGCTCATTTCTCACCAAAAGACCCCCATTGAGAAACAAGAAGCTAACACCCTTCACTTTAGATCTCAAAGTCTGGTAAAGCATCTTGATCGCCACAGGAATCATGAAAAAAATGAGGGCAAATGTGCCTTTTGGGAAAGTACCCGCATCGAGCGTCGCTTGCGATATGAACTTTCTTCCTTTGACTTGACTAAGGATGTCGACGCATTTATCGAGGGAGCCGAGACCGATGCTTATTGCGCCTGCCGAGGTGCGGTTCTTGAAGGCGGCGATGATGTCGGGGACGACCGTGGGGCTGTTGTAGTCGAAAACTTCGGTGGCACCAAGTTCTTTGAGGTATTTGTGGTTTTTGGGAGATGCTGTTGTGATTACTTCGAATCCAGAGGCTTTTGCGAGTTGAATGGCGTTTGATCCGACACTGCTAGAACCACCCCATATCAATAATGTTTTTCCGGTGGGCTTGGGCGAAAAAGTGGGCAAAGGAAGTCCCAGATAATCCTTGTGATAGAGAGCAACGGCTGAAGTCGAGAATCCTAGTGGTATAACGCATGCTTGTTCGTATGAGATGGATTGGGGTATTTCAGAAGCCATGTTTGTGCGGAGAACGACATATTCCTGGAAACCACCTTCAGATGATTTGTTGACGGATTCCTCCAAGGCGACAGCATTGCCTAAAACGCGGTCTCCAATCTTGAACCGTGTCACACCTTTTCCTACTTCGAAAACTTCTCCTGCTACATCTGACCCCAGAATGAATGGCAATTTGACCCACCCAACGATCAAGTTTGCTGCGGATTGGATAACAGATTCGTATGGGTTGATTGCTATTGCTGCGGTCTTTATGACTATTTCGTTTGGACCCGGCGAGGTGTATGGCGCTTCTTGTAGCTTCAGTGGCGTATGTTTGGCGACCAAGTACGCGGCATGGTTGGAAGGCATGATGTTGTTGGAAGATTGTAAATGTGAGTAGAGTTTGTTTACAAAAAAATGAGGCTGGATTTCGAGGGATTTATGCAATGTAAATAGTTTTGTATCTCAGTTCTTCGGTTTTGAAATGTCAAGCAATGGGGCTCAAGTGGAGACTTATATAGAATTCAACTTTTATTGTTATTCAGCATATCGTTATATTTAGTATATTTAGTCATCTATTGATTTTCGGGTCCGAAGGGGGCCGAAAAGGCTGGGAAAAGGTTGATCCGACGGCCGGTCGGGGCGGTCATGGAGTTAACTCACCTCTTACATAGTCATTTCCTTTCAGATCCCTTAGGTTTGGTCACCCATTCTATAATTAATTACTTGCTTAATAACCCATATCGGTGACGCGAGATATTTCCGGAATGTCGAGCTTGACGGATACGACCCATCCAACCAGACGAGGCGCAGTTTCCTGCACGCTGTGCAAGTTAGTCATACCAGTCCAGAGAGTCTCTTTATGGTATTAAAATGCGACCGTGGTCAACCACGCGAGCAATTAGGTTTACGCAGCGAATAAAGCCATCGAAAATATTCACAATATTTACAATATTCGTCATTTTCTACGAATACTATGCCCTTCGAATTATTTAAGAATAAGTAGAGTTTACAGGGTAAATAGTAGTTGGTTATTTATAAATATTTCGTATTCTCTACCATTTTAGTACAAGTCCTAAAATATGTATGAAAATCCTCTGAAATTATTCGCTTTCGTTGTCTCGATTAGGCTACGCCGGGGCGTTTCTAGGCTGAAACAGAGCGTAAATTAGGCTATTCCTAAAGTAGTTACTTACACCGAGTTCAGCTTCCAAAAGTGCCTTCTAAGCGCTCTCTTTTTCCTTACGCTTTTTATTCTCTTAATCGTAGTAACTGTTTAAAAGTCTTATTATATATATAGTAGATATATCTCTTACTATACGTTATACGCTAATTATATTTTAAACTAGTTTAGAAACTCGTCTTATAGTTTTATAATAAAGCTTATAATCTAACTTTTATATAGAATAAATTAACTACTTAGTAGATTTAAAAAAATTTAAAGACTCTAGTAGATAAGTACTTAGACTTATAAGAATAATTAAAATCATAAGAAAATTTAGTATATACGTATTAATAATTATATATATAATAGAGGTAAATTTTAACTTTGAAATCTCTTTAGCTCTTTATATATCTTATATATAGATATCTTAGTAACTCTAGTGTATAAAACTAAGTAATATAATACTAAGACTAGTATATCTTATTAATAAGAAAGAATAGTATATTCTTAGAATAGAACTAATATTTGTCGCGTGTCTTACTTTTATATACTAGTATATATAGAGTATATAAAGAGCTAAAGAGATACTAAGACTAGAGAGCGGTTATTATATCTAATAAATAGAAACTATTTATAATATATTTATATAGAACTCTATAGTAGAAATAAATACTTAGAATATTACGTATTTACTTAATATTTATAGTAAATAATTTAGTATTACTAGTAGTATCTAGAATATTATACTACTACGATATATTATTAAAAATAGAGTTTAATATATACTATTTATACTATAGATTTCTAATAATATTTAATTATATTACTATTAATATTATTAGTATTTTAATCGATATTATGATAATACTATAATATTGCTAAGCCTATTAGATTTAAACTTTTTACTAGATTTTAAACCTACTTATTTTCAGTTTTATACTTTAGAATTATAATTATTATATAATATAACGCATAAAGTAAAAAAACAGATATCTAAATAGCTAGATTTATAGATCTAATTAAATAGAGTACTTTAAAAAAGAATCATATTAATAGCTTCTAAAATAGCCTTAAAATTTCTTATATAGCTTGTATTAATAAAAGTGGGAATAGCTTCATTTTTGGGTTTTGGTACACGAATCATTAAATGGTATAAGATTAGTACCGTCACGAGATTAAATAAGTGGTATAGTGTGGTAACAATATTGGCTTCAAAAATAAATACACACTATTATAATATTATAATTGTTTGAAAGACTGCAGTATTTTACCATGATAATACTACTGGCAACACTGGAATAATTAATCTTTTATTCTTCTTTTCGTTGCGCAGACCTACGAGCAATGCACTCGTCGAGGTCTTTTTCTTTCTTGTACTTGCGTTGTGAATGAAGCGCTTGAAAAGGTTGATAGAGGTTTGCTTCTGCGACCTCCTCCACAAACAAGTATACAAGACCGGCTTGCACAGCTCGCAGCTCGAGAAACAGGTGGTGCGGGTTAGAACATTTTCGAATGTTTCTTCGTCAAATACCCTTTCCCAGGGGGTATGTGAATTGTCCGGTGGTTTTTAGAAGAATCAGTGTTGAGAATTCCGAGAGTAATTATGTAGAAGATGCGCATTGGACTGCGATTCTGGATGAGGTATGTTCTTGGAAACTTGGAGAATAGCACGAGTTAATGATAATTGTAGTTTGGGGAACTGAAGGATTATTTTGGAGATGACAGTGCCAGCCAGTTCAACCCAAGCATCGGATGTATCAGAACTTGAAGGTCCAGAATTGTTGTCTGGAGGGTTCAAGAAAGTCAGCATGCAAGAACTGCTGGCTAGTAGTCCACCACGTGCAGTGGTCGATCGACTCATTGCCTAAAAGTTTCAATTCCATGGATTTTTCTCCTAGTACGTGGTTTATATTAGTTACTTTTCTCGAAATTGAGGCTAACGTCGAACAGTGGTCATTCATACTCCCACCTTTCTTGAAAAAGTTTGTTGGAAATACGAGGCAGTACATCCCATCTCTCTATTGCCTCGAACTTTTCGTCACAAATCAGAATATTATCCGAGAACGTTTGGAAGAATGGCGAGAGTTATTCTTCTACACGATCTCTGGGAACGACCACTGGCAACACCCATCATATGGCTCTTCACCCTGATCTGCACCGGAATCTTATACGAACAGTTCTTTCCCAGCGATTCAAGTCGAGTGCACCACCTACGCCAATATCCAAGTCGTGAGCTCCGCATCCAAGAGTACCGACACAAAACAGTCCAATGTCTTGTCCTAGGGAATTAGACCAGGTCACTTCCCTACACTATCGAAACACTCTTGATTTACTTGCACGTCCAATATATCCGAAGTACTGATACTGAAATGGCATGCTGGATACAAATAATAGAAAACCAAATTCCTTCGTCCTGGTTTTGTCCTACCCGTTAGTGAGAGTACTATTTCGCGGTGCAGCATGCCTTCTTTTCTTCCTTGAGAAAGAGGGAATGAGCTCCTGAGAGCGTGATCCTCTGCGAAAGGAAGTTATATACACAGGGCACTGTCGTCTCGCAGGAAGAGAAGACATCTCAGAAATTTTGACGACGCGTGCCCTCAGAATCGTCCTTGCCTTCTTGAACGAAGCAAGGACCTTATTGCCATAAGGGTGTTGAGGAACGACAGGAACCACCTCAAGCCCAAGTCACCTCGAGCGTTTTTGCTCCTTCCCTTCTTGCCAAACACAAGGGAACGAGGGAATTCTTGCAATTCCTGCCGCAAGCGCGCGCATCTCGCAAGAAAGGAAGGGACGACCAAGAATACTTAAAACCATCCGATGCCCTCTCTGCCTTTTCCTTCCTTTATTCCCGTACCCGACTCTTCAACATCTCAACCTTCTTCTCCACCAACAACACAACCCATCTTCATCACCCTGAACCCGGGCAAGGCGCTCACCAACACACCAACCTCCCGGGGAAGACTTTAGAGGTCCAGATCCTGTATCTACACGTTGAGATGGAACAGCTTTTACCTCGTGACCAGTAATCTTCTCACCTCATGTTTCCACGTGGCGCTTGGTTGTAGGTTCAGTTTCAAGGGGCGATGCTGGATGGGTAGGGAGGGAGGGTCAAGCTCTCTGATGAGTTCATAACGATGCGATGGAGTTCTTGCTGCCATCTCCAGATAGGATAGGTACGAACTCGACTGCGAAGACTCGCAATCACTCCCCCCAAGAAGACCGGAATTGGAGCTTTGATGTGGATGGAAGGAGTGCTTTGGTTAACGCACCTGCCTTGGTGAGTGACGAACTCTCGGGGCAACCCTCGGGAGCCCTTCGGGACTCGGCTCCGGTCCGGATGAAGATAACCAGTCTAGATTGCAGGGTTTAACAAAAATTTATCCCCGCCAGAACTGTCTCTCTCTCTCTCACGACCATCCAAACCTCACAAGTATCCTCCCGACCCGCGTCGATCCCACCTCCACCAAAGAAAACCCATCCGAAATACAGCGACCATGAAATCTCAAGAAGCTGCTTTCCGCGACATGCGCAAACCTGCCAAGAAGCCAAAGGTCGCCGTCGTGAACACTCCTGCTACACCCAAGGGCATCACCAAGAACAAGTCGAGAAATGAACGTCGCAAGGCTGCTCGAAAGACGGCGGCATTGTTGAAAGAGCAGGGACTTCCAGTTGCGAAGAAGGGTGCGAAGACAGAGGAAGTCGTGAAGGAAGCAGATGCCGCCCAGATGGAGGTTGAGGAGGAGAAGGAGTCGGAATGAGCAATTGCTTGGCACAGCTGGATGTCGATGAGTCGATGAAGCATTATACCCGAAGTTTGATTTGATGATGGGCCGTGGATAATGATGCAACCTTTGCTTGGGGATTGAGTCGGCTCAAGATCGTTGATACGGGAAAATGGCCGATGGTTTGCACATCAAGCCTTCACAACCACAGAAGCCATTCCAGTGGAGCCAAATCAATCAATACTCATGCTACAGATAGCGAAACTACATTAATTTTGGAATGAAAAACACCCTTGGCGATCTCTGACCTGCTTTCGCCAATCTATCCATCCATCTTCAGGAGACACCCAATTAGTCTGACTTAGATTCCTGTACCACCAAGACCACCACCAAGATTTCCGAGGCCACTAGCTCCGCCACCGAGATTTCCAAGATTTCCGAGGCCTCCGGCACCTCCAGCAATGTGTCCAACGTTCCCAAGGCCACCTCCACCTAGAGTGTTAAGAGCGCTTCCTGCGAGACCAAGCACCCTAGCAAGAGCATCAGCAATCAATTGACCCACAGCTGGTAGCACAGTAGAATTCCTGCATCCATGTTAGTAAATCAAAAGAACCTTGGCCTCTGTTAGATTCCACTTACAAAGCATCGATCAAATCTTGAACCTTGGCCTGGATGGTGGCTGGGTCAGGGTTTGCAATGATCTCCAAGATACCGTTCAGGATTGCTTGAAGAACATCTTGTGGTGTAGACTCATCAATTGCCTCCTCTCTTTTTCCAAAGCCGGCACCTGCTCCAGCACCAAGAGTGACTTGAGCACCCGAGCCTGCTGTGATTGCGGCCTTTGCTAGGTTCGCTAGTCTCAAGATCTCGTCGACATCGGTGGCATTTAGGAGTTCGTTCAAAAGCTCTCTCACTGTGTTCAAAGTACCAGCGAGACCTCCAATCGCGTCTGTTGTTTCCTGTATTTGAGGAGTGGTGCCGCCGCCAACCGAGAGATCTCGGATGGGTCCATCTGTGGTTGCTGCAAGAGGGCGAATTGGGGTGTGTGTGGGAACTCCTGCGATGGCTATGATGGTTTAGTACAAGACAATCCCAACGAAAGACGTCAAAGAGAGCTATTCCGAGTTCTGGAAGGGGTTGCCAACTTACGCCCTATTATGATGCCGGTTGTTAGTGGTTTGATGATGCCGGTTGGTAGTGGGTTGATGATTCCTGTTGGTAGTGGTCTGATGATTCCTGTTGGTCGCGCGCCTGTAGGAAGTCCTGGAATTGGAGGAAGTCTTTCGGTAACACCGCCGGCGAGACCAGAGATATCGAGGCCACCATTGCCGTCAGCCCCGGCGCCAGCACTGCCGCCGAACCCGGGAATGGGTAGAATTGGATTTGCCAAGCCGTAAGAGGCCAAAGAAGCAGCCAGGAAGATTGCGGAATACATTTTGAAAATGGTAAGAGGAGGATTTGATGGGTGTAAGTGGGAGATGACAGAGAAGTGTAGAGATGTGCCTGACCTGCTGCTAGCTAGCAAGTGCTTGTAGGTCAGAGGCTTCTTGGTTATATACTTGAGTTTCTGGAAGTCCTCTTAGGAATGTGGGATGATGAAACTGTTGACTTTTTTTGAGTCTTGAAACGCTGGTAAATTAATTTTGGGATTTGTGTCTATCGTGTGTTAAAATGTCGGTCCTATTTCTTGGAGCAGCATTCTTGTTTTTTATACCACGTGCATTTCGAAGATCCTTCTCTGCTTCTGAAATTGACGACATGTTGCTGTGCTGGGATTTGTTGGGAGCGGTGATGGTGTCTCACACCGTGGGAATGTGGTTGGAATGCTGGATTGCGTGCTTGTTGCGGGGCGAAGGAGACGTTTTGTAGTTTTTGGAGTCAAGTAATGTCTAGCGCATATTTGACTGGGAGCATCGCCGTGTTTTTCTATGCATCGGGTACTGGAATAATGGCTGGGAATTGGATCCCGGGATCCGTGATTGCTTTAGCGATGTCCATCAGCTTGAGGATGCTCGGGATAATGAGTGTGTTCCTGCTGTTTGGTGTTAGCTTAGTTGCCAAACAATTTGGAAGGAACATTACCTGTCACCCCCCATTATCTGCACCGCCTTCAAAACTCCCTCCCCCGTCGGGTCGTCTTTCAACCTCTGCAATCGCGCTAGAAAACTATATTCCACCTTTACGCCACCACTTCCTCCGTACAAAGCGGCATGGAGCTGCGTATCGTGAAAGTCCGCTGCTACTTTATCTGGGCCTTGGACTCGCGTTGGGTCACTGAAGATGGTTGAACGGAGGATGTTGAGGTATTGGATCTGATCGTTTTCTGTGTTTTCTATTTCGACGAGGAGGTTTGTGATGGCTATGTTTCTGTCGAGGAGGTCGGGGGTTTTTAGGGCGGCGGGAATTTGGTTTAGATCTGTGGTGACGGTTTTTATGTCGGTGGTGTAGGAGTCTATAGTGTTTTTGGATTTGTGAGGTTGTGAAGGCTGGTTGTGGGGGAGGGAATGAGGTGTCGGAACAGCCGCCTGGGGGGCAGATCTTTCCTTGGGGTGCTGCCATGCTGATTAGTGGGAGGGAGAGGAGCAGGGAGAGGAGCAGGGAGAGGAGGGAGATAGATAAGAAGTGCATTTTAAGTTTTTGTTAAGGTGGGTGGAGGATATTTGTCGGGTTGAAGGTGTTGCTACTGGAGGTTTATGGGTGCTGATGGGTTGAGATAAATACCTCTTTTTTTGTTTATAGTTTTCTATTTTGAATTTCATGGCCGCCATATTCCACTTTTTCTCCTTCCTTCAAAAGAGCAGCGCTTCTTTTTGATCTTCATTGTGAGAAGGATCGAAGGTGTTCTTGAAATACAAGCGCGGTCGATCTTCGCGCGTTGGAAGGACCTTGATACGTCAAAGTCACCCAGCGGACCATGCTTTGCGCTGGTACTTTTATTGGATGTGTATTGACCTAAAGGAGGGCATAGCATCGTGGGAAGGATTGAAGGTAGCCCTGAAGAACAAGCGAGGCTGGTACTCGCGTGTTGGAAGGACCTCTATAAGTTTCGTGGTGTAGCCGCACAAGGTTATTTCTTTACTTTGGTGCATTGATTGGATGTCCATCAAGTTGGAGGATCGAGTTCTGTGGCGCTTGAGAGTTGTTTGTTCGCTTATTGTTGAGGTTGTAATTGTCGTGAGTCGCAGGGGGCTTATGTGATGTTGGTACGGCGGTCCCTGCGTGGTGGGAATTTGGGCTGTTGGTTTTTGGCCCCTTAACTATCATCTTCATCTCGACGCTGAAATCATTTCTCGGTGGGGTGTGTTTCTCGGTAGGGTGTGTTTCATCAGAAAAGAGCTTTCTCACTGTGAGGTGGGTTCGTTCTTGCTCGATTGGATGATCTTGATAAGTTTTGGGAGGTTTTATACTGCATTCAACTCTTCCAAGACTCGGGCCGCCATCGATGAAAGGTAAAATCTAATTCTCAAGAATGTCTGAGAACTTCTCTCTTTTCTTGATCTTGGAACTTTGAAGTTCGATCTCCTTTCCACACTACTATCGAAGTTATTTGATTCCTACAAGCCAACGCTTAGATGACGCACAAGTAAACTCGCAGAACCATGAGGGTGCCGCAAGGCCTAAGAATTTATTTCAGGGAAATGCGAAAGTAGGTAAAATGATAGCTTCCTACCTTGTCTGATTATTCGCGCTTAGAGCTAAATCCATAAGTAGCTTAATATTGGGGAGGATATTCTCATTTCTAAAACTTCAGTTAACCTAAGACGACAATGTTCGAATAAGAAATTGCTCACCGATCTTATTCCAATAGCTACTGCTAGCTCGGAAACATTATCGGCTTTAGGATCATCTTGGGTTTTCTACAATCGTCCAAAGAAACTGTCTTGCGGGGGAACATCTGTCTCGCCTTTGACATGATCTTTGATGACATTATTCGTGGTGTTGGCAAGAGCTATGGCTGCTAGGTTTGTAACGAGAGACGAGTTCATGGCCGCTGCGATGAGTAATTCTCCAAGTTGATCTTTGTCTCGTTCGGCGTTATCGAGGTCCATAGCGAGGTTGGTGACATTGAAACTTGTGATACTCTTTGGAACTCGAGCGAGCAAGTTAAGGCTCTCTGAAACTATGGAGATGTCTGCCATGAAAGCATCGACTGCTTCTTAAACTAGCTTTTGGATGGATGGTGGAGTGGTGATCAGGAATGGGATACGGGTGCTGGTGCTGGTGCTGTTCCTGAGACGACGAGAAATACTGAGATAATTTCTAGCGCAGAAAACATGTTAGAATAAAGAATGAGGGGAGTTATTCTTGAAAATTGGATACCTTGGTAGATTAAGTGATGTTGGCTGGGCTGTTTTGTTAGTGACAAGAGGCCCAACTTCTTATGTAGGGGAATCCGTCTAGATATACTTTTGTTTCCTCGTCAGTTACTACTCTCATTTGTGGAAGCAAACAGATCCTCTCTCATCAAATCCCAGCCAAGCTTACCTTTCCCTCTATTCGAAATTTCGATACAAGAGATATTATCCCGGAGCGAAAAATCTCCGAGCAGTAAAGGCCGCGCAGACGCATGAATATACATATTGGTTTCTACTTTTCCTTGGCAAGAGTGTAAAATAGATTAAGGTTGTTTATGACGCTTAAGTTGGATATAAATAATTCCCAATACTCAGGGGCCTTACCGAGCCTATGTTGGTTGGGAAGTCGCCTCGCCGGGCTGATTGTTTGCGGACAGACTGCGAAAGCTCGACTGCGATCAATTCTTTCACTTTACCAATCTCTGTTATTCGCCTAGCGAATACCACACGCAATGAATGACCGCGATGTTGGGTTGAATAGTTGGGTTGGCAAATTCAATCAGTCGTTCGCGAACTACATTTACCAGAACCAGGTTTACTGAGGCTAAACTCACGAAGGTACAGCTCGCTGCGGAATATGAGACTGTTCTCCCCAAGATAGACGACGCTTCTACAACATATAAAGTCGTCTGAGCTGTGGAAAGACATGGCAGACACCAGTACCCAATCGCAAAAAGCTGAAGACATATTGTTTCCCACTCACAGCTCTCCGCCCAATTTAGGAGCACGACTTTGGTGGTCCTAAGAAAGTCCACACACGGATGGTGGAAGTTCATGGCTTTATCTTCTGTGAGTAACTCAATCAGACAATAACATGTTTAGAGGAACTTCCACTGTCGCTCAAGTAATTGTTCCCGAAATTAATTACACCGCCGAAAGAAACCTCGAATTCACTTTTTTCCCCTGTTGATTTGTACACCTTCATCGCCACAACAAACTCAGTATCTATAGCGGCCCTCAAGGGAAACTGTAAGCCCCTATCGATTTCATTTTGTCAACGCCAAACTCAAACGCTAGCTTCTTCATTGTAAGCTTTTTCTAGTCGTTAGGCATCCTAGCATCGCAGGGGCTCCCTGGACTGTGTGGCGTTGAGATTCTTCTGCCTAAATCCCTACATTTTGGTCGGGGTTTTTCTTCAGCAAATATTTATCCCTACCAATATTCTAGCTTCAAAAATGCTAGTTTCAATTCTTGTCACTCTCCTTCATAGATTTATTCTCCTGGAGCTAACTAAAAGCGAGGCTTAGTAAGCTAAACAGCTTACGCTACCAACCTTTTAGAAGTAAAGACGAAATGCAATCGTATCGCCAACATTCACCTCTTTTCAGTAAAAAACGAACCTTTCGGATCACTACAATGGAGACCTACAGTATCTTTCCTTCTTCTGCAAAATATCAACCTCAATAGACCGATAGTCATCAGCTACCATCAATGCTTTTTAACTTAGCTATTCCCTACGGTTTCTAGAAGCGTAGAACCAATCCAAGTATTGTTTATTCAATTTGAACATCCTCGATAGATTGAATGGATTTTCTTGAGTTGCACTCCCACTAATGTGGGGCCAGGTTTCTTTTATTCCGTGCTTACTATTACCTCTATCATAGCAAAGTTTAAAAACCAACTAGCTAGCTATTCAGAGTGCGAATCATTAGGTGCTAGGTAAGCGAATCACACTTTAATCCCTTTTCCATCTCCCAGTCCCTTCTACGTTTGTAGTTTACTCTTCTGTCACGAGAAGAAGGTTTGAGTCGTCGAGGAGTATGCATCGAGGAAGATTAGCGAGATGAAACTAGAGAGAAGACACTATAAGAGAAGACCATCGACCTGCAACTGGACTCGTTTCAATACTCCGATCTCATACAGTGAAGACCTCGTTGAGCAAAAAAAAAGGCACTAAACTTACCTTTACAATTACAAAAGTTGCGATAGATTGCTTTTTTCGACTCTTACAGACACGTTTTATGGCATCATAACTACCGTAGAAAACTCTTATACTGTCGAAATAATTTCTTCTTTCGTTGTTGACTCAGAGTAGGGGAAACCCGAGAACTAGGTGTAATACGAAAGAATGAACCCCCCCCCCCCCGAGTATTCTATACACAGATTTGAACTCAAAGACAATGAGATAAGGATAGTTCAGGGTAAGAAAGGTGTTCTTAAGAGTAATTAAGTACCTATTATCTAGGGACAAAAGCCTCTTTATTGAACACCAAGTACATAGACACGACCACCATTATAAATTCTTGAGGGTATCTTTAATTGAATTAAGCACTTTCTTTATCTAATAAAGTGCTATTCGCAATAAACTCGCCCTCGCCCGGTCTGCTTCTTTATTCATAACTAACCGCTTGAGGAGTGCGTGGCAGATAGTAAGCAAATCTTCAATCTCTTCAAAAAAGAATACATATCGAGAAACAGGAAATACCTGTTTCTCTTTAACTGTGCTTGGTATATACCTAGCGTTACTCTGTTACCGGCAGATAATTGGAGAGGCAGCGATTGATTAACAGCCAAGTAAGGAGATTTAATTAGGTGGTTTACGGAAAAATAAAGAGAAACATCGCTCTTGGTGCCAAGTGTATTAAATTCTAAAAGCTTTACTAGATCTCCAGTTTACAGAAAAACTGTATCCTCGATATCTTAATCCACTACTACTAAACTGTCCAAATGGCTTTGCATTTTATGTAGAGCTAACACAAAACGCCCACTTGAGTTGAGGTTGTGTGAAGTGCTGGTGATAAACAAGCTACAGAACCGGTTTCCTTTCATCCAACAGGAGATACGGAGATGAACACAGAGCCTAATCAAGACCTAGACCCTTGCAGTGTTCCTAATTCTTCCAACAACTACGGAATTCCCCCCGTCTACCTCCGAAAAGCCTCTCATCCTCGAAACAACACTCTCATCTTATTTCCAAGTCAATACTTGGATATTTCTAAAACAACCAGCACAAAATAAAATCCCCCTTCTTTCCCCACAACACTTCCACACTCAACGCCGCAGTCCGCGATCTTCTTGGGTGGCCGCGTGCTTGTTCCGCGCAGAACAGTTCCTTCTCGGGAACCTTCGGCTTTTATAGACCAGTAGTCATATATTTTGGGATTGAGAAAGCACCCGGGGAGCTCGACGGACTTTTAGGAAGATGTGGGGAGATACTCCCATCTCCCATTGAAGAGGATGCGCTTCGACAAGAGAAAGACCAATGATGGACAGCCTGAACTCGTCCTCGTTTTAGAAATCAACATCCACAAATAGAAAGGCAAATCAAAGAAAACATGCCAGAAAAAGAACAACCAATATCGAAAACCAGGGGGCGAAGAAGGTACAATAAAAAATATTTCTATTCTCCTCGCTCGAGTACTCGAAAAAATCCATCCATGCATCCACAAGTCCATGCAATACCTCAGAAATAAAGACCATGCAATATTACATATCTACCATGAATCAATCCATCAATTCATTGCCCACCAGAACCCATTAAACGCCCCAGCGAGAAATCAGAGTACCCCACCCACGCTATGCAAAAACCTCAAAGAAATCATCGCTTCATGGCGTACCCCGTCGCTTCTTTATTTACCATACTTCCCCCAGACTTCGTTATCCAACCCATTCCCATTCCCATTATCCCACCAGTATTCATTTACTTCATTCTCCAGTCACCTCAAGCCTGGACCGGGATAACACCTTCAGTAGCACCTTTCGCCACACCAACAGCTCGCTCAGCATCGCCCTCCAAATCTGCCAGCCCCTTATCAACAATCCTATCCCCATCAACAATAACCTCCTTATCCCTAAACATGCGCATCAAATCGAGGAACTTGCTTTGCTGAAACTTCTCGCTCGTGTCCCCCCGAACATTCGTCAATAACTGTCCTGCCGTTCGCGCAAGATCATCGTGATTATGCTGATTCCGTTCCTTTTGGGATTGGGGAAGGATGAAATCTGCACCCATGGGTGCTTGTTTTAAGTTGCTGGATTCCGCTTCCATGAGGCGCTCTGCTGAGTCGGCGAGGAGGACGTTGTCATCGAGTCCGGTGACTTGTTGTTCGGTTGTGATTTCTACCTCGGTTTCGACTTCGGTTTGAGCCTCGGGTTCAGCTTGGAGGGTAGCTAGTTCAGCTTGTTCTGCCTCCTCGAATGCGCGGGCGAATGCTTCTTCGTCGAATACCTCTGGTTGAGTCTGCTGCTGTGCCTGTTGCGCGACTTGCTGTCCTGCAAACCCCCCCACGAATTGTCCTCCCATTGGATTATATTGACCCATTTGCGTCCCCGAGTTCATAGGCGAATACCCATTGTGCAAACCCTGGCCTTGAAATGGTGGTATATAGTTTGATACACCCGTCGCATTACCACCCGCTTGTCGCGCAAACTCTTGATGCCATCCTCCCAAATCACTCTGTGCTTGTGCCTGCGGGGTGCCGGTATTCCTTTGTCGCAACTCCCCCGACGAGGCGATGTGCATATTCTGAAAATCCGCCGCCCATGCTGAAGGACCTGGTGCTTGAAAAGAAGAGGGTGCTTGTTGGAAGGGAGACGGTGTGTGGGTGTATGCCGATTGATTGGGGACTTGAGATTCGAGGGGCGGCCGACCGGCTTGGAAAGCCTCGAATTCGGGATCTAGGAAAGCTGCATTTGGGCCGGGGAAGGAACGAAAGCCCTGTGCTTGTATTAGCTTTCGAGTCAGAGAAAGAGGAACGGGGGGAATACTTGGGAAGGCGACTGTCTGTTTACGAGACGGTCTTGTTGGAGGGTTCGGTCGAGTTGGGTGTGTTTTTGGAAGGTGTTCAAGGCATTGGAAGGCCCGCACATGGATTCCGCCATCTTTTGCCTTGTTGTGTGTTGTAGGGAAAAGGGAGTCGGAGGACAGAAGAGCTCGAGCTTTTTTATCTCGACTACGGAGGTCAACAAGTCTCGAATGAATTAATGTAAGTGAGAGATAATACTTGGTGGAAGGTACGTATGCTATTGTTCTCGTCTTTTGAGAAAGAAATGCGGGACCAGACTTGTGACGGACCGAGGTTGAATCAGCCACGGATCCGGTTCAAGCTGGGAGAGTTGGGGAGGTGTACCCAAAAAGAGGTGGAGATAGAAGTAAACAATAGTAAGGTGGGCCTATTGTGTGCTTTATCCAAGCGAGAGAAGAAAAGTGAATTTTGAGTTGAATATCTTACTTGGAAATGTTGTGAAGAGAAGAGGAATCGGCTTCTGACCCCCGCCATAACTCGGTTGTATTTCGGTGACTCAATTGTACCTCTGTCACCTCTGTACTTTCCTCTCCTTCAGAAGACATTTCGCAGGCAAAACCAAAAGAACATTTCCTACCTATAATCTCCCTTTCCTTTTCTTATTGCTGCTTTAAATTTTAAATATTCTCTTTCAAAGCTTTTTTGCCACTGTTGATAAACACACCTTTGATTGACCTCCGGGTCCCGAAATCGGAGACATCTTTTAAAATGTTTGGAAAACATCCAAAGACTGAAAATAGCTATGTCCAAATCTCTAACCATTGAGTTGATACTTCCTCCAGTGTTTCATTACCTCAAGGGGAAATGTAGAAAGCGTACCTGATGAAGCCTTACCAGAGAACGTATCTGCAACTTCTAATGAAGTTATGAAGGGCTTTAAAAAGAAAAAGAAAACTAGATTCCAAACTAAAAAAACGAAATCCAACCTGATCAAAGCATTTCAGCCGAACAGACTTAGGAAAGTAATCCCCCTTTTAAGCTTGTGACGGGAGGCTATATAAAGTCACGAGACTCAGCCTTCTCCCGGCAAAACATTCCCCCGCCCCGCTGCACGGCAACAAGTCGACAGGGTGGCTTCCAGCAATAACTCAACGCCTTGCGATCAATTCGCATCTACAAACCAATTCTACCACCAAAACATCTTGACAAAAACCCCCAAACTCTCGTCAAGATGACACAAGTAATCTCCAACTCCGGTCATGATGACATGATTGTAAGCCCCGCTCCCCAATACAAACAAAACACCAAAAACTGACAACTATACCTCTAGCACGATGCAGTTCTCGATTACTACGGCCGACGCCTCGCAACCTGCTCCTCGGATCGCACAATCAAAATCTTCGAAGTAGAAGGCGAATCCCACCGATTGACCGAAACACTCAAAGGGTGTGTTTCCCCCCCTCCCATCCAGCCCCCCCTCACGCCGTCACTAACAATATCCCAACAGACACGAAGGAGCAGTCTGGTCCGTCTCCTGGGCGCACCCAAAATACGGCAACATCCTCGCCTCCGCCTCCTACGACGGAAAAGTCTTCATCTGGCGCGAGACCGGCACCACCTGGACAAAGGTATTCGAGTTCGACCTGCACACCGCATCCGTTAATATCATCTCCTGGTCCCCCCATGAATCGGGATGTTTGCTTGCGTGTGCGAGTTCGGATGGGAATGTAAGTGTATTGGAGTTTAAGGACAACAGCATGGATCACAAAATCTTCCCGGCGCATGGAATTGGCGTTAACTCCGTCTCCTGGGCTCCCTCTTCTGCGCCTGGGAGTTTGGTTTCTGCGACTGCTGGACAAGGAGGGGTTCGAAGATTCGTAACGGGAGGCTCAGACAACGTCCTAAAAATTTGGGCATTCGACCAAGCATCTCAAAACTACAAACAAGAAACTTCTCTAACAGGCCACACGGATTGGGTCCGCGATGTAGCATGGTCTCCCACCGTTTTACAAAAGAGCTATATTGCGTCTGCGAGTCAGGATAAGAGTGTTAGGATTTGGACTAGTGATCCGAGTAGTCCGGGGGAGTGGAGGAGTACGCAGTTGGGCTTTGAGAGTGTGGTTTGGAGGGTTAGTTGGAGTTTGAGTGGGAATGTTTTGGCGGTTAGTGCGGGGGATAATAAGGTTTCGTTGTGGAAGGAGAATTTGAAGGGGGATTGGGAGTGTGTTAAGGATATTGAGGAATAGGGCGATCGTAGGAGAAGGGGGGAAGGGTGGAGTATGATAGGGGATGATGAAAAGTAAATGAATACCCAAACGTTGCCTTTGTTTCTCTTGTGATGGATAAGTTTGCAATGAGAGCAGGGAGTAAGTTGATTTTATGAGAGGACATGGAGGGTCGAAATTTGAGGAGAGGTCTGTGGACTTTTGTACTTCGCGTTTTATGACTGACTGAGTTTCTGTCACGTACACCCACCCACCTTTGACCTTTTCGGAACTGGTTGCCTGGGATAATTCGAACTCTTTTTCAAGTTGGTTAGGAAGAATGAGTAACATGCATTCTTGAACAATAGTTTTCAAGATCCGAAGGGGGAGGGTGTGGGGGGGTTGTACACAGAGCACTGGTGGATTCTCTTACTTAAGCTAATTGGGTGATATTCTTCGTGGCGCCCTTTTTTCGATGGTGACTCCGGGATGGGAATCATGATTTTTTGGACTTGAAGGTTGTGGTGGGGAATTCCAAGCTTCCGGGGGTATAAGTTACTACGGGCTTTTTTTATATATATACCTCTTTCTAGCTTTCTTTGGGGTAGGACCTCAAGGAAAATTAGAGCAGGGTAATAGTATGAAGGCACTTGGACAGTCAAATAGGGAATGTGTTAGCCTGCTTTTCGTTTGAGGATGGAGAGAGGGACAAGTATGAAAATGAACCCTATATATGGGAGCTAGCCTGCCATTGAATTGGAGGAAGTGGGGTATAAGTACCCTTCCTGTTGTTTGTTGGTTTTACCACTAATCGGACAATAGGAGAGATTCGGGAAGTATGGTGATGCTTGGGAAGAGTGACGTTTTTCTTTTTGTCAATAGGACGGGGCCGTGTTGGTACTGTGGTTGAGATCAGTGGCTGTGATTTTCATTCTTAATGCTTCGGGGGAACTCGCAAAAGCATTTTACTCGTCAAAGAGAGATTCGGGAAACACCCCATATGCCTCTGGTCAACCTAAGAGAGCCCTCCTTGCCTAGAGCTGCTAGAACCAGCATACTTGGTAATGCAACCAACTTTCGAGGTTCGAATGCTACTCTGAACTCTGTGACAGATTCCGAACCACGACCCCAAGAGCCTACTGGAATACGCTACTAGGAAGCCGATATTGAAAGCCTCGGTTCTGGGCGAGGGGCGTCTCAAGCTTCCCGCACCCTATTGTCCTCTCAGCCTCTGTAGAGCACCCCTTTAAAACCCCTTTCTACTAGACACTCGTGTGCGAACAGTGCACATACTAACGTTGACGAGTTTGATGGTGACCACGAACAAGTTGGTACAGTGTTTACCAGCCGACGCCCACTTCTCGTGAGTTACAGTTCCCGAGACAGTATGAGAGTGCCATTGGATCAGCCCATTACGCATACATCTCCAAAAAAAAAAAATTCAAAGTTGCGCCAAAGAATCCTTACTCGGTTGTAGATGCCTAATTGCCAATTTCTAAGGTTTCATGGGTACTTTTTAAAGTGCTATAGATGTAGAGGCGTCAGGGCTTAAGCTAGTAGGAGAGCTAGAATTCTTTAGGAAAACAAATAACCCTCCAGATGATGCGCTAAAAAGAGACGTTTTCAGACCTCGAAGGATTTAGATTAGATTACAGGGTATTTTTAGTAGTGAAAACCGCCAAGTGTAGATCTACAAGGCCAAAGAACGCTAAGGCATCTACAAAAGTGCAACCGAGTACAAAAGAGACCAGGTGCCAAAGATAACATCAAGTGGAGTGTGTAGCAGGAATGGAATGGTCAAAAGAAAGTTATCTCCCACTCTTCGGCCTCCCCCCGAGTATCACTTGCCCCTCACTCCGAAAGCTAGGAACCCTGTCAGACTTAAGAAGTTGGTGTTTCAAGGCAGGTCTGTAGATTGAAAGGGAGATGGGGATTCGACGGTGGAAGAGGATTCGGGGGTAGAAACCAGATGTGATTGAAGGTTGGGGGGGGGGTGGTTTTCAAACTACGGTAGTGACGAGAATCTCGTCACGAGATTCAAGTCGAGCTTAGCAGGAGAGAAACAGTAGCAAACAAATGCGCGATGTTTGAGGTTTGCGTTTGGTTGATTTTTGTTCTTTTTCTCCCTCTTTCTCCTCTCTCTATATTAAGACTAGATAGTCTTAACTACAGTAACTAGCTAATTAAAGAATAGAGGGATAATGAATATTTCGTGTATAGTGTTACTATCGCCCCCTCGCTATTATATCTTTACTACCTATTACCTAACTCTCGTATCAAATAAGAGAGAGAGAGGGGGGGTGAGAAGAAAAGGGGAAGAGAGGAAGAGTGGGAGGGGATTGTTTGCTACTTTAGCTAAACTCCCCTTACCTACGCTAGGATAAACCTTCCTTCGAAATGTTTGCTTACTCTACTCTCTTACCTCCTCTCTCCTATACTCTTACCTATATTCTTACCTATACTCTCTCGCTATACGTAATATATAAAAGAAGAGGATAAGGAATGACAGGTGAGCATGAACTCTAGAGGTCAATTTGCGGTCTTCCATTCTTCTCTCTCAACTCCAGAAACTATCTTCCATACGCAAGGTTGTTCTAAACTCTACTTGAAGTTGTTTCCAATAGCCCCCTTTCGTAACCAGGATTGCGATGGACATTAAAAGCGGCAGCACCTCAACTATTCGTTGTTTAAACTTTCCAGTGCCCTTTTTACCTCTAAGTGAAACTCTTAGATTGTTCTAAGTACGTAGGATATTTTACTTGAATTAACCTACAAAGTTCGAATGCCAAGGGCTGGGTCGGCAGTTACGAACCTAATATATTTACTACCACCTTTGCCTTTCCTTTTAGCCTTTTCCGTCTTCCCTATCATAACATAAAGAGCACATTTTATAACTAACCGTGTAAGTAAAGTTACTAAGTCAACACGAAAAAAGGCGTTATCAAACTTCGAGATGCTGGATTCACGACCAGTAGCAAAAGAACTTGCGTGGCTGTAGTTGAACTTGCGGTGGAAAATAGCTAAATGATTATAGAATTTATTGTTAGATGATTAGGTAATTAAATAAATATATGCCGAGCCACTTGCAAAAGGTCCCGGCATATTTATTAAATATCATCTCATAGCTAGCCAAACAGGCCCTAAGTATCTAGTAGCTTTTCTTTCTTTGAGCATCTTTTTGATACTTTCCCGCTGCAAAATATGGATTTAGTATTTCGCAGACAATTTATATGAATGCTCCCTAGCAAGTATAAAAACTGTTTAGTAGGGGTTTTTTTTGACAATTGCTCTCGCGGTGCACTTCTGACCTGTCTTTCGACTTAGAACGTTCTATTATAAGGTAAGTATCTTGAGAATGTGACTCCAGGTCTCCATTAAAAATCGCCGCATAACTGGATGGCAGGGGTGCGGGAATGTATGAGACCTCTATATTGAAGTACCAAGCCCCAAGGGAAGATGTCAGCTCACAGGGCTCTCGCTTAAAGTGGGGTAAAAATAGCAACGAACGCTTTCTAGGCTTATCCCTTCAGTTATCCTTACACCCCACGTGCAGACGCGTTCAGCAGTCCGGTTTAAAACTACTCTCATTTAGGGTAGTTTTAGACTAAAATCTAGGTAGCTTTGAACTACGACGCTGCTAAGCCAGTTTGGGAGTGCTAAGATATCAAAATCTGAATTGAAGCTATTTATACTTACTTTATATATAGTAGAGGTGCGCCTCTTTCTACCTCTTTATTTAATCTCTCCTACTCTCTTAATAACTTCTATCTTATGGAATCCTTTCTAGTTAAGAAACACGTCTGCGAGGCGTACTTAAGAGGCCTTTTTAAGGACTTTTTTAGTAGCTTTTGCTCTTTTAGTAGACTTTTTTATACTGGGAGTAGTATTAGCCTTACGCTATCCTAGAGGAGGTATATTGATTAAAAAGAAGTATAAAAGAGTATAAGAGTGGCGGTGGAAGTGGTGGAAGTGGTGGAAGTGGTGGAAGTGGTAGGAGTGGTAGAGTAGTAGGAGTAGGCTAACTTACGCTGAAATGATCCTTTTTTTAGCAGGGCTTTTTAAACATAAGATTATAGGTAAATCATTATTGAATTTCTGCATCGTTATATACTTTAGTAGGGTTTAAAGAATAAGATAATGATTTAAATATTTGGTCGCGTCAGAGCTAGAAATATGAGGTTAGAACCGCGTTCTACTAAATCACGTGGGGTGTAAGGATAACTGAAGGGATAAGTATAAGGTCCATCCCACAATATCACATCTTCAACTCCATGAGCCATTCAAGGGAGGAAGTATTAATTGAAGCGAGTCACGTTAGCAAGGAGAACAATTTGCCCGCTACATACTTTCGTCATACGGAATATCCCACTTTCTTCGGTCATGATGGTTTCTCCTATGTTTAAAGTGATTTTAGAAACAAATTTTAATGTGTAAAGCGACAGTACAAATAATACCGACTACAGAGTACCCTTGTGCAATTTCTAGTTCTATTGTTTCAGTTTTCAAAAGGTAAGGCTTTTGCTGCGTTCAACAGCGACTACTTGTCAAATCTCCATTATTTTTTGCAATCACACGTTCACCACGGGGATTACTATGCATGTGTGAAACTCATCGCTGATATTTTGGATGCCAGTTACAAAATACGATCACGCCTTTCAAATTAGCAAAGTCCGAAAAGAAAGGCCCAAAGGGGGTGACTTTGAATCTGAAGTAAATTTCAATCTTACCCCGCATTCATTTCAACTTTTCAAGACACCAGCTCGGATTTTCCGACCCACAAAGCTCACAAGAAAGATTTTTGACGTCAAGATAGATATAGTGGTTAAATATGAAAAAACCTCAAACCTTATTCAACGCTGTCACCTAACTAGCTAACCCCTCGCTTAAAGAAGGGTAAAAATATATTGTACAAATTGGCCTCATATAAGCAGCATTGAGACTTTGTCATTCTCCTAGGTCGTTTGTATAATGGGAAACAAAAGACTGCTCCTTGCTACGAATACCTACCTATACCTCTGGTGGATCAGTACTAGCAACTGACACACCTCCTTATATATAGCCATTTGCCCAGCTCCAAGATCGCACAGCTCTACCAGAAATAGCACAGACGAAGAATACGTTTGCCGCAACAAGCCAGAAATTAGCAAAGAAGTATCCTTACGGCAGTTTTAGCGTTGTATGTAAATCGCGTATTCGAGTGTCCTATAGAAGTGCTCTATCTTAGAAAATATTTGTTTCGACAGCAGAGACTCCTCTATATTTCTAAATCTCTCTTCTATCCTAATAATTCTCGTTCCCAATCTATCGGACAGAAATTTCGCCAATACTTTTCAGAAGAAAGCTCCACGGTGTAGATAAAAGTTCCATCAGGATGGAATCTCAAAATCACGTGCATCAGGTGGCATTTTGAAAACCTACGGGACCACCAGAAAAATATCACTGACTTCATAAAAAAAGGAACACCGAAAGATAATTACATATGACGTGAGAAGCTATCCCACAAGTATACCAGCTACTTAGAAGCCTAACGATATCTATGTAGCTAAGTAGTGCTATCCAGTAGTGCCACTTGGCAGCACGACGTCATAAAACGAAATCAAAAAATCTACTAATCTAGACTAATTCTACCTCTGAGAAACTACGAGTTAGAAAATGTAAGATAATCACCAATATCATATACATACACCCTAACAACTCTGTAAGTTTCAAGATGGGTGTTGTTAACCATATCAACTATATCACCGCTTTCTCAAGCGACCTCTCATTTATAAACCAATCACACAACCAAACCTCAAACGCAACTATGATCCCCTCAACATAGCCGCCTTCCTCTTCTGAAAACCCATTGTTAGTTCCCCTTCTTATCCTAGGCGTAGTATTTAGAGTTATGTTGTTCCTCTGTGAGTGTTCAGTCTCTTGGTAGTAATCATTTTCCTGCTTAGCTGTTGCCCTTAAAGGTTCATGTGGCAATTTACCGTGGAAGCCAAAGCCAAAGCCAAAGAAACCAGAGGTATGAGAGGCGCGTAAGGCGAACTGGTAAATTGCAGAGAGTACTAGGGTTGAGAGTAAAGATATTAGTATCGCAGAAGCCAAATCTTTCAAGATGCTGTTTTAGTTAAAAAGATTCCTCAATTAGAATTTAGAGGTCTAGTTGTATTTCCACGATTCGAATTGTTATTACTCTTCCGCGCCCACATTCCTATAGAGTCTCTAATGCAACTGGAACCTGAATTCTTCTTTTTTAAGGAGAGAATATGTCACTTAGTTTGCTCATTCTCCTAGAAGCGTTGGAAAAATTATTCATCATTGACCAAAATAGATTCGGGCAATTGGAGGTGGATTACATGCAGTGCGATACTTTTACGAAACAACCAGCCGACCTATCCCTTAAAAGCCCCAAATCCTACTGTGCGGTAAATAAATTATTTCGCCCTACGAGTGCAAGTCCACATGAACAGTTCAAGTAAAAATAACCTTCTAAGTATTAGCAGTCAAAGCAATCGACTCACCATCTAAAGAAAAACCTTGAACCATCTCTGAAAAAGCCAACATATAAAAGTAGCCAAAGAATCTCCTCAAGTCCACCGCCGACAAAAACATTCCTTTCGACAGCCAAAACCCCACTCACTTCCCACCATCCCCTCATCCTCGGTATCTCTAATCCCTACTTCACCACACAAGCCCTCCCATGATAGCTCCAAAAATCAAAAGTTTTACATGAATATTCGACGAAAGGAGTTTACGGGACGAATCAACCTTTTCAGGGGGGTTTTTACCTCTGTCATCCGATAACACAAGTTCAAACCTACTCCCTTTTTAAGAAGAGAACACCCCTATCCGTTTCGTAATTCTCGTAGCTCGTATCTCAGTAATCCCATACCGTTCCTCTAATTAGCCCACCTCACTACCTCGAATACTCTCAAATGTCACACTTAAACCTCAAACCCACAACCCTCAACCAACATCACTTACTTGAATCCACAGTTTCAAAGATAAAGCTTAAAAGCATAGACTATTACAGAAGAATTTGAAATACCTACTCGAGAACTATTTCAGACACTTTAGCTTAAGAAGGAGAGAGAGATATAAACTCTTACAATACTTAGTATTACTCATAGAGCTTAAAACTTCTACGATAGAAGTAAAAGTTATAAAATCGATGAGTAGAGCGAAAGTTAAGCGATAAGCTTCTTACGACTAGATTTCCAGTAAAGACGTGAAAGGAAAGAGTACTTCGCTATAACGAACAGTTAAGAATTAATAATATATAGAAGTATCCCTTCAGTTATCCTTACACCCCACGTGCAGACGCGTTTAGCAGTCCGGTTTAAAACTACTCTTATTTGGGGTAGTTTTAGACTAAAATCTAGGTAGCTTCGAACTGCGATGCTGCTAAACTAGTTTAGGAGTGCTAAGATATCAAAATCTGAATTAAAGCCTCTTTCTGCTTCTATCTTATAGATTCTTTCTAATATAGCTAATTACTACTATAAATAGGTATGTTACACTACTTACACTAGCTCTACGCGCCGCGCACTTGAGAGGCCTTCTTTTTAAGGACTTTTTTAGTAGCTTTTGAGTAGGTCTAAAAGTAGGCTCTTTTAGTAGACTTTTTCGTACTAGGAGTAGCATTAGCCTTACGCCATCCTAGAGGAGGCATATTAATTAAAAAGAAGGATAAAAGAGTATAAAAGTGGCGGTGGAAGTGGTAGGAGTAGGTGGGGGAACCTTAGCTATATTATAGATAGGCTAACTTGTGCTAAAATGATCCTTTTTTTAGTAGAGCTTTTTAAAAATAAGATTATAGGTAAATTATTGTTAAATTTCTAAATTATTATATACTTTAGTAGGGTTTAAAGAATAAGATAATGATTTAAATATTTAGTTGCGTTAGGGCTAGAAATATAAGGTTAGAACCGCGTTCTACTAAATCACGTGGGGTGTAAGGATAACCGAAGGGATAGTAAGGTAATACTCAGTCTATAACCCTCTTGAAAGACTCTCCTAGAACGACTCTAAGACTATATAAACGACTCTAAAGAGTTCGCTTAAAAGAAAGCAATTCTAGAAACTATCCTAGAATACTATGCGGGAATTACTCTATAAACTATTATAGTATATTCAACTTTCTCAAAATAATCTAAATAAGTCTACTATTCTAATAACTATACAATCCTAAGAGTAGCCTAAGAGAGTTCTTTAATATAGTATTATACTACTACTAAATTTTAGAATTATATAATAAATAGTTTTAGAACCGTCTATTCTTTTGCCTCTTTTCCTTTAAGAAAGGATAGTTAGATCTAGATGCACTATAGTAGAGAACGGGAGAACTTTTATATAAGTCTTATGTTCCCATATATATAAGAAGATTAGTCTTATCTTAGAGAAGGAGAAGGAGAATGAGATGAAGTACCTTACTTTAAACCCTCGAATTAAATACGACTTCTAAGCACCCTTTGTAGGCTCTTTCGGGTTACTTGAGAAAATATTCCCGTCTCTACAAAATGTTTCTACACACCTCACATCACCCACCCAAACTCCTTACCGCCTAGGGTAGAAGGCTCAGAAAACTCACACCACACCACAACATCACCTCACAGCATGAACTTATGTAGTCACACCACGACACAGAAAAATGCTTTTATCTGTTATCATTCGTCGGTACATCAAAATGAAACTATCTAAGAAATTCCCAACCCCGCCTCAACTCCGGCACCACACCATAAACCCATCGACTCGCCCAACATACACCACCCCACCAACCCAATCATCCAATCATCAACCCATCCATAAATTTGCTCCCCCCGTTCCTACTCAACTCCCCAAACACCATTCTATCAATCTCCACCACCAAGTTGTATGCTCCTTCTTGAGCCCTCAAACCCACAACATAGCAAATAGCGCACCCAAGGAAAAAACAAAAGAAAGAGAAAATCAAGGAAATCAAATCGCTAAAGTTTCAGAATTTTAAGTACTATCTGTAAAGACCATGATGTGAGGTGTATGTTCAGTAGAGTAGCGTGTGTCTCTAAGAGAAAGAAAGAAATCGGCCCCAAGGAAAAGATAAAAAGAAGAGAAGGACAATCCGCAAAATACAACCACGCGCAAAAGAAAATGTCTCTGCCCTAACAGGCAAGAAAAGATTGTTCAAAGTTCTCCTCAAGACTCCTTTCCCTTCCCAACTCCCCTTCCATCCCCCAGAAATTTGGAAAAGAGATAAGATTTTGATGTGATAAAACATCCCCAGTACCGCCGGATGGTAAAATATGATTTCCAGTTCGTATGTGCCGACCGAATAGTTTTGATGAGCTTTTTTTGGTTGTGTGTATGTTTTCGTGTCCAGGAAATGGCCAAGTAGCGTGTAACTAAGAGGCTATGATGAAACACTTGATCAACTCCTGAATTCGAGTGCATGTTGTGAAATTCGGAATAGCAAATAAGCACCCCTTCTGCGGATGCCTCCTGCGTAGAGTGAGAGATCAATGCATAAATGCTTGGGCAAACTCGAGAATATCGTCCGCTGGTGGTGATGGTAACTCATCCTCCTTCTCTCGGTCAACGCTCCACCAAATGAAAGGACCCGAGTATGTATTCGTATGGCCAGGATTCTGACCGGCGGCCCACCAACGCCCAACGATGGCAGCCCCCCCCGGAAGGACACATCCCTCGTAGTTATGAACTTTGGGCTCGGCGGCACCCCATTGGAATCGTCTCATGACAAATCTCTGGAAACCACCAACACCCTGTTGTTCTGGCAATGAATGGACTCTCCCATAGATAAACGCATGCTCATGCCCGACATCACGAGTCATTCCGTAGAACGACAACACTTGTGGTTTCTCTGGTGTTTGACTTTCAATTCGTTGTTTCTTTCGTGGAGACGACCGAACCGAGCCCATGGTGCTAGCAAAACGAGAGGACAAAGTGGCATAAAAGTCGCTACGAAGCTCTTCCTCCCACAAGGAGGGCCACTTCTTACTCGGAAAGCCGGCTTCGTCAAAGATGATATCAATGTCCTAAAGTGAGTTAGCATTGTTATCAATGAGCTCGTTGAAAGTTATAAACATACCTGGAATGGCTCATGGTTGGTGACATCCGAGTAGATCTTCCCAGCACCACCTTTGTCATTTCGAATACGTGTCAATTCACGAGTGTGAAGATATGCTAATAAACAATTAGCCAATCACGCCAACATAAAAGTGAAGGCGACATACTATGGGCGCCCTTCCAAAAAGGCTTCAGCTCTTGTGTGCCACTCTTCAGAACACCAGTCCAATACTGTGGAAGCAGATGCGGAGCCAAATCATGAAATGTATGGGACATAATACCCTCACCAATGGTCTTGAAGTGATATTTGAAAAAGTTGACAGCGTAGAGCAGCCACAACGCGTTGATGGTCTGATTATATGCGCCAGTGAAAATGGGTTGGGCTTTAGGTATTGCATACACTTGGGCCTGCGAGACGTCGAAGTTGGAAACGGGCTGAGTCGAGATGTCAGGATTGAGCACGAGTGGTGTCAATGTAAGTTGAATTACGAAGGTTAAACCGCCGGGGGCATCCGCTGAAATTATATCCTCAAAGTGGTGGTCGTCAGTAAGAACCGCGTCGAGAATATCAAAATAGACAGGGAAGATATCCTCCTTCTCCCCAGTGACCATCTTTCGAATGATGTCCAGATTTCGACCCCATACTTCCTTAACGCCGTCGTGCAAAACCACCTTGGCATCCGATTCTATTGCGAGTTAGATGTTATGCCATGAAAGGATAGATGGGGTTGAGCTTACGCAAGATGAGTTCCCTAATCAGCTTCCCGCATTCAACTTGTCTCTTGGAATGATACGCCCGAACGTCCTGAGTAACCCGATTCGCAAATTTCTTCAGATCAAAAAAGGTTTTGCGGGAGAGGAAGACCTGTCGGCATTTATACCAAGAGGCAAGCTTCCCTGTATCGAGTGGACCGATGGGAAGATCGTAGATTTTTTCAAAACGCTTGCGCCAAACGAACTCGGCAACTGCGGAACTGGTGACCGGGCAGATCAAGATGAAGCTGACGACATCCTCATTGGTCTCTAGAAAGTCGGCGATGTTTTGATGAATCTATTCAGACATGAGTTGGCATTGTAATGAATAGAGAGGTTGTGGAAGCACTGAACGGGTCCTGAGACTGGAGACAAGCCCACGTCACATAAGGGGTCGCTAGGAAGGGTTTCTCGTTGTTCAAGCCAGGGGGATGATGACAGAAAGACGGCAAGAGACTTGGGACAGGTAGGTAGGTAGGCAGATAGAAACAGAAGAGACTCACCTCATTAGGGAACTTCTTGAAGAGGAGACCGGCAGGGCTATTAACCTTGATGGGGTCGAGCTCTCTGACCTTTGCCATTGCCACATCTCGCTCCTTTCCCTTGCGCTTAACAGAGGCGACAAGAGGGTCATCTTGATCCAGTTGCAAGGCATTGACCTCGGAATTGAAAGTCTCCTCGTAGGTTTTGTGAACAGGGCTCTTTGGAGACACACGTCCATTATTGAAACGGCCAGGCGCCATCGACCGAGTCTTTCGGGTAGGCGACATGGCTATCCTACCAGCGACGCAGTGTTGGGCTCGAGGTGCGAAAGCAAAGGGAGAATGCTAAACCTACCAAGCAGTCGCAGATGCTTAGCAAGACAAGGACGCGAAGCCTATCCATGAGCAGAAAGGGGGTATGGACTTACAGCTATTGGAGGTGGAATGGGTGAGGTGTGTTGTTGTTGGTGTTGTTGTTGAAGGACCGATGGGAAACTTCTTGGACGCCGGCGAAAAAGAATTGTAGACAAGAGCAAAACCTACCGAAAATGCAACGATGAAGAAGGGCGAACAGCGCAGCACCTAATTAGGATGAATTGTATCAAGAGGGCTGGGTCCTGCGGATGGGGTGAGGTTGGGTGGTGGTAAAGGTGAGGGGTTCGAAGAAATCTGGAAGGGTGACCTTTGTCGGGAGCGGTCCTGGCCAGTCTCCAGATACGGATTATTTTGAGCCTCACTCAGGACTGATGGAAGGGCAACACAATCACACCAGGGATGAATGCACTTCTGCAAAGACAAATTGGGTGAATTGGAAATGGTTCAACGATGGCTTGAAGAAGAGGTGGGTGGATTTGGCAAAGTATTTGAAGGTAAGGAAGGTGCAGTAGCAGTAGCAGACTTGCGCGGGTTTGCCGAGTTCGCCTTGGCGTGTGTACCGGTTCTGTCAAAAGGGAAGGAACGATGAACTAGGCTGGTCTGCTAGACTGCCCCAACTACTTAAGCACATTACATGGCAGGTTTTACTAGGTACCGAGGTAAGAAGTCGTCATAAGACTTCAAGGAAATTCCATTCCAGACCAATTCACCCAAGTCAGATCCCAAAGAATCACCTTTAAATCCCCTGGCATTCAGTACCACAACGCAACGCCACCACCTTGGACGTCCAGCGAGCCGATACCTCTCTTCAATCTAGTTGGAAAATCGAACAAGAGACATTGCTCAAACGGTCCATTGCATTTCCCGTCTTTTGGAACTGACCGATGCTTTGGAAAATGGCGCATCAAGACATCCACCAGTGTAGGTACTTGCTTGCGTGCTTGCTTGTAGTACATAGACATGTATACTTAGTGTATGATTGAGATGGATCGCTTGTATCCTCTCAAGTCTTCAGCATGACGGGAGAGCCTGTATATTTCCCTTTAATAATTACATCACTCTCAACCCAGCCAGCCAACATTTGCACTAGCATACACTTGGATAGTGGAGAATACCCCTCAACAGCAGTGAATCATAGTCTTGGCATCCGATGTCTGCAGCAATATCTTGACTACCTCACTTGAGGTCCTCGTCCCACCCCGTCTCGGTTGTGCGCCACGTGACAGAGATTCCCAACTCAGAAACCCACTTCTCCCGTCCAAACACAAGAGCGTCATGAATTATCAAGTAGCGCATCCCTCGAAGGCCCATTTTGATAGTTCCATCGTAATTATTCAATCACTCACTCGAGCATCCGCTGTCAGTGGCTGGCACGTGACAGCCCCTGCAATTTTCGCGAGACAGAATCCCAGTTCCTCAGCCACAACAACATCAGAAATTATCAAACAACGCAGCCATTTGGCAGCCTAATTTGATAATTCCTTGGTAGCCTTAGCAATCCCTTAGTAGTGACATGCATGAAGAGCAGGACCTGGCTTCCCAAGAGGAAAATGGAGATCTTGTGGTGTCCATTTTCAATCTTTGATGCACCACCCCCCACTTCTCAGGCAATTCCACTCCTTATTTTATGTTTGCAAGACTCCACGCGGCTTCAGCTTTGAGATCACTGGTACTCACTGTGTCGTTCCTGCTCGTTTTTGGCTTTTTCGCAGCTTCTTAGCGGGGTCTCGTGGGATAATTCGTGGTGTTTTGGTGAAGTTTTGCGGAATCTTTCTAATTTGGAACCAATACTCTAGGGTATTGAAGTCTTCTTTCGAAGTATTGTACTTCATCTTCGATGGTATATGCGTAGTATTATGCTTTGTATTTGGAGTTCTTCGATCGATCGAAAGGCTGGAGGGAGGAGATCGCGGGAAATATACCGGCGTTCGTGGACTTCGTACTCGTAGGATTCCGTCAACTCTGTGAACCTGTGACCAGTATGATGAGAGCTCTAGTGGATCTTCCGTGGTATTGTAGTTCGCTTTAGAGGCTTTATTCGTTGTATTTGCATTCGTCTGCGGGAATTTGGGTGGGAACAGGCTAGGCTCGAGAGGGAGATATCGCGGCAAGCAATTCTGCCGTTGTTTGTTGTTGGATTCGTACTCTTCCATGTAGTAACCAGTATTATAAGGTCCTGAGAGCTTATTTGTTCGTGTTTTACTTCGTGTTGGAGGGTATGTTCGTAGTATTTGAATTCGTATTCAAGAATTTGTATAGAGAGAGGCTAGAGGAGGTAGATCGCGTTGTGATTCTGCCGTTGTTCGTTAAATTCGTACTTGTGGAGTTAGTATTCAAGGCTTGAGGACTTATTTCGTGGTATTATACTTCGCTTTTGGTGGTTTTTCGTTACGAGTATTTTCGTAATCGTGATATTTAGAGGAGCGGGGTTGAGGGGGGTTGAGGGAGGAGATCGCGGCATTTCAGTCGTTGATTGTTCAATTCGTACTCGTGGACTTCGTATTCGAGACTTCATTCTTCTGCGTATCTGTTAAAAGAGAAGAATTAGCATCTGTTTCTGTTCAATCCGGGTAAGAGGAAGCCCTTGTAGTATTGCCTGCGACTCTCGAGTGCGCGGGAAGGATGAGCATTGAGGTACGAGAATACCTTCGAGTGGCGGGCACTCCTCAAGAACCTCGAGAAAGAGATCTGATACACTAGTCTCGCGGGGTACCTGGAGAAGACGAAGTCCTCGGCTTTGCCTCCGAGTCTCTTAAGCTTGAAAGGTACAATAAACAGGTCTCGGAGGTGTCGTCAAGTCGGGAGGTCACCCCCAAGAGCTATTTCAAGGCCCAAACCACTCGAGAAGTTGAACTGAAGAAGAGGAAGTCCTCGCAGTCTTGCCTGAGAGTCTCGGGAGCCTGAGAAGGACGATAAGTTGGTTTTGGGGATGTAGTGATGCCTTCAAATCGCCGGATCACCTCCAAGATCGTGGATATAGATCTAAGAACTCCTCGAGAGACCTAAGTTACTGCGCTAAGGGTTATTAAGTGAAGGGGAAGTCCTCGACGTGTTTCCTTCAAGTCTCGAGAGCCTGCGAATGACGATAATGGGTTGCGGGGAAGACTTTCAAATCACCAGGTCACCTCCACGTTCCGGTAGAACGAGGATACGTATATAATAACTCTCTGGGGAACCTTAACTGTCGCTCTGGTAGTTATTAGGTGAAGTAGATTCCTCGTAGGGTTGCTTCCGGGTCTTAAGAGTCCGCGAAGAACGATACCTAGGTAGGCTACGAAGATGTTTTCAAGTTACTAGGTCACCTCCAAGTGCTGGTAGACGAGGATCCGTATCCAAAAACTCCTCGGGAGACCTCTAAATCACTCCAGCGATTGGACCGAGTGGAGAAGTTGTCCTAGCTTTCCCTTTTAGTTTGGAGAGCTCCTGTGGGGAGATAATTGGGTGTTGAAGAGGAGTTCAAGTCGCTAGACTATTTCCGAGTGCTCTCGTAGAACGGGGAAACGTATCCAAGACCCCCACGAAAGGGCAAGAAGCCCTCTGACGATTCAATAGAGCAGATTTCATAGCATCACTCCCTAATCTAAAGAGCCACGTGGGGTGATGATTAGGGGTTGAAGACGCTGTCGAGTTGCTAGGCCACTTCCAGGTGCTCATAAACCGAGGACAGGCATCCAAAAATCTCCCTGAAAAAGCTGAAATGCCACTTCAGCGGTTCAAAATAGGGTGCTGAAATTTCTTGTGTCGTGTCTGCAAGTTTGCAGAGCCCAAGAAAGACCAATGATCACAGGTTGAGGATGTTTTCAAGTCGCAATGTCACTTCCAAGCCTTCGAGTAATGAGGATCGGCAACCAAAAGCTCCCCCAAAGGCCTGAGAGACCAGTGTAGTGGTTTACAATAAAGCAACGAATTTCATATACCGTTTCTGCAAGTCTAGCGAGCTCGAGAAGGACGATGATTACAGTTCGAAGATGTTTCCAAGTCCTCAGGTCAACTCCAAGTCTCCAGATAGTAAGAGAGTAAGGATCAGTGTCCCAGAACCCCGCGAGAGACCCGAGATTCCAAGACCAAGGCTTCACAGCGTCTACCTTGAGATTCTGAAGAACGCAGAGAGAGTGAGAACCGTAGTTGAAGACCCCTCCAAGCCACAATTTCGCCTTCCAAAAAGCCAAAGCGGTCAGCGATCGGGTATACGCGTCTAAGAGCTTTATGAGAGACTGGAAATTCCAAGGTAGAGTGTACGTCCTGTCTTCCTGCGGATCTGCAGACCCCGAAGAGGCTGGAGATTATGGCTGAGAGATGCCTCCAAGTCACTTGGTCACTTCATACGCTCAGATGAACATTTGGAGATCGAGGAACAAGAAGTCCACGGGAGACCCAGAATCACTTTAGTGATTTTTTCGTTTTTTCGTTTTTTCGACAGAAAAGAAGGTTTTTGTACTGATTTCTTGCGAGTTCAGGGACAGCACTTTCTATAGCTCTTCCTCTCTTTTTTCTCTTCTCTTTGGTTATAAAGGGGTTTGCTATATGAGAATACATATATAGATTTTGGTTTCGTGGTTGGAATTGGTGCTTTCTCATACTATACTCTTCCACTCTTCACGGGGTTTTGCTCTCGTTTGGTAGGGATGGTTTTTCTTTTTCGTTCGGTGTTGACAGCGGATTATTGATTTCGGGTTGCTTGTAAGTTTTCCTAGTTACAGGATGGGTCGAGCGCGATGTCGTTTCATATTTATTTCAGGGGTGGTTCTGCGAGTGTGTGTTGTTTGTTCGTGGTTTTGGGTGCTGTTCATTTCGAAGTTGATGAGGGACTCCGGGGAGGTTGAGAATAGTGAGCATAGAATACTTTGAAGTTATTAGATCAAATTCCGATCGAGGAAACGTACTCAGCGGCAGAGGGTTTGTAAAGTGGGCGCTTTATCCTATCAAAATAAGAGGAAGTCCTCGTAGTGTGTTCCTACGGATTTGCAGAATCCCAAGAGTCTATATCTACTTCATGAGATCAGTGCCAAATTTCTGACACAGTGGACTGCAGGTGACTTGGTATTCTTGAGTGGTACCATGGATCGTTCTACATATAATGACAACGATCACTCGAGCTATTGATACTGTCAGATGATTTGTAGCGCGGGTTTCGGCTTGGGCGGACTGAAAGCTTGGTCATCGTAGTCTTCGTATTTGAATAAAGCAGTGGAAGTAACCCTATTCCGTTGGTCTTTTGCGTTTTTTTGGATCAAAAAAAAGGCGGCGGGGGCACAAGACCAACTGAAGATAGTGGTTCGGGGGTACACTCAAGCAACAAGGATGTATACTTTGGTTGGAATTGGCAGTGCGGTCTATACACGACCTTGAGTGGAGGCGTGCCTTCAATGTTTTCCTTCTCTTTCTCCTTCCATCGTTCAGAGTAATCGTCAGAAATTCAGAGCGAGCGTTCCCATTCTTCTGGTTTATTGGCACTTCGTTGTCCTCCTTTTTCGAATTAGAGTTCCTCCCTTAAATCCTTCTCAGCGAGTTTGTTACGGCCCTTGTGCCACGGTCCTACTCCCCAATCCATCTTCCCAATAATCCACCAATTTTGCTAGTTCTTAGGTTCCTCGGTTAAAGAGCGACATGGTAGTGTTGAGAAGAGTTCCCTGGATAAGAAAACTCCCTTCTTCGTACGCACAGAAATCCTTAATTCCGGCTTTGAAGTTTGATTATGCTAATTGTTTCTTTAACGTTTCGTGGTGCGGCAAGGTCCGGGAGAGTCGAAGTCTAGGTCATTTCATTCTCCCCGGCTGTGATCAACTCTCTTCTTAAACCTGCGTGGCCCTCTTCAAGGATCCGCTCCTTAAACGGAGAAACCTCTCAGCAATCGAAACTACGTGCTTAAAAGCTTCAAGAGTGGCTGGAAAGTACATGAGGAAGTCCTCGTAATATATATCTCTAATCTCAAGAACTGGAAGAGGTCGAGGATAATAGCTAGAGAATGCCTTCAAGCGACTAGATTCATTTCGACTGTAAAAAGCACTCAGATTTCAGGGGTATAATCCAAGGACTGTTTAGGAGAAAAGGGAGTCCTTGTAGTCTTCCCTCGCGGGTTCAAAGAACGGGGGGTGGGGGTGAGAACAGTGATTTAGGATGCCCCCAAGCCACTAGATCAATTCTGAACGTAGAAGATCACTCAGCGGTTGAGGGTTCGTATTGAGGACACTTTATTTTGTTAAAAGGAGACGAAGTGCTCGTATATTCAACTCGCGGATCAATACAACCAGGATGTTAAGAATCCAGACTAAACGATAATGATAGTTTGACGATATCTTCAAGCTACTAGCCACTTGCGACCGAAAAAGCGCTTAACAGTTGGGACTATATACCCGAGGACATGTCGTTTTCGTTAAGAAGACAGGGGAAACGCTGGTATCGTCAACACGTACATTTGTGGAACCCGGATGTGAAGAACGCGAAAATGCTAACGCTGGTCGTTGGAGGTTGTCTTTAGGTCATTAGATCACTTTGGACAGGAAGAAAGTGCTCAACGGTTGGGATTTCGTATCGAGAACCTGTTTTTGTCGAGGGAAAGGAAGTGCTGGTGTTGTCGAATAGAATGAGCTTTAATGTACCAATACCTAACTTGACGAATCTAGGCTGGACAATCAAACAGTCACCGGATTCACCTGTTCGGCAACGAAATATTTTCCTCGTTCAAAATCAATTGTCCGGGCGGCAAGAGATAAACCAAAGAAAGTTTCAAATAGAAAACTGTCGCCAAGTATTCTCCGCGAGCTCGCTGGGTCACGTACCAATTTCTGACCGGCACGTTCTTTCTCACAATTTCTCGAAAGCACCAGCGGAAGGTTTGTTGATGATGTTGACATGGAGATTCTAGAACTTAGAATTGTCAGAATGGGAGCGAAAAGAGTCCCTCATCTCCCCTCAGGCCGGAAGGTGGACCCATTGAAGATGTATTGAATTGACAATCTGTGGCTGAAGAACCATCATGGGAGTAAATCACTAGTCCTTGACAGTTGGTACTCGTAGGATCTAGAGTACTTGAATAAAGCATTATCCTGACTCTCAAGTTGGTAGGTGGTGTTTTTCATTGAAGATGGGCTGAAGAGGTCAAGATTTTGCGTCTTGAAAATAGTCTGAGAAGATCCAAGCACTTCATTACAGAATGTGTTCCTGGGGATAAGGCTCGAGAGTTTGATAGTCATCGCAGCTATACTAGATTGAAAGTTTGTCTAGCTGGGGAAAGCTAAGCGAGAAATTGTGACTACTCGCCGGAGTGGATGTTTCGAATATGGGAGACCATGTCGTAGGAATAGAGGCTACTATCAAGAAATTGAAGGAGAGAATTGTGACTCTCGTCCAAAGCCAGCACAAACATCCCGTGATAAAGAGCGACTCTATTACACCAAATAAGGTGCAAAGAAACTCGACCAAATCGATCCTACTTGAGGAAAAGGATTGAGGGAGTCATACTCGGAGGGTCTCTTTTTCCATCGAAACTTTCCCGAAAAGCTCCCCAGAGCGTCTCCTCCTCGTATCTGACTTCTAATTCTCGATGCATTCGTCGACGGATTTTGAGTTATTCCGCGCTCGACCTTGGCCTCTTCGTGGACCTAGAGAAGCATTTGAGAACAATCAATGACTCATCCATCATGTAACTTCAAAAGAGCCTGCAAATGCGATGTATCTGGGTTGAGAATAAGAGCTCGGTGTTCAGATACTTGTCGGGTATCCGAAGCGAGACCGATTCAGCAGGATGACGGATTCATTCAACTCAAAGAGCAAGAAAACATCAGCTCAAGCAAGTTCAACTTTCAACATGACCGCATCAAGAACCATATCAACATTACAACTCCGTCTGGAACACCCGATGTGTACAGACACGAATGATGAAATGCCCGTGTCATTCAGAACTGGTTCTGCTGTCAGTGGGCCGATACTCATCCAAGACCCTACCAGAATAGTTGAGTTTAGTGAAAGAATATATCCTTTTCCCACTGTACATTATAGATATGGACATGTTGAGTGTTTACTTCCAAAACATCAATAATGTTGTCGACACTCGGGAGGGGGTATTTTCGAAGTCTCCTTGATTTATCTCTTGGTGGTGGAATTGACTCGGGTTCAGCTGCAGGTGCAGGTTCATCTGTTGAAGTTCTGGAGCACCTGTAAAGCCCCGCTGGCCGGGAGTATGTCTGTGAATATTGCATCGAACCTTCACTGACAATATTTTTGTTCTGGCGGGGTTGTCTCGGAACAGCACAGTAGTCGTGAAATTTAGTAAAGTAGCATCGAGGGCTCCAAATCCCTGCCAGAATCTGCAATGAATTCTGGAAGACTTCTGTTTATGATTACCGCCACCAAAAACTGGGGATGAAGTCATTTGCTCCCGCGGGCGGGAGGTCGTTTTGGCGGCAGATGTCTTTCAGAGAACCATTGTTTCCTTTTGACCGGAGGTTTCGATGGGTGAGAGAAACAGCCGTTGAGAGATCCCAGTGCTCAAAACTCATATGGCTACCTTCTGCTGTACAAACTAAAAATGAAGAGAGGCGAGGGGAGGGATAACCGAGGATGTCACGAACTCTCCTCAATTTCTATCGAAGGCTTGCAGAGAAATCGAGGACCGGCAGCTGAGAGACCATATATGAGACCAGGTATGCCATCTATCTCTTGTATTACGAGAACAAGCCTCGCTGCCCTTCTTTATTTTTCCGATGGTTCTCGCAAGCCTCTAGGAAACTGAGTATGTGGAATTTTCAAGGACAATCAGCAGGTGCGGGTTTCGGCGGCGGCTGAAGAAGTTATCGCAAAAAGCCACCCAGGCCTTAGCATATGGTGCTTGCAAAATCTTAGAAGTATGGTTATAAGGATCCAAGTACAGTCTTGACTCTCAAAATAGCAAGTCCTCGGTATTTTTATTCTCAAATTGCAAAAAAATCAACCAAGCCGCAAAATCCCAAACTGCCAAAGAGTTTGGACATTGGAACGGCATTCTTGAATGAATGAAGCCCATGGAATTTATCCGTTGAGATTGAATAAGGGAGGCGAACGACTGAATAATATCAGCAAAAGCTCATGTCGGCGAATTGGCGAGTCCACAGCCATGGGTCGGTTATCAACGTTGGGGCAACGGCGGATTTTTCTTGACATGCACGATCTGGAGTCCATTTGGGCCACCTTCTCTAAACAAATAGAAACCCAAGTCTTTTCAAAGTGATGCTGATGGAGATATGTTACCCGATCCTCGAAGCGAGACCTCGTCGTCGGATCCACTAATTGCGAATCACTTCTCAGCCACCTTTTATTTCAGTTGTCAAGTTCTCCAACTTGAAGAACGCTGGGTCGCAAATAAGCTTATGTCGGTCGAGAAATGATAAATGGTGGCTTGGGTCTGCTCCGCGTTTGAGATTGAGTAGTTCACGAACACAAACAATAAGTTTTCTCGATTTGTTTGTAGATATTTGTCGATCCTTCAAGGCTCTATGACTGATCAGCCGTTTAAAGCAAAATTTCTGGGTTTTGCCTTTTGAGGGCGTCGATATCTCCATCATGGTAGTCATTTTGTTGATAGTTTGCATCATTGCGCATCCCGTCCACTTCGTCAAATTTCAAGCTTGGAAGCTCTCCGACTCTCGTCACTCCAATCAACACAGAAATGAATGAGAGTGAATATACTGTTCATGTGTCGAGACTGGGAAGATACTTCCAACATCACTTTCATTCCCAGTTCTGTTCCGTCATTCCAAAATCACCAGGGCAAGTTGAGACATCAAAAGAGCGCTCTGGTATCAAGCCAACCCATCTGGGACCACAGATGCGATTCTGAGAAGGATCCCGGAATTACCTTTAGGTGATTCTCAACATTTGTCCGAAGTAGAGTGGAAATCCACCAATTGTATCGAGAAAGGGTCCTCGAAGGTTCCCCGTCGAGAAACATATTCCGGAATTATCTTGCCGAGCTTGAAATGACGGATATTGCCACAACGAACCCAAAGCAAGGTTCACAAACATTTCATGGCAGTCCATGGAGACGAACCATTGCCTGACGCCAGCGTTTCCATGAACGAAGCCCCCGAATAATTGAAAAGCCTCTGCAGATATAGACTCCGAACATACAACTCAACCCAATTTCTTTTGAGAATTCGACTAGTAGCCTGCTGAAGATCCTACGCCCTTTGAGGAACCTAGAATCGTGGGATGAGCTATCGTAAATACTCCAACACTCAAGCGTTATTTCGGATATCATTACTCGGTTCAAGTCTGGAAGGTGCATCCAGGATGACATCCGACTACCAAATCGGTTGCAGATTTCCAATTCCAACCGTGTGGTTTGTGTTTAAAGTGAGTATTTGACTTTGTGGCTAGCAGAATGTTGAACCCCAGGAAGTGTACTCGAAGATATTTTCTCGTCGGCAATCTCCACATGTGAAATCCCGTGACATGGCCTCTTTCACCCACAAGAGACCGAAACTCCCTTCAACGTCAAGTGGCAAGCTCGATTTTGTAGTAGCATCTCCGTCGATGCTTCCAGATAGAAAAGCGCCCGCACTCATATGGCTCCACTCAGCGCCTGATATACCTCCTAGTTATATTTTCGAGAGAAGCATTCTTTGGGATTGTTTGCCGGTAGTGTTGAACAATCTAGCGAGGATACCCACTCAAGTCGTCAGGGCGGATTCTGCTATCGAAAAATTACCCAAAATCAGGTAAATTATGAACCGCTTCGCACAATTCGGATAGGTTATCCGAATACTTCGTCGAGAGAACACATCCGTCGAGTATTTGTCGGGTGGGTTGAAAGATTTAGCGAAGATGCTATCAACTCCCAAGTCGTTGAGGCCAGTTCCACTCTTCTTCAGGGCCGAGTTTTCGCATGATGAGTTACACGGAGTCATTATCTTACATATTCTTATTGGTGAATATTTTTCCAGAGAAAACTCCGAATCCGGTCACAGAACCCTTTATCTCGATTCAATGATAGAAGCACCCCGCACAGCTCCTCTAAAATGCGACTCCCCGACTCCCGACCCCAACTGTCGTATCAGACGACGTCCTCGGATTCGTGGTAAAAAATCATGAATATCCATGGTTTTCAAGAAGAGTTCCACACTCTAGAAAGAGCGGACTCGATACTCGAGAAGCTCGTGGGTGACCTGCTGTGTTTGTCGAGATGATTTGATGCGAGAATCGAAAAGCTCGGTGACGATGAGGAAGTGAGGAATCGAGGGACCAAAAAGTCGAGAATTCGAGGGCAGAACTGTCTAGAGATAGTCAATCCGCCTCGTAAATTTCAAGTCGTACCATCCGGCTTTCGACTCGCAGCTGGGTTTGAATTGTCTTTGGTGTTAATAACTACTCGGATGTCGGTTGAGGGATTGATTATAAGTCCTTTCCAAAACTTCGTATGGCATTTAGCTAGGTAGGGAAAGCAGAATGAGCAGTTGAGTATTCTGCTCGAGCAACGCTCTTTTCGTGTTGTACGAGGCACAAAGTTGAAGTGTTTATCTGCGAGGTTTGGGGGGATTCGGGGAGTATATGGATGGGCCTGCGAGATTGAGGAAGTCTTCATTCCTCAGGCACCTTCTGGATCCCCAGGAGGGCGCAGAGATCAATTGTTCTTGCATCTGCTAGAAAAGTGCCAGTGTATCAGTCTCTCTTTCGCTAAATCGATAGAAGAAGAAGTCATAGGGATACGTACGAAAGTTCGAGGAATTGACGGATCCTTCGACTCTCAAATCCCCAGATACCCCTCATCCACCGAGGGAGGGCGGAAAAGTCGCGGCTTCGCATGATCTGCTAGAGAAGTCGCATTAGTCTTCGATCTCGTGGTTACGGGAGCAGAAGAATTCTTTGGGGGTTTTACCGGCGAGGTTTAGCTGGATTAGATCAAAGACGAAGAATTGAGTATGCCCCCGACGTTGATTCGCGTTCAATCCTCAAGTAACCGCCGCGGCATCGATTTTCTGCGTATAAGAATCCCGTAAAACATCTGGCATAATTCAGAACTCGCTTATCTCGATATCTCGAGGTGTTTCTGAATTCTCTGAGTTTTTTGGCTTTGCTGAAAGAGGTGAAATATCAGGTTTCGGGTTGCAAGTTGTGCGTTGTTTCTGGTGGTGGCTGGGAGGGCTGAATGTTGATCCATAAAACTCGGACCGGTTAACCAGTTAAAGTGGTTGTTAATTTTTGGCGACATCCGATATTACCCCTTTCAGTCACGCCCCTTGGCGAACCAGTGCACCAGTAGCTTTTGGTGCACTGTAACATTTCATGCAGAGAACATCACAAAGACCAATATCTACTCCGTAGTATACATACAATTACACCTAAACTTTAGTGCAAACCTGTCATACTCTGCATTACTCCCTTTCCTACTTTTGTCATTTTTTTGGCCAGGTTTGATTTTCACGAATGAATAGCTGGAAAGAGTTTAAACCATGCATTGATCTCTATCTCGCCTACAATTCTTTCCGACTTGTATTTTACTGGAGACACGGAGCTCCGCGAGTAAATTTGTGAGGAGTCTGAGGAAACGTGGTTCATTCGAGGATTTTGAGTATTTCCACTGATTATTGCCATCAACCCTTTTCAGGCAACTTTACTGGGGTTTGGTAATCCCTGACAACGTACCTTTGGGAGAAAGAGATGACACGAGAATATATGCATAATGCTTATGCATCCTCTTACACTCGCACGTTTTCGAGGATGGAATACGAAAATTCCAGCTCATGTATAAATTTGTAGAACCCACGAAAAGGAATAGGCAGTGAACAATTTTTCGAGGGAAGGTAGGAATGAGTTTTCTGTTCTGTAGGGAAGTGGCTTCTTAATATGCAGCTAACGCGAATCCAAATGGAGTGTGGAGTACTGGTTTATTTTGTTCCCAACTATGCTACTACTTTGAACTATTAGGTAGGGGGTCTAGTAATTTTTAGCTATTGAACTCGATTTTTGAGAATAGTAAGGTTATTAAAGTTGATCAAATAAAATTCTAGGCTTTTAAAATGATAGAGTGCTAATTATATACTGAGATGTTGTTTCATTGACATAATTAACCAAAAAGATTCTTGAAAAATTAGATTAGTTCAGTAGATTTTAATACTAAGTTGATTATTTATAGTGAGATGATTAGACAGGATTGACCAATTCTATAATTGTTGACTAAAGCATGCCAGTTCTTTTGTTGCGCATCCCTTTTGGTCCCCAAATAATCAACGAAATCACTCATTAGTGAGAGATCCAAACCAGTCTTTGTATCCAGCGAAAAGTTTGGGTCGACTTTCCTAGAAGCCCAACTCCCCAATCTGAGAAAAGTGAAGGCATATTGGAGATAATTGGAAGGCAGGCACAGGCAGGCACAACGTGTAGCAACCCTAATTATACATCTTGAGACAAAAATTGAGGAATAACGAGGGTCATTCGAATCGAAGATTTCTACAAGGCTAGATAAATCCAGAAGAATAAATGAGTCCTGGATTGGGCGCTCAAACGTGACAGAAACGTGACCTGCGATGTTTTTCGGCATCACCAGGGGTTATAGGAATTCGTAACTATAGTCTATAGTACCTTCCCCTGCTATAATTCTCCTAACTCTTCTAGAATAATAAAGATAAGATAAATCTTATTCTTCTAGTCTTATAAGATAATTAAAGTAATTTTCCTAGTCTAAGTTAAATAATTAATAGAGTAGTATAAAAGTACTCTACTCGTAAGTAGTCACGAATTCCTATATCCACTAGTAGTATTAGAAGCCTCGTAATAAATAGCCGAGTTAACTGCGCCGCTAAAGTCACATCTCTATAACTTATTAGAGATCTATAAGATTTATATACGAGTATCTCTTCAGTTATCCTTATACCCCACGTGATTTAGTAGAACGCGGTTCTAACCTCATATTTCTAGCTCTGACGCGACTAAATATTTAAATCATTATCTTATTCTTTAAACCCTACTAAAGTATATAACGATGTAGAAATTTAATAATGATTTACTTATATTCTTATGTTTAAAAAGCCCTACTAAAAAAAATAATCATTTCAGCGTAAGTTAGCCTATAATATAAGCCTACCTACTCCTACCTACTCCTACCACTTCTACCACTTCTACTACTTCTACCGCCACTTTTATACTCTTTTATTACTTCTTTTTAATTAATATACCTTCTCTTATAAGGCTAATACTACTCCTAGTACGAAAAAGTCTACTAAAAGAGCTTTAAAAGCTACTGAAAAAGTCCTTAAAAAGAAGGCCTCTTAAGTACGCCTTATAGACGTGTTTCTTAACTAGAAAGAATTCCATAAGATAGAAGTTATTAAGAGAGTAGAAGAGATTAAATAAAGAGATAGAAAAAGGCGCACCTCTACTATATATAGAGTAAGTATAAATAGCTTTAATTTAGATTTTAATATCTTAGCACTCCTAAACTAGCTTAGCAGTATCGTAGTTCGAAGCTACCTAGATTTTAGTCTAAAACTACCTCAAATAAGAGTAGTTTCAAACTAGACTACTAAACGCGTCTACACGTGAGGTATAAGAATAACTGAAGAGATAGGTTTAAAAAGTACTCGTATATATCTTATTATATTATAACGTTTTTATAAATATCTTTTCTTACTATTTGGCTCAACGTATACCTCGCTATATATAAAGCCAGAAGTAGGCTCGTACTAGTACTAATAGTCGTAATAAGTAGTAGAGATTTAATAATATATATAAAAGTTAAAGATTAAGAGGTTAAAAGAGTATATTATTTAATTTTAGTAGTATATATTCTTATATATATATTTGAAGGAAATATAAGCAAAAGTATATACTATAACATATACTAGCTAAACGTTCGTATATATTATAATTAATATATATATATTATATTACCTTATTATTTTTAGTAGTATATATATTATAAAAGAACTAATATATACGAGCTAAACAGGCTCTAAATAGTAACCTCGTATAAGTTAGTATATATTATCAATTGTTTCTTAATATATTAAGTAATTATTGAGATCGTAGTACATATCCATATACACATTCTTAGTAAGTAGCACAGATAGTTGTCAATAACAGTAAGATTATATATCCTAGATATGCACGAGCCAAACAGGCCCTGAGGAGAACGACCGAAATTATCCTCAAGATTTCGGTAACGAGGGCCTCTGCTATTTCGAGTACGGAGATGCTAATACCGATAAAATATTATTTCCGTTCCATCGGTGCTGCTATATAATACTTGAGAGTGTTAGAAATAGAACAGAAGAAGCTCCACAAATTGACAAGGACCTATAATACTTTTCAATGCAGGGCCTAGTCGAATCAGGTCGGCAAAATCGTCTCAGTCTAAATTATGGCGACCCCTCTCCTCACAGTGACCAATATTGGAAATCGAAACCCGGAGAAGAATATTTCGTAGCTCACTCAATGAAGCGGATTCCTTCTTTCTACTTGCCAAGGAATTTCAAGAACTCACCATCCAGCCATGACCTCAGTCCACATATTAGATATAATCCCTTCCCGACTACTCCACTCGAAATAATCTACCAAATAGTGCACAGTCTGCCGCCCAAGTCTCTAATCAATCTCATAAAAGCTTCCTAGTCAATAAATATAACTTCCCGGCAAGGTTCCAATTTCTGGTTTGAATATATCAAGCGGAACATAGGATGGTTTATTGAATTGCAGAACAGTTTGGAATCAATAGGACCAAATATCATGGATATGCTACACGGTAAAGATATCAAAAGGTTGTTTCTCTGGGCGGACAAGATAACCACGCCAGAATTTAGATTGTCTGATTGGAACAGTGTTTTGGCTTTCCCCGCCTTAGTCAGCCTAGCACTCCAGAGAGGATAGGCTACCCCTCTCTATTAGGAAAGGAGAGGATAGGCTAATTTCACTTATAGGCTAGGCTAAATTAGGCAAGAGAGATACTAAATTTAGATAAGAGAGGCAAGGAAGACTAAAAGAGGGGGCTAGGTAAGAAGAGGTACTAGGGAGGATAGGATAAGATAGGAAGTATATAAGTAAAAAACATTAAAACAAGTAAAAAGTAATAAAAAGTACTAATATTATAGACTAATTCAAGAAGTATTAAAAACAATAATATTATTAAATCTCTACTTCCTTTATAACTTTCAGTCTATAATAATCTACGCTTAGAGGTACTAAGTTACCTCTATTATATTAGAAACTAGTTAAGGCTTAAATATAAGGGCTTATAGGAGTAAATAGTACTAAATTAAGTGCTCTACTAAGTACTTAATTTACTATAGTAAAACCCCTGTTTTTAAGTACTAATTAGAAACTAATATTATATACTTTTCTTAGGTAGTACCAAATCTACTAACAACACTATAAATAATATATTTAAGGCTAGTATATACTCTACCTAGCCTCCCCTATAGGCTAAGAAAGGCTACCCTAATACCTCGAATAGGAAAGGATAAGCAGAACAAATTTTAGAATAGAATCGGAGTAGCTAGGAGAAGTAATATATTAGAATAGGATCAGGCAGGATAGCCTCAAAATAGAGGTAGGAAGGAGAAGGATCGTCAAGGAAGGATAGGATAACAGATTAGGCGGGGAAACCCAAAACACTGGGTTAGAACATGGGGCTTGCGAAAAGGAAGCGTCTATGGAGGGCGTGTGAAGATCTAAAAGAGACATATATTTCCAAATGGAACAAACCCAATCAAGAGCGCCAGCTTGGACTCATCGAAGGCATGATTCAAGCACGATCTGGTTGTTTAGCTATACCACTGGTTTCCTATCCATTAGGAGCCATTGCGGATAACATAACAACGTATTGGATTCGAACCTGGTCAGATTTATCTATGGAAAACGTCTTCGATGTATATTGGGATACTGATGGGATCATGATAGAAATTTCACTTACAACAGATGGGGATGTCCGACAGTTTGGAAAAAGTTGTTGCAACGTAGAATTTTCGAGGGAATCCCTACCCATTGCTGAATTCGATTGGATCATGGGTCTCATTCTTCATATTCCACGTGTCGAATTGTGTGACTATAGTCGTGGTTCAACTCGGACTTCTGTCAAGGGCCTCACTGTGGACTTAGCTATCTCTTCTCTTATCAAAGAATCATATATGCTGACATTATTCATGAATCTGGACTCAAGTCTCAATTGGGCGTTGCAGACAAAGATTACATGAAAAAGCCCTTGTTGGCATCACCTGGATCGTACATTGTTGGATCGAGAGGTCAAAACGGTGTAAGTAATATTCCTTCTCTATGAACTAACTGCTACAGCCATCTCCAGCGACAACCCTATAACCCAAGGCGGGAAAGCTACCATCAATCGTATTGGCCTCTTTCAAGCCGACCGCCCAAATCCAGATGCCCCTGTTATTTTGATAAGGATGAGGACTTTGCCATTAGTTTCCCAGAGTCCGAACAAGATTTTGAGAAATATCTTTGGAGAGATTGCTGTTGCAGCATTCTTGGCGGACCAATATGGGAGCAACCACGTCTTCGACAAGTCGATAAACCAGAAATAGTTTCCGAGATGGCTCACCCGGATATGCTCCCACACGAAGCTCTCATTTGGGCGAAAGACAATCACGAACTCCGGAGCCTTAAACGTATCTCTGCATATCTGATCCCAGGCGATTGTACGCGTTCTGAGAGGAATGGAGATGAAACCACTTTTAGGGATTCCCAACTCTGCGGTCTCAAAGCCGAATCTCATTATGGAATTTTACCCCGAGTCATTGGTGCAAGCGATGAAGAAGGCAGAACTGGCGAGAGGAAGGGAGACTATAGTCCCTTTGACATCGATGGACCAAATGGAGAGCTTATGGATGACGTCTGTATCGATGAGTACAGTGAGTTGCGGGTTAAGCTTGAATTTGCCTACTTTTTTTATAATCCGAGCTTTTTAAGAAAATCCCTTGATTTCCCTCCTTTTAGACACTCTTTTACCTATTAATTAACAATAATAGATAAGATACTATTTATAAGATTAGGAAAGAAGAGGCTTATATCTCCTCTTATACTCTATAAACTTTATAAGATAAGAATAGATAATTTTATATCTATCTTATTTTATAGAGTCTTAGTATACTCTATAAAGGTAGTAAAAAAATTTAAAATCTTTTTAAGAAAAGGGATTATTTTAAGAATTATATATCTTTTAGTTTACTTTTGTTATACTTACTCTAAATTAATAAGTAAGATAAAAGAGAGATAATTAGATATAGCGCTTCTTTCTAGATAGGCATTGTCTCTTTTAAAGTACTTTTATTTTCTGTCTTCTAAAGAAAAGAGAGAGAAAGCCTTAATAAAAAAAAAAGCTTAGATTATAAAAAAAGTGAGCAAATTCAAGCTTAACTCGCAACTCACTGTATTTAGCTATGAGAGTAAGTTTTCACTGTAATGAAGTTGGAATTCAAGCGCTAATCAGGAATATATTTTTAACAATAGCCAAGAGATAATAAGCATAAGTACTCCACTTGGCCCTCTCTTAAAGAAGAGGAAGATAAGACTGTTATTAGTCTTTTTATTACCTTTACCAAAGGCCGCAGTTACATTAACAAATGCCATCGCGTAAGTGCCTTACCCTTTTCCTTCGTTAAGCAGTAAGTTGGGCCTAACTATGCAACAACAGAATACCTTATCAACGTCTATCGCAGCGTTATTCATACTACTTAGGGAGAGTTAAGAGAACGAAGACACTACTTCGTCCCTCTCTTAGATTCTTGATTTCTTTATCTAGGAGATAGAAACAAACTGTCGATATATAACAGGCTATACATTTAATTAAATCGCTATTATATAGTTTATAAGAATAAGTTATTACACCCTGGTCGTATAAAATCTCCAACCCTCTCTCTCCCTCTCACTCATCAATTGTTCATATAAATACTTCACAAAAACTTAATCTTATAACTTTCCATTCTGTAATATGAGAATGCGACTTTTTTTTTTAACAGCCTCCTAAAACTATAACAGTTTCACCGACACTGACTTACCAGAAGGGGGGGGGGCATATGACCAAACAATGTCTTTCCTCTCCACAGTTCTCTCTCGCTGTTTTTATTATACATTTAGAAGTATTCATTGACAAGATAGGACGCTTCTTGTGTAAAAAGATCAACCACTTACTATACGAAGGTAGCGTTAACTTTAATAAATTTAGTTTCAGGGTCTGCCTCGCCGTTATTGAGAAAGATTGATAATAAGTGGAGAGAATAAGAAGCATTTGTTCAACAGTAGAGAATGATCTGACATTGAGAGCAGCGATTGTCTGTCGAATAAGTAAATGGTTACGTGTTTTACGGTAAATATAGTACTTAGTGAAAAATAAACACTTGAAGCTCTTTAGCTTCTTGGCCTGAATTCTTCGGCATAGGTTCACTGTTAGACGAATAAATAAGGTGTAATTTCTCTCTAAGGGCGGAATCCAATATACCGGCCTTTATCTTGACTTTCTCGGTCCAGTAACTTGCGAGGCTGATCCTTGTCGGTTAGGGAGTATTAGACTTGCTTTCTTTTTAAATAGTTTGTAGAATCGTCGCTAGATAGACAGAGTGAGACATTGAACCCTTACCCTAAATTTTCACTTATCTCCCAAATACACTTACAAGCCTCAATAACCCATATCAACCAACAACCCACTTATTAAGACTTTATATAAGAATGGGGCACTTCTAATACTTGACAAAGACACCAAGAACTTTGCCGACTCCTTATGACAAGGCATTCTTGGTCAAATGGTGATATTGCTCTTTTTGCGCTTCCTTTTTTTTGTTTGCTATAGGAAATTACCTTCAAACCCCAGGGAATGGCACGCACTATAGTGACTAGTAGCTCCCAAAAATGGAGATTGGGAAGATTGTGAGAGAGACAAAGTTATGCTTTGCCAGTTGCACGAATTAGAACCCAACTTAAATTGGTTTGTTGTTGACGCTGCCCCACTATCTTCAAAATGGATTATGGGTGTCAAAATCTCGACGGCAATGAATTAATTAACAATAACAATCTAACAATCTTCGCTCAGTTCGTAGAGTTTATAGCTTACTATTTCAAGTTCGGGATTACTTGTTAGCCCCAGAGGCGCATTGAAATCTGAGGAACTATTTTACAAACATAAAATAAGGCCATCAAGTTGGGAAACGCCTCTGCAACCTCTGGCTTCTTCTAGACCCATGCTTTTAAGTACCCAGTAGCAGGCCTGGTTTTATATCATTAACGTACCCACATGCTTTCAGATACAGATACGAATTTTACACATAGTCATTCTTTTTGAGAGGATCTTGAATTATTATAAAGCTTTGGAAAACAAGCTCTCCCGAATAGCCCACGTTCCCATTATAACAGCGGCTGTTTTAAACTTCTCCTTACATACATATGTTATACTTTATAAAGAGTAGAAATCAATCAATCTAATTCTCGGTAAGACTATCTCTTTACCTTAATCACTCTCTTCATGTATTTTTAATCAACTAAGACATTATCTTCTACTTTTACCTTTATAAGTATACTACTAGAGACTATATAGCGCTTATTAGAGGCGATCAATAGTACTAGGAAATTAAAAACAAGTTACTTATATCGCCTAGGAAAAAAGGCGTAGCAAGAATAATAGTGTTTCTATCACTATACTTGAGTCTTTCTAGTAAGACTACTCTTTTATATAGTTATCTTGAGAAATAAGTATATTGTAAACTAGCTTTATTCAAGCCATGGTTTATATTTTTTAGAGTTGAATACTAGATATACTACGAAACTCTTACCGAGATATTCTAGAGAAGAGAGAGAGAGAACTAGAAAAGGCAATTCCTTATATAAGTACTTCTAGAGTCCAACTTGATAGTACTCTAAGAAGTAAGTAAGAGTACTAATTAACTTAATTGACCTAGAGAGGCATAAATCCCTTCCCGATGTATCTGAAGCAAAAGTTCGACGTGGATTACCAGTGGATATATAAATATACGAAATAAGAGACGATCAATCCTCCTCTTACTCTAGAAGAAAGACAGAAAGACAAAAAGGGAACAAGAAATTTGAAATTTTCCGTCTTATCAGATATAAAACATATAGCTAACTCTTAATAGAACGAAAGTAATATAGTTTTCCATAGAAACTAACATACTTCAAACTCTAAACTGAATACAATCGTGTTATTTAATATGCCTTAAGTAGTATAATCTCTCTCTTCCCAACTATTTTCATTTCTAGATCCTCTGCCTAGCTCTACTTTATAGAAATCAGTGACCTATACTATTAGATTCATTGCTACTTTGCCGTGAACTCGATGCCCGTTCACACCTTTTTATACTACTACTAATCAACATTGCTACAAGACTTTGAATCGTAAGACTTCTAGTTTATAAGAAGTAGAAGCTAGTCTCAACTCCAAGCATAGAAGACTTCGAAATATCACAAGCCTATTAACAAATGAAGCTAAAGTTCAACTCCCTCAACGCTCTCTTATGAAAACCTCTCTCTTCTAATTCATTCATTTCCCTATACCTCTCTTTTCAAAGCTATAAGTTTGGTGCTTTATATCTAGAGACTATATACGTGTATTCTAAGCTATTAAACGATAAAGAAGCTGATAATCGATTTATATATATAGCAGAAGAATATAGGAAAAGAGCCGCGTAGATAGAGTCAACTATAACTAGATTATACTCTAGAAAGAAGACTTAGATAAAATAATAGTAATAAGAGAGATAGTATACTAAACTAATATTATTATTTATATACTAATCTCTTTTTAGCTTATATATTACCTATATCTTAAGTTCTATTCTAGAAAAGTAAAAGAAAGAGAATTAATAATACTTTAAATTTTAATAGTAAGTAGCCTTTTCTAAGAGCCTATTTAGCTCGTATATATCTAGAATATATACTACTAAAAAACAAGAGGTAATATATATATATACTAATTATATATATATACTAGTATTTAGTATATATACAAATAGAATATATACTACTAAAAAAAGATTTAGATCTCTAAAGATATAAATCTTTAAAAGTTTATATATATCTTTTATCTACTCTACTACCTAGTACTAGTATATAACTACTACTATCGCTCTATATCTTATATACTAATATATATACTACGAGCTAAACGATTACTTAATATATTAAGAAATTATTAAAGATATATACTAACTTATATAAGGTTACTATTTAGAATATATTATTAAATATCTATATATATATTTAAATAATTTATACGAGCTAAATAGGCTCTAAACTCGTAAAGCATGTTTATTACCTCTAAGTCTTAAACTCTATCTTTCTTAAGCTTATAATTATTACTAGAGAAAATGTTTATTAAGAAAACCGAGATAGAGATATTTCTATATAACTTTTTAGCGTCTAGGTTTAGGTATATTTTGGTTTTTAATTTAGCTTAAAATACTTACTTCATTTTCTGATTTAAATAGAGAGTAGGAAAAAAAAGAAAAACAACATATATACGAAATCCTAAGTTTCTACTAATTCCACGAAGAAGACTAAACCTCTAATAGAACGAAGGAATAAATCAAAAACCACAACAAAAAAGAAAACAAAAACAAGAAGCTATCCAGATTCGAAGAAGAAACAGGTAAACGGTGAGCTATGAACTACAACGAATAGAAATCTCCATTTGCAACATTCGTACACTCTCACACCTCGTAACGGAAAAGCCGACGTCAAGATTAACATAAATATCCCTCTGCCCGACCCCTCAGAAAAACCAATAGGACCACGAGTAGCTGATGCTATATGCGTGTGTGTTGTTTCCAACAGCTCCTCTCACCAGAACTCATCCTAACCCATGATCCTCAAATAGTATACTAGAAAATAACATCCAGCGCCTATTTCCAACGGAAACAGTTACAATCCTACCTAAAACAAACAAACACAAGAAACAAACTCGACAACAAAAAAGTCTTTCGACAGCAAATCAAAATTATCTGCTTTCAAAACTTAGCTAATTCTAGTGTCGAGAAACACGTAGAGAACATTCTCTTTCTCTGGAGTATATCCTCGGTTCTTTACTCCCCAAAGACCTGAGAGCTCTTTCTTTCCAGAGAATAAGAGCGGAAAAAGGTGTTCCATTATGCTAACCTGTCAGAGGTCTTCTTCAGTTCATCTCGAATTTTAAATTACTACCACGGGTATCTTAATAAGGAATTGTGCAAGTCCTAGGTTAGTACAAATTCTTTCAAAAAAAAAAAAAAAAAAACAGTCGCAAGAGGAGAATTTTCCATATAAGAAAAATGAAGAATCCTCTAGCGATTTCTAAAAAAAGAAAGAAAAAACTATACACTAACAACTCAACTCAACTCAGCTCAGCCTCGTTCTAAACCTTAAACCCCACCAAAAGAAAGTTTCTCCTTGAACTTAACAACACAAGCCACAAACGCCACAAACCACAAATCACGCCACAAACCCCCTCAAATTTCACCCCCTCCAACCACCCCGCGGCAAACACTCTCCCCCATTCCCATCCCATCTCATACGTTTCATAACTATAACCTCATAAAATACGCACGTGGAAAAAGAACATCACCACTTCTCTTCACCACGTCATCTCTTTACCAAAGAAAACCAGACCAAGAAACCAAGAAACCAAATAAAATCACGACAAGGAAAATCCCCCACGGCAACGAAAAGCTGAATACTACACTTACTTACAGAGTACTCGAGTACAAGATTTCACGAGCTTCGATAGGGTGGGTGGGTACACCGACGATGCATGTCCCATCTCAAACACGCCAAGGAACTGATGTGGCATCCTTCGTTACTTATTTCTCCACCTTTGGGATTCTCGGATTTGAGAAGTAGAAATATACGATAAGGCATTGTGATTTTAATTAAGAGAGGGGAGGAGGGGAAAGTTTAAATGTTTTTGGTTTGTTTTTTGGTTTGTTTTGGATTCGTGATTCGTGAATAGATGCTGAAGGAAGTGTGATGATTCGTGAAGCGTGAGCGTAAATGGGGGAGGATAGAGGGTTGTGAGAGGGTGAAGGTGATTAGAGTGAGGGACAACGGACCTTGGATAACCCTCCCTAATTTTCAGAGCTCCAAAAAATGATCTTCATCAATACGAATGAAGAAAATCGAAATCTATAAATCCCTACCACATATAAGCCAAGGAAAAAATCATCATAATCATCGCCATCATCATCGCCATCATCATCGACAATCGTTCATCTTCAGATCATCCTTCAAATCTCCGTCCTTGCAACCCCTCACTCCCAAGGAGGGGAGGGGGGGGGGCTGTCTCTCCTCATTTAATTATACCAAATTTTTATCCCATCCCATCCTGCCTCCTTCGGTATAAAAATTGAGAGTAAGCACAAGGGTACGATCGGGGAATTCAATCGTCGTGTTTTTGGCGTAGACGAGGGAAGCGATGAGTGAGACAATTCCTGAAACCGTATTCCCCTTTTCCCCTAATTTCCTAATGGGGGAATAATGTTAGGGGTGTTTTTTGGTTGAGGAGCCGACCGACCGAGGAGGTAGGTACCTAGGTACTAGTAAGACATTTGATTCATTTCGGTTGGATTCCTTACACGATGAGATTGAGGATTGAGGATTGCTGCTGTGATTGCGGGTTGTTGATGGTTGTTGTTGAGGAAACGATTGTGAATGTGCTCGCGTATCTCCTGAACTCGATGCGATCGATGGCAATGTTGAGTTTTTGCAGAATAGAATTGTAGAATAGTGGACTTTGGTGGAGAGATGGAGCTCCGTACTCGGTACCTAAGTTTGCCTCTCAATGATGCTTCAGGAAGAGCCGCTGAGAAGTTAGAACGCGATACGATGATTTTCTCGTTGTGTGAAGATCTATTTCCACCATCACGAGCGAATATCGTCATTCAGTGAAGAAGGTAAGTTTTCATCTCTTGGTTAACCTGACTAAGTTGTTCTAGAAATATCCCTCGTGTTGGTGGCATCGTGTTGCTAAGAATACACATACCCTAATCTGACATGGTCGCTAAGGCTAGTGCTAGCTACTCTAAACTGAGACCCCGGCCATCTCTACGGCCGCCAACATGGCATCTGTGTCCCGAATGCGGAAATGCTGTTGTGTCTTGGTGCACATCCAGATTATGCCAGATTATGCCGTGGTCACCGTATGGTACGAGGGTAGAGAAACCGTTTCCAGAAAATCCGCAAGGAGTCACGGGCCCGAAGACTCGAAGCTCGGTGTCTCCATTACCCACCCCCCTCTCAATATTGAAACCATGTAGCCTGGTCAACGGGTTGGTGACCACTAAGGCAGCAGATGGGGGAGAGTGGAGCGGTCTGGAGAGACTTCTGTTTCACCGGCACTGGTCGGTGTTCCATAGAGCGAGTGTGTTAGTATCAGTGCTAAATTCAGCCCAGAAAGCCAAGACCAAGAGGGGGGGGGGGGAATATAGGAGTAGTGGCGGTATATCATGACGAAAGCCACGACGTAGGTAAGTACTTACCAAGTGCCCAGGAACAAAGGATGAAGGTTACGGGAAGTTGAGATGATCTCTCGTGCTTCCTACAAGACTCTAGTGGCCCGTAACCTTACTCAGGAGCCTGTGCCTGTGCCTGTGCCTGTCTGTACCCTCGCCAAAAGACCCTTCGCTTCGTACCTACGTCGAGAGCTAAATTCCATGACTGAAGAAGCCTCGAGTGCCGCTGTCAAGTGCGCTTGACTGCTTGCGGTGGGTTACGGGTTACGGGTTACTTACGAGTTACCTAGGGGGTGATCTTCAGGGTCCTCCAGCCCCCTGTTTTTACTTACAACTAACCATTGCCCGCAAACACGAGAAAGTCTTTTACCCTTCGGGGTAAGCGGGCGTAAATCACGATCGATGAATGGATGATATTCACAGTAAAGGTGGAGATGTGGCTTGACAGCCTCCTTTTATTGGTCGAGAGATGCGCGGGCTTGACCTCGCCGTGGATTCCTTGTCGTTGCTGGGGCTCCCAAGGCTGTGCTGTGCTGTGCTTGTGCTGTGCTGATTTTGTATGGGGCACAGTCAAGAACGGGCCTCCTTCTTTTGCTTATTATCTGTCTCGCCCGACACTCCTGACCCATTTAAACTCTCCTCATCCCATCCGCTGGAACATCCCTCTCTCCCAAATCCGCTTTCTTACTTTTTAATACTCAAGAGCCACATTCGAATCAGTGAAGGATACCACACTCGTTTAGGTGCCTCGACTCTTCTTGTACTTACACTTACTACCGCAAAACAAAACACACGAAATACTTGTCCTCACAACAACACCACATAGAACACAAATCGAATACAAACGCGCAGCCTACAAGATGCGTTACTCACTCTCCGCCGCCGCGGTCATCTTCCTCTCTGGACTCGCATCCGCACAAACCTTCACAGACTGCGATCCTACCAAGAAGAGTAGGCTCTCCCCAGATTTCACCTTCCCCGTCGAGCACTGCTAACAACCATCACAGCATGTCCTGCCAACCCAGGTCTCGGAGGATCAGCCACCACAGATTTCACAAAGGGTGCTAGCAAAGACTGGACCTTGGCAGATGGAACGACCATGAGCTACGATCCAGCCAATGGTGCCGTCTTCGAGATCAAGACCAAGACAAACGCCCCAACCGTCGCCTTTTCAAAATACATCATGTTCGGAAAGGTCAGCGTGACCATGCAAGCCGCCCCAGGTGCCGGTATCGTCAGCTCCTTCATTCTGGAATCCGCCGATTTGGACGAGATTGATTGGGAGTGGATCGGATCCGTCGACACCGAGGCGCAGTCCAACTTCTTCGGAAAGGGCGATACCACAACCTACGATCGTGGAAAGGTTCACGCCATGTCCGGAGCCGTCTCAGGTTTCCACACTTATGAAATCGACTGGAACAAAGATACCACCACCTGGTCCATCGATGGAAAGGTCGTTCGAACACTCGCATACACCGACCCCGTCGCTCACGCAGGAGCCAACTACCCACAAACACCCATGAAGGTCAAGATGGGCTCCTGGGTTGGATGCGCTGATGCCGCCGCCGCTGCTGATCCAAAGACCCAGGGTACATGCGAGTGGGCCAAGGGACCAGCCGATTTCTCCAAGGCTCCTCTCAACATGTATGTCAAGTCTGTCACTATCCAAGATTACGGATGTGGAGGAGACTACACCTACAGCGACACGACCGGTTCTTACCAATCCATCAAGTCATCTGGAAAGTGTGATGGAAAAGCCAACACCGATGTCTCCTCCTCGGCCAAGATCCCACAAATTACCGCCGGCGACCAAGTCTCCTCTGGTACCGTCAAGGCCACTGGAAACGCTTCTGCATCTGCGTCTCCATCTTCTTCCGGCTCAGCATCTGCTTCCGCAACTGCATCTGCCTCTGCCACTGGAACTGGTGGTGTCTTCGCCACTGCTAGCCCTAGCTCCAACGGATCCTCTCCAGCTCCAACTGGTGGATCTGCCTCAAATGGATCTACTGGATCGAACCAGACTACTCTCGCCACCACCTCCGCCAAGCCAACTGCTACTGGATCTGGTGCTGCGGCAAGCAATACATCTTCGGCTGGAAATGCGGTCAAGCCTTCCAAGTATGGGGCTATTGATGTTGCGGTCATGGCCCTGGGGCTTGGTCTTGGGTACCTTGTCATGTAAATTTTTTGATCCCACCGACTCTTCCTTTCTATCATGTTATTGAATAGAAAGATTTTTTTTACTTTACTTTACAAGTGTTCCTGAAAATCAATACCTTGCATGACTTGGGAATCTGGGAGCGATGTTGGGGGGGTTGCGTTGTGTTTTTGTATTTTATTATATTATTTTTTGGGTTGATATCCTTGGGAGCGCTTGTCACTTTTGTTTTACTAAAGCGGACCTTTGGGGGGTGTAGAGTAGAGGGTATCAAGTTTGAGCTTTCGCATCTGCATGGAGTTTTTTGTTTTCTGTATTTGTTTTTGTTATGGCATTTTAAGATGAATGAACCGGATCGACCTATCGAAGGCATGGATGGAGGGGAATACTAAAATGGGTTTCCCTACTAAGAGAGACTTTTAATTCAATGAGATTTTACTAAATACTTTGTTCCCTCTCTTTGCTTTGGTGAGTAGTTGTGATGTTTGGTATTGTTTAAGGAGTTGAGAATTGCGGTTTTGATGTTAATTACATAGGTGGCTCTCCTCTATACCCACTCACACTCTTACCTCGCACTCTTACCTAACTAACTCTCTTAAGATCTTAGGCAAAAAAAATCAAAGAAAAGAAAAGAGAAACACGATAATAGGAAATACTATAAATCCTCACTTCTTTCTTTACTTCTTTCCTTCCTTCTATCTTCGCGTTATATCGTCACGCTAGTTACGCTAATTCGTAAGCTATCTCTATATATAGACTTTACTTCTATATATTCTATATAAAGTATCTATCGATCGATCGCTACTAGTAGTACTTATAAGAATTCTATAAAAAAAAAACGTTCTTAGATAAGAAATAAAATTTTAGATAGGAAATAAAATTTTAGATAGGAATTGTTTTTTTTATTTATTTATAAGAGAAGAGAAGAGAAGAGAAGAGAAATAAGTTTAGTAGAGAAGTGAGTTTAGTAGATAATATAATATAATAGAATAGAAGAGAAGAGAAGAGAAATAAGTTTAGTAGAGAAGTGAGTTTAATATACTAGAGAATATAGGAATTCGTAACTAAGCTAAATATAAGCTAGAACGTTAAAACCGTACTAATTTTAGCCTACTTTTCTAAATATCTACTATAAATTACTCTTAATTATCTTCTTACTATTATTATATAAAATTTTCTACTTAGTTAGATATCTCTAAGATTCTTTTATATATCTTCTTTAGTATAATCTTACTTTATTTATCTTAAATAATCTTTCTAAACTCTTATATTCTTCTCTACGTTCTAGAACGTACTTATTACTTTAGAATATTCTAATAAACTTCTCTAGAATTAAGAGTAAAGAATTATAGAAAGTAGAGAAGAGTTCTTATATTATACTTATCTTAAAGTACTTATATAAACCTCTTTTTCTTTAAACTATAACTTAAGTCTCTATCTTCTTATAAAAAGAACTCTCTAAGTAGATAAAGCTACTCTTTATACGTCTTCTTAATAGCTTTATTATAGATAGATAAGAGACGTTTAGTATATTATTTCTAAGTTATTATATTACTTTTAAGCTTAACGTTATATTTATAAAAGAGTAACGCTTTCTACTTCTTTATATATATACTAAACTTCTTCTCTAATTTAGCTTTACGTTTCCTAGGCTTTAGAGAGCGCTTAGATCGTATAATATTATCTTAATTATTATTATTTATTATTATAGAACTCTAGCGTTTCGTACTTATACTACTAGTTATAGTACTCTATAATATATATATAAGACTTAGTCTTTTCGCCTTTTTCTTATATATTTTCTAGATTTGTTTATGTTTCTTTATCTCTAAAAATATACTTTTATATCTATAAAAAAGGATTAATATATATCTTATCTATAAAGAAGCTAAACTAGAAGAAATTATCTATTATCTTACTATAGTTCACTATCTTATACTCTTACTACTCTTCTAAGTTCTTATTTAAAATTATCTTCTTAATATACGCTTACTTATCTCTTCTATCTCTCTTTTTTTAGTTATTACGCTTCTTAATAAGAATTTAGTAGTATTCTATCTAAGTCTTATAAAGTTAATCTTAAACTAGGTTATATAAGAGTAAGACTAGTATTTTATATAAATTATCTAATACTATAGTTCTTCTTCTAAGCTTCTCTAATCGTCTATAAAGCTTCTATATAATAAGAGAACCTATAGCTTTATACTTATAGACCTAGTATAGTCTAGTTACTTTAGAGAGTATATCTTCGTATATAATCTAATTCTTAGATTTATAGCTTTAATAGTCTTAAAAAGTATTATAAAATTAGTTTTTTACTAGTATATTATAAGAACTATATCTTCTAGGTATAGTAGACGTTAGAGAGCTTTTAGAGCGCGTATATAGAGGCTCTATAAGATAGATAAAGTTATTATTTATATTTCAAAAGTTAAACGTTTAAGTATTATAGCTAAAATCTAGCTAGTTACGAATTCCTATATTCTCTAGTAGATAAGTAAGTTTAGTAGATATTTTATTAGTTTTATAAGTAGAAGATAAATAGTTAGAGAGAGAGAGAGAGAGAGAGAGAGAGATAAATAAATAGATAGATAGATTTTATTTTTTAATTTTTTTTATCTAGTCTTTTTTAGCTTCTAGAGAGACGCTATATAGACGTACTTATTTATAAGGTTTTATCTAAAAGTAGCTTTTATACTTCTTAGAATATCTATTACTAGGCTTATATAAGGCTTTACTTTCTAGTAATAGCTTAGTATTTTCTTATATTCTTACTATTTTATTATTAGTAATTAGATAGAATATAATAGCTCTTATTATAAGAGCTTAGTTAGCTCCTCTCTATATAGAATTAATAATAATTACCTTCTAGTATACTATCTTATATAGAACTATTCTCTAATATATCTCTAATCTAAGTCTTCTAGTTCTATCTTCTATTCTCTCTACTTTATAGTTCTATATCTTTTAAGAGATATTTCTATAACTTTCTCTTAAAGCTACTAAACACGCTTTAAATATCTATTAATAACTAAATAGTAGAGATTCTATTCTCTAGTTATAAAGATCTCTCTAGTTCTATACTCTATTTATATTACTTAGATCTCTTCTAATTACTCTATTAGTATTATAAAGAGTTCTTTATCTCTTCTAGTAATTCTCTTAACTTAATATAGTATATACTAATTATATAGAATAACTACTATAGATATAACCTCTAATCTTAGATTAGTATATAGCTCTTATCTTCTTAGAGTTATATATAATTCTATAGTATATCTAGAGTAGAAGTTCACTAGTATTAGTAAGTATATAATAATAACTTTAGAGGTTTTCTTAATTAGTTTGTTTTAATAGTCTATAAATACTACTACTAAGTAAATAAGCTATATAGGTCTTTTTTATTAATAACTAATATATTACTATATATAACATAGCTTCTTCCTAGAAGATTAATAGACTTAAAAACTCTAATAGTTATAAAAAGAAATATTACTACGTCGCTTTTTAACTTAAACTTAGCTCTATAGACAATTTTAGAGATAGAATAGAACTACTAGAGATTCGTAGAATATATCGCGTATAGATATTAAGTCTTTATATCTCTAAATAGATTTTCTAGAGAAGAAGTAGTAGATAGAAATTAAGAATTATATAATAATATAAAAAATATATATTACTATTAAAAATATATATAAGAGAATAATTTAATAGACTAATATATAAGAATACTAGGTTCTAATAGAGAGGAAAAGACTAAATTAAGCTATTTCTAACTATAAAAGAGTCGAGTATATATATATATAAGAGATTAGATAAAACTAAGATCTAAAACCTATTAAAGTCTATCTAATACCGAACTCTAAAATCTTTCTAATATAAAGAAATAAAATATCTAAAGTTAAAAACTTATATATAATATAAGCTATTTAGAATAGTAGACTATTTTATCTCTCTCTCTTAAAAAGAACTTATTCTTATATTTAGAGCTAATTTTAAATATAATTATTATAGTACGAAAGATATATAACTATAGAAAAGATATATAGAAGTGTGTTTAGTAGAATAAAGTATATAAATACTAGACTTTAATATAGAAGATAAGACTAAATTAGACCATTTCTAATTAGAAGAGAGTAGATAGCTATATATAAGAGATTAGATAGTATTTAAAAATCTAAAACCTAAAGTCTAAAACCTTTCTAAATTAGATAATATAAAATAATAATAGCTAAAAACTAATATAAGTACTAAAACCTTATATATATAGTAAGTAAATTCGGCTCTTTAAGATCGCTAGCTATTATAATAAACTAGTAGTATTAGTCGTAGTAAGATTAATAATATTTAGTAATACTACTACTTATAATCTATTTATTTATTAGTTAGAAAGTTAGAGAGTAGAGAGAGAGAAGAGACTAGAAGAGTTTTTTATTATTAGCGAGAATAGTTATTTCTTAGAAATTTAGTAATTATTTATAAATATAAAGTACTTAACTACTTAAGTAGTACTCTAAGTAGTTTATATAAAGTATAAATATAAATAGACTACTATTTAAGTAATATTTTCTAGCTCTATAATAAGAGTTAAAATAAGACTTAGAAAATAGTCTAGAAAATCGCTAAATATCTAGAAAGTACTCTAATACTTAGTTTACTATTTATATTTCTTAGCTAAAGTACTCTAAAACTATTTAAGTAGTACTTAAAGTAGTCTAAGTAGAGTAGAGTAGAGTAGTAGCTACTACTCTACTCTATATTATTTATTTCTTATATTAGTAATTATAATATTAAGAAAAAAGAGAGAGAGATAATTTAGAAAAGATTCTAAGTCTTATTCTTATTACTAGAGCTATCTTCTATTATTAGTAATATTTTATTAAACTGTTTTAAGAGAGAGATTAAAAGAGAGAGTCTTTTTTATTTATTATAAAGACTTTTTTAAAGAATTGTTTTTTTAAACTTATTTTAAAGTTTTTATTTTATTTTTATAACTTAAAGTTAATAAATATAGAACTAGATAGTAAATACTTAGCTCTTTTAATCTATCTAATATTATTATATCGAGATTACTAGTAAAGATTTAATATTTACTATACTAGAATAAAACCTAGACTTTTTTAAAGCTATACTATTTATATCTATCTATTCTTACTTTATTACTCTTACTAGTATAGTTTTACTACTTCTACTTCTTATATTATACTAAAGTTAAAAGAGAGAAAGCTATAGAGAAATAACTTAACTTTTTTACCTAGAATTACTTTTCTAATAGAGTTAAGTAAAGTATATAGAGTTATACTAAGAGATATCTACTTACTTTGCTATATCTCTACTTTTTAATCTTATAATACTTAATTAGTATAATAAGAAGAATACGTTATAAGAGTACGTAGATAATATCTTTTTAGCTCTCTATATATCTCACGTATATATATATTAGTAACTCCGGTGTAAAACTAAGTAAGATAATACTAAGACTAGTATATCTTACTAATAAGAACGAATACTAGAATAGTACCTTCTTAGAATAGAACTAATAGAACACGTCGGATATTCGTTATATATCTCACTTTTATACGCTAGTATACGTGGGGTATATAGAGCTAAAGATATAATAGTAGAAATATAATAGTAAGAATATTAGTAGAATAATTAAGAGAGAGCGAGGTAGTAAGAGAGAATGAAAAGTATACTAAGTAGATAGTAATATAGAGGAGATAGAGCTCTAGTTTTTTGCTCTAAAGAGTAACACTTTTATAATTTACAATCACCGCTTATAATTACGTCGTTTTGTATATTTAGAATACCGTAAGACCTTGATAGTTATATAGATATCTATAAATCTTATATCGGTTAGACAGGCTTTTCGACGTCAGTCATGGCTGAGGTATAGACTCTAGCAAACAACGAGCTCACACTTGAGGTCGAGGTAGGAATTTGAAGTTGAGAACCAGCTTTTACCGTGTTAGTGGGAAGAAATTTAGAATGTGGAAAAACAGCTCTTTAGAGAGGAGAGAGGGAATTACAAACACTTTTGGAGAGTAGAGGAAAGAGTGGTTTGCTTACTGTCGATTCTGGGGTTGTTGTCGAATTCTTACTGTTCGTTTATTTCTGTTGTCTTACTCTAGGTGTGGTTGAACTGAACTAGGGGTGGGGGGAGGCCGATTTGAGATCGTACCTAGATATATAGTCGAGGAAAATAGAATTTGAATAGTTGGAGAAAGACACATGTATACTGCGTGTCCATTTGACCTTGTGTTGGCCTTCTGGGGAATGGGGGGAGGTTCTTTTGTAGCTTGGTGTTGGGTGTTGATAGGGTTTGTGAAGAGAAGGAGTAGGTGAAGTGTTCGTTGTTGATGAGACTATATATCAAATCACTGAAAGGAGAGTTATTTGCGTGGATTGAACGCTCTTCAACACCTCTTCTAGTCTTACAGAATAAGCTACTAGGCCCAAATTTGGTCTTTTGTATTTTCAGTCACTTGCCTTTCTTTTTCTTAGGTCTTGTGTTAGTATACTTTTTTGTTTCTTTTGAGCAAATGGTGAGAATAAAACTTCAAGTCCTTTCTTATATTTTTAGAGGGTATGTAGCTATGGGAGAAGAGATTAGGGGAGTTAGTGTCGATTTGAGAAGTGTTGTTGGTTTCTCAGCTTTCGTTCGACCTATCAAATTCTTTGAATCAAGAAGCGATAGGAGAAGGCGGGGTCAGATATGAGGGCTAGCAAAACGAGGAGAGTGGTAGAAAGAGGATCGTGCTGTGAGATTAGAGGACTTCCAAGATCACCATCGTGACAGGCTACGGTTTTGCTTGCAAATAGTAGTAGAGGAATTTTTTTATTAAAGAGAGAGGCTTTTATTCTAGAGGCGGATTGACAGTATAGGACCTTGGTGTGAAACCTGGCGTTGCTAAGCCCGCTAAGCCTAATCAGCAAATCACTCGCTTACTCTACTAAAAGAAGTATAGATAGCTCTAAATTAATAATATAGTTTTTAAAGTATCTAAGTATACTTTTAACTATAACTATAGTTATAAACTATCTCTTTTTTATCTCTAAAAAGCTTTAAATTAATTAATATATCTTTTATATTTATTTTTATAAATATAAAGATTATATAAAACTAGAAATAAGCTAAATTATACTCTTAGAGTTTCTAATAAGTCTACTCTTTATTCTATACTATTTACCTCTCTCTACTATTCTTCTAAAAGCTTTAAAATACTCTAATAATATATACTAATTACTTTTTAATATATAAGATTTAATTATAAGTCTTATATAAATATTAGAATAGAACGTATTTTATAAATAACCTCTCTACTACTAATAATCTATATTCTACTAAGTACTTATAGTATATACTCTAGAGAGTCTTATAAGCTTAATATATATATAAGAAATATTCTAATATATATATATAGTTATATAATATTTTAAATTAATACTAATAAGATTTAAAGAGCTAATAGAAGAACTAAAAACTATTTCTACTACTATAACTACTATTTAATAGTTAATCTTATAATTTAAAAGTCTCTTACTTTTAAAGGATTTTACTTACTTTATTAGCTTATTATATCTATAAATATATAATTAAAAGAGAACGTTTTATAAGATAATTATAATTATAAGTAAGCTTTCTTAGAGATATATTTAGTAAAGCGTAAGTCTCTTAGTAATATAAGTAAAGCCTCTTAATTTAAAAGCTTTTTAACTAATTCTTTATAGCTTATTATATCTAATACTTTTAATTATCTTATAAAAGATTATTATAATATAATACTCTAAGATTAATTTAGCTTTATCTTTTAAATTAAAATATTATTAGATATAAAGAAAAAATCTAAAACTTAATTAACTTTCTAGAATAATAGTCTTATTTAAGGTCTAGATATATAATAAGAATCTAGAAGATATAAAAGTATAGATACTATATATAATAGAGTATTATATAAGATAGTATTTTAATACTTTTATTACTTTTAATACTAGTACTTTATAATAATACCTAGAATACGTTTAATAGTCTCTTAATCTTAGAGGCTTTTTCCTTTCTATATACTTTATAAGTAATATAAAAAGTAATCTAATTTAATACTAATTAAAAAGCTAATCTTTTATTTAAAAGAAAATACTTAATTTAAGAGATTTATAAATAAAAAGAGATTAATTAAAGTACTTTAATAAGTATATATATAAGTAAATAATAGATTTACTTTTAAATTAAGCGACTTTTATACTTATTTAGTAGAGAATACTAATATTAAATACTCTAGCTAGTAATATATATAAAAGTATTTAAGCTAGTAGAGATATAAATAAAGAAGAGATAGTCTCTTAGTTTAAGAGACTTTTATAGTTATTTAGTAGATAATACTAATATTAGATACTCTAGCTAGTATTATATATATATATATATATATATAATATAAAAGTATTCTAGCTAGTAGAGCTATAAGTAAATAAGAGATAGTCTTTTAATTTTAGAGACTTTTAAGAGACTCTTACTAAGCTTACTTACGCCTCGTATACTTATATATCTAATTATAAGTATTAAGCTCTTTTCTAGTATATTTAGAGTATATATATAATAATATATATAAGTACTTTTAAAGTATATATAAAAGAGACGTAGCTAAGAAAGCTACTTAGATTAGTTAATAGTTTAAACCCTAGGTGTATTATAAAAGTAGACTAATAACTATCTACTCTAGAAGCTCTTCTTATGTATTATATAGTAAAAATACTATAGATGCTTATATTAATAGAAAGAGAGCTTCTAATCTACTAGTTAATAGTTCTAGAAATAGTATAAATATATAATAGTATACCGTCCTATATAGCCGAGATTATATAGTATATATCGTATATATAAGGTTTTAGTAGTTATTGTTTTATATTATCTAATTTAGAAAGGTTACGTATATCTATACGTTTATCTAGACTTTCAGACGTACTTCGTAGAGTTTAGGCTTTTATATTAGCTAACGTATATTGTTATTCGGTTTCGTATCTCTTTTATATCGTCTGAAACCTCTTATATATAGTAGCTTACTCTTCTAGAGTTAGAAAAGGCTAGTTTAGTCTTTTCTTCTATATTAGAGCCTAGTATTTATATATATTATTCTATTAAACGTACTTCTATATATCTCTTCTATAGTTATATATATTTTATACTATTATATAAAAAGGCTAAACTCTTCTTCGCTAGTAATAGTATAAATAATATCTCTTTCGAGCTTTTTATTACTTCTTTTGTTTTAAATTCAGAGTCGATAATATATCTATTTTACTTTAGACTAGAATCGGACTAGAAGAAGAATATTCTTAAATAGCTAGGTAATTAGAGACTATCTAGATAGCTAGTGATACTAGGGTTTAGTATCTATATAGATAGCTAGTAAAAATCGCATTATAGATATATTAAGAGATTAGAATACGCTAAGTATTCTTAAGAGTTCTAATAACCCTAGATTCGGTGAATAAGTCGATATAGTTATTATAAAAGCTTCTGAATCTAATCTTACTCTTCTCTCTTAAATTAATAGTATTATATTGAATTTTCGAGAGACTTTAAGTCTCTCTAAACTAGTTCTACTACGAGGCGTCGAGCGATAAACCTCTTCTAAGAACACCTCTCTTTCTAAAAGACATCTCTTATTTGAACTCTCTCTAATTCTTGCTTATACTTCTAAGAATAAAAAGTCGTGAAATAATAAGAGCTTAGCTCTCTAAAGTGACTTTTTAAATATAGACGATATATAGACGAGATAGTAGTATATAAAGGATAAAATAATTAGTTAGACGAGATAGATATAATTATAAGTAAACACTAAAGTCGAAGTTAAAAACACTCTACCTCTGAACTCTTACTAATCTAACTCTCTTTTAAACCTTCGTTCGAACTCTTCTTTACTTTTAAAGCTCTAATTTAGACCTCTTTTACTTAAGAGACACCGCTGCCTCTGATGCCTTCCTACTACTTCTCTTGAATTAGATACGAATTAGTTGAAATACGCTTTCTATTAAGACGAAACTTAGAAGCGAGCTCTTAACTAAGTTATTAATATCTTTAATCCTAACTAAATATTATCTAACTCTACTCTAAACTTCTCTTAAACCTCTACTAGTAAACATTCGAAAGACTATAGTTATAGACTAAGTCCTAGCTAGTATAAAGGTTAAAAAGTTAAAAGAGATAGAAGTAGAATTAGAAGAAAATTACGCTAAAGAAACGTTTACTTTTTAAGTATAGCTATACTTAAAGAGAATAGTAATAGTTCTTTTATATATAGAATAAGATTACACCTTAGCTCTGAAACCCGTCTACTATACTTAAGAGACGCTAGAATTATAACTTTACTAAAATAGTAAACGATCTTTTAGTTATAGATAAGGAGTAAAACTAAAGCACTATAGTTTAGAATACCTCTCTATCTAGCTCCGAACTCCTTATAATCTAATAGTAACACTTTTTCTAAAATCAGAAGATAATTATAAATAAGCTCTTAAGTACTCTAATTTATACCTGAATTACTAAAGAGAATAAGATAGCCTATAGGCCTAAGTAATATAGTTTTATATAACTAGATATCTAAACTTAGATACTACTATATCTATAACTATCTCTTTATTATTCTAAACTTTAAATAATAGTTTTAACTTTAATAACTTTAGTAATAACTCTTTTATTTTAACTAGCTAAAACTCTACTAACTCTAGTATAGAGTCTTATAGTCTTTACTTTTATACTTTCTTTTACTTCTAGCTAGGCTAGAAGTTCTTTTTCTATTTAAATTCGAATTAGATATAAATTAGTACACTTTTAAAGTAAGCTCTTAACTAAGTTATTACTACTAATCTTAACTAAACAACCTCTAATTCTACTCTAAATTCGCCTCTAACTATTCTAAACTTTTTCAGACCTATACTCTTTTTTTTAAATTCTTTGAATTAGATACGAATTAGTATACTCTTAAAGTAAACTCTTAGCTAAGATATTACTATTACCTATAACGTTATCTCTCGATGTTTACCTCTAACTCTACTCTAAATTTATCTTTAAGTTTATTTTAAACTTTTTCTGATTTTTACTTTAAACTTTTTCTAATCTACTAAACAGATTAGACTATACTCTTTTAGTAAACGCTTACTTTAATATTAAAGGATTAGAAACGAAGTCTCTATTATATAAGTATCTATGAATTAGATTAGTTACGATTTAGAACTTAAAATCGATATCTTAATATCTCACTTATAATAAATTTCAATAATAAATAAAGTATCTACGAACTAGGTTAGCTATAATTCAGATCTTAACTTTCTCGCTTATAATAAATATAATAAATGTTATAACACTTATAATATCCTGATTTAACTCTAAATAATAAGAGATAGATAGACTTAAGAATAAGTCTTTTTTAAGAGAGAGAGATATAATAGTATACTATTCTATATAGCTAAGATTATATAGTATATACTATATATATAAGGTTTTAGTAGTTATTGTTTTATATTATCTAATTTAGGAAGGTTATATACGTCTATACGTCTGTCTAGACTTTCGGACGTACTTCGTAGAGTTCGGGCTTTTATATTAGCTAACGTATATTATTATTCGGTTTCGTATCTCTTTTATATCGTCTAAAACCTCTTATATATAGCAGCCTACTCTCCTAGAGTTAGAAAAGGCTAGTTTAGCCTTTTCTTCTATATTAGAGCCTAGTATTTATATATGTTATTCTACTAAACGCACTTCTATATATCTCTTCTATAGTTATATATATTTCGTACTATTATAAAATAGAATATTAGATATTTAAGAGATATAATAAAATAGGAGACTTTTTTAAATTAAGAGGCTTTATTAATACTTTAAAAGTTAAATATAATATAGTACTCTCTTTTACTTTATACTTTATAGATAAAGTAATTAGTATTTAAATAATTAATATATCTATTTATCTTTTAATTTAAAGCTCTTTTAGAGACGTAGTAGTAATAGAGAGCTATTACTAGCTCTAAGATATTAGTAATTAGAGTATATAAGTAGCTTTCTATAGATTATATATATATATATTACTTTAGATCGCGATAGTATTACTAAAAAGAGTCTAATTTAGATTATTTTAAGTATATTAGATAAAAAATCTTAAGAGAGAATAGAAAGAGAGGTTTCTACTTCTCTCTTTCTTATTTATTAATTTTAAAAATATATTCTTTTTGCTTTTTTAGAGAGAGGAAAATTTAATAAAATATCTCTATATTTAATTTCTAAGACTTAATTAATAAGTATAAAAAGAGTAAGAGATAAATTATAAGTTTTATAAATCTACTTATTAGAGTAAAAATAAGACGTTTAAAGCTACTAAGTAATAATAAAATCCTTTATATTAATAATATAGCCTACGACTATAAGAGCTAGTAGTTATTAACTAATTTAAGAAAATATACTTTAGCTTAGTAGAGATATCTAGTTACTAATATAATTTTAGATATATTTTAAAATTCTAGAGAAAGTAGTTAATATCGATTCTTTATATACTATTAAAACTTATCTCTCTATAGTATTCTAAATATACTAAAAGCTAAAAATAACTAAATTATAAATCATAAAGATTATATATTTATAGTAAAAGTAGAATAAGAAAATCGTTATCTAAGTATCTTAAAAGAGATTATAAATCGTAAACTATTAATTTCTACTCTTATATATACTCTCTTACTCTAACTAGATATAAAAGAGAGTAAGTTAAGTTTCTATTATAAATTATATATTAGTATATAATAAGTAAGCCTAGGTAATACTTTAATAAGAGAAGTATATTAATAGCTTTTATAGTAAATAAAAGTTACTTAAACTAACTAAGTAACCTAGAGATTTTCTTTAGTTATAGTTATATAAAAACATTAATAGATCTTTTATATTAATTAATATATATAAGATAAGAGTATACTTTTTCTTAGTTATAATATCTATAAGATTAGAATTACTATTAATCTATATAATATTATGAATTTCTTATAACTTATTTACCTTTTAAGATATATTAGTATTAGATAATAATAATCTTATATACTAATAGACTTTAGATTTAAATCTTAGTTTATACTAGTTCTTTCTAATATTATCTAGAAGAGTTAATAATATTTATATAATTTCTAGAATCTTCTAGTAACTACTTTATAAGCTATAGAAGCTTCTAGTACTTATTCTCGAAGTATATATAGTCTTTTACTATTCTTATAATTAGAAAATAAGTTAATTTTAAGTCTTTTACTTATATTTATCTACTAAGTCTATAAAAACGTGATTTAATAATTACTTAATCTACTTTATACTAATCTAACTATATATTTTATAGTTTACTCTATAGTCTACTTTATATATTACTTTATATTTCTTATATATAACTATTAGATTAGAAAAGTATTAGATACTATAGATTATAGAGAATTAACTAATTTATATAAATAGTCTAGATAAGTTTTTATATAATAATTAAAATAAGATAATAAATAATATAATAATAAATAAGCGATATTATAGATCTAGTTAAGTTTTATTATAACTACGATTATTTTTTAAAAATTAAAAAAGTATTATTTATTTCTAGATATAAAAGTATTCTATAAAACTATAGAAATATTATATAACTTAGAAGAATACTCTATTATAATAGATTCTAGTAGATAATTAACTATTAATACTTTAGTATATGAGAAAGAACTTTAAATTATAGTTAATTCTAAAGTAATAAATAATTTTCTTTTATTTATAATAGCTTATAATAATATAAAACTAGAACTATAATATAAAGATTAAGATTAAGAATTAAGAATTCGAAACTATATAAAGAATAGAGAATAAGTATAAAAGATATTAAGCTATAAGTAAGATCTACTAAGTAAAATTATCTCTCTAAAACCTACTTACTAGCGAAGCTTAGATAAAATAGTAAGTTTTATTATATAGCTAAGAGACTTAATATTCTAATTACTAGTAGAGAAATAGTTCTATTTAAACTTAGTATTATAGATAGAATAGAGATTAACTAGCTTTCTATAGATATTATATTACGTATTATAATATTACTTTACTAAAACTCTTATAAAGTATATAGAATAAAAGCTAGTAAGAAACAAGATCGAAGCTAGTGAAATCTAAGGTTACGCGATAGTAGTAGCTAATATTAACTATCTTTAGATTATATTAAGATAACACGTTAAGATATACTTGCGTATTATAAGCTATTATGTCTAAAACCTGTATAAGTATTACATAATCAACGACTACATAGTATCCTGAGTCTTTTTCGATTCTAATGTAAATTAAGTTAATTGACTTTACGCGGAAATAGGAATGAGGCCGACGGGTTTGAGTGACATGAATTGAATAGAGTTATCGCGGCAGTCGTTCACACACTAAAGATGCTATTCTTCGACAGCATAAGGGACGATGGACAGGAGAGGAAGATTGTTTCCAACATTAGGCATATTCTTCGCGTGTGAATCTGTGATCCGAATACTCGTGGCGATCATATTCAAAACATCCAGCGCAACAGTCCCAATCCCTACAGTCGAGACATTTGTGCCCGGCGCCGTGGAGGTTCTGGCGGCAAACATTACACCTTCCCGAGCGAATGTATGGTTTCCAAGCAGCAGCCCCATAGTTCGTGGTTGTCGTTCGCGGCTGGGGTTTGAATTTCTCTGGACGCGTTTGCTGCTGATGAGGTCGCTCGTCGTTGATGCTTTCGATCAAATTGAGTCCGGTCAATGTACCTGGGCTATCTCCATACTTTTGGTCCCAGTTGTCCTCCACCGCTTTTCTCGTCTTTGTTCCTACAAAAGTCCCAGCCGTCGCAGCAGATGCCACAGTACTCACACCCCACACGACCGCCATGGGAGCAGCAAGCGGGGCGCAAAGTGTCACTCCCACGGCCGCCACCGCGAAGCCTCCAATGCAGCCTGCGATTCCACCACCTACAGCTGCTGTACCCCCGGCCGCCGTAGCCGTACCGACGGACCATATAGACTTTCTCCAATTACTCGAAGATTCCACAGCAATATTGCAGATCCTGTACAAGACGTCTTCTTGCATCTTGGGCATGTTGACATGGATGTACGGATTGCCAGTCTGGTGCAGCTCACCCTCAATCCGCAGAGGAAGCAGAGCATTGGAAATATGCAGCTCTCCCGGAACCAAGAGCAAATGCACCGATGGCACTAGAATGTGCAGGAGGAATCCCTTCCCATACGCCTGTCGAAGTGCGTGCGTTCATGATCGCAATGTCTTCGAAAATACCACACAGATTCGGGAGTGGCTCCTTTTTGAGGATATTCTGGAAGGCGGCGTGCCACTCGGTACCCGGCGTATAAATGACAAAAAGGGTTGGGCGACTGTCGCTCTGGGCTTCATCTTGCTTCATGGTGACGAAGTCGTGGACATGGCGTGGAAACCAGTCGCGATGCTGATTGTGCTGGGAGTTTAGCGAATCTGCTCCTTTGGCGATGTCTTGCACGCTCTTTTGCAATTGACCACCTAGTTTCAGCAGCTCGTTCTCGGCACGTGTGCCGGAGATTGCTTTGATAACCGTTAATGTCCCTGACGCGGCGGTCGCGAATGACAGAGAATAAGCGAGTACACTTCCTGCCTGAAGCAGGCCGGAGACAGGATTGATCAGTTTCTTGAGCTGACCAACGGTCTCGATGGCCGAGGCAACCCCACCCATCTTGAAGACAATTCGAGCAATGCTTGAGGAGAAGCAGGTTGGAGAATAAAATCTAATCAAGGTTGCCTTCCAATCCACCTGGAGAGGCCTGTTATATATGTGCGGAGGTAGAAACAGATCTGTTGACTTGAACATCTTGCCCTGTGCAATGGAAGCCGCATGTTGCTTGAGGCTGCGCTCTTTGTTCTGCACCTCAGACCATGGCCAATACTCGTAAAGCCATGTTTGACAAGCTGAAAAGAGCGAGGCAAGCCATGGTAGCCATTAATCCACCACCAAAGCGGAGGGATGCACCCGCCCGTCTCTCGTGAGGCTCGTTCTACACAAAAAGGAACGTCAAGCCACGCGCACTCTATATTGCCTTTGGCTAGGAGCTAGAGATGTCTGCTGTCCTACTTTATGGGCTTGATCAAGACTTAGACAGTAGCGCGAGGGGAGTCTATGCAGGCCTGGTCTTTTCAGCCGCAAAAAAGCAAGCTATTGTAGCACCTTAAATAGACGTGCAGCACGGCTGATACAGGAGTGCTCTCATCGCTTAGCATTTGCAACCCATGAACATTTAAATCAATTAATTGTCCCGCCACAATAGCGGAAGGATGTACGTGCCCGTCTCGGCTACTACTGTACTGTAGAATCATGAGGCTTGTTCTACGCAAATAGAAAGTTCAAGCTGCGCAGCACTCTATCTTGCTTTTTCCCAGGGGCTTAGACTCTGTGACTTGAGGAAGAGGAGAAGTAAACCTAAAGAGCACGGTGTCTGTCCTCGATGACCGGTCCGCAATCATTGCCCTGTCTTCAATCACGGCAGAGAATGAACCGCAAATCCTACACGATATGAGTGACTCTAGAGACATAGCCCACGTCGTTGCGTCGTTCGCGAATGCTGTCTTCTGGGCCATTCTCGCATATGGCCATTACGGAACCGTCATCAACAGATCTATCTGGGACCGACAGCATATATGGCTTCCACTTCTATTCCTCATTCTTCCAGAAATCTTTCTGTGCCAGATCTTCATCAACAGTATCCTCCTGGTGCAGCGTTACTTCGGCTTACGCCGTCTCTGAATCCGCCTGTCCAACGGATGTGGCAGGAAGGGTTTTGGTTCTACTTGGGGGCTGTACTGGATCTTCACAGCAAGCATCGTCGACACGGCGTAGCTTGTCCCGTGGACGATGAGCATCTTTCAGCGGCTCAAGGTATGTGGAGACTTGCGACCATCGCTCCTGGTAGATTGAGCTATACGAACAAGTATCGTACGAATAACGATCGGCCTGGAATTTGGAAGAAGCCAGAGACGTATTGGCAAATACTTCTGGTTTTCCTTTTCATGTATCAGGGCACTTCTGCAGTCGCAACATACATTCAGCGCATCAGAATGGTGGAGAGTGGGACGCTCAGTGTTGACCATCTCACCGGTTTCTACGCCATTCACGGAACGATAGTCGAGATCGCGACGTTGATCATCATCCTACAGCCTTACGAATGGACCGACAATTGTCTGCTCGGCGAGGACCGTCAACGTTGGGCCATGCCTGACGTCGATACTTCAAATGCCTGGGTTTACGAAGGCTTTATCGCAGTCACCGTACATGGCTGCCTCTGGGTCGCCTTGCAGTTTGTTGCTTTCACAGCAACCTTGCAAAGCCGTAGCCATACATCGACACTGAATAAAACGGAATGGTTGGCCGGCTTTGTTTCGAGTTTTGCATGGCCTGGAATCACCGTACTCGTCATGGTTGCGATCGTATTCGTCCCTCTTATGATACCAACACTATATGAAATGGTCTTGCGTCCACAGCGGCAAGGGTTCGTTTGGCTCGTGAGGTTGTTCAACATTGATTATTATACAGGAGGCCAACTCTTAAGACTGCTTCTGTTGTTCCTGTCGACGATTCTAACTGTTATGGTGTGGACGCATACTATACAAGAAATCCTGGACGTCCAGACCGACGTCACAAATCCTGGGAATCGAGACTGGAAAACTCCAAATCCAAGCTCGGACTCTCTCTGGGGCATTCTTTTCAGTTTATGGGCATAATTCGAGCATCAAAAGCAAAAACCCCTTCATTCATCCCGTTATAGGCTATCGTATAACGAAACCAAGATGAGCTAGTGAGCCTTTAGAGTCATTGTTGGCAAGGTTAAACATCGCGACAAGAGCGGGACTAGATAACAGTATAGCACTCCAGCGCCTGGGGCGATTTTCCAACATTTTCCTCTATAAATTGTGTAAAATATAGTATATGAAGCCATGTGTGCTACTCTGCCGCAATCCAGACAATCTATGTTAGTCAAACAGGCCAGCGTTCTTAGACTCTTTTTTAGTCTCTTTTGCTCTTTATCGTTCTTCTTTTTAGCCTCCTTTTCCTTTATATTACGCTCCTTTTTAGTCTTAGTATTATCTCGCTTACGTTTACGCTTCTCTTTACTAGTATTCTCTTACTTCTTTTTATCTTTCTTCTCTCTCTTTTATTCTCATTCTCTTACTTAATTTTCTTCGCTCGCTTAGTACTCTCTCTTCTTTTAGTAGCTTTTTAGAGCTCTATTTTATTCTTCTCTTATTAGCGAGTTTTAATATTTTAGAAGCTAGTACTATAAGAGATTACTCTACTACTATATAAAGCTTTTACGTATTTATTAAACTCTCGAGCGTCGAAGAAGAGAGAGTATTATACTAATACTTTTAATTATTAATCTACTATTATTAATTCTTTATCTAATCTTTTTCGAGAGTATATATAGTAATACTAGATATAATATTATAGTAAAATAATATAGTATTTTTAAATAATATATTATTATAATATCTTAATAGTATATATTTATTTTAGAAAATAAATTTTAGAAAACGAATTTTAGAAGACGATATTATTATTATACTATACTATTTAATAGTGTTTTTAGTTTCCTATCCTAGCTTAGTCTAGAGGTTAGGCTAGAATAGGCTAAGTAGACTTTTATTAATAAATTAATAAATATTTAGTAAATAAAACACTAAAATGAAACATAGACCGTATTCTAGTAGTACTTATCTCTCTTTTATTTAATAAACAAGTTATTTATAACTAGCGTTATATATCATATACTTATAAGTAGAAAAACACGAAGTTTACCTAAGTAGAAGGAAAATATCTAAATAGTACTAAGAGGCGAAGAAAGCTAATTCGCTGCTATTTAAATAATATTATATAATCTTAATATTAGTTTAACTTTGTAGTTAATAGCGTATTATAAAAAGAGAATATTATTATTTATATATACTAAGTATATAACAGCATGCCGTCATCCTAGATAGCTGGGAGTACCTACTATATATAAGGTTTCAGTAGTTATTATCTTATATTATCTATTTTAGGAAGGTTACGTAGGTTTAAGCTTTTATATTAGCTGAGGTTGTTTAGTTTCAGACCCTTTTATACTATCTAAACCTCTTATATATAGTAGCTTACTCTCCTAGAGTTAGAAAAGGCTAGTTTAGCCTTTTCTTCTATATTAGAGCCTAGTATTTATATATATTATTCTACTATATATACTCCTATATACCTCTATTATAGTTATATATATTTTGTGCTATTATATAAAAAGGCTAAACTACTCTTTACTAGTGACGGCCTTAATAATATCTCCTTTAAGCTTATTACTACTCTTTATTTAGAAGTCGATTTAGCCTTGATTTAGAACATTACGATAGTATTCTTAAATAGCTAGGTAATTAGAAACTACTTAGATAGCTAGTAATACTAGGGTTTAGTATCTATATAGATAGCTAGTAAAAATCGTATTATAGATATATTAAGAGATTAGAATATACTAAGTGTTCCTAAGAATCCTAATAACCCTAGAATTAGTAAATAAGTTAACTCTATAGTTATTACGAAGGCTTCTAAACCTAACCTTACCTCTCCTCTCTCTCTCTTAAATCGACATCTTTAAAATATTAGACCTAGTTCTACTATAAGGTGTTAAACGACCTTCTAGAGCTACTCCTCTTTTTAAAAGACCTTCTAAACCCTCTCTGATCTATAATCACATGTTAAAATAATAAGAGCTTTTACTCTTAAAGATAACCTTTCTAAATTTAGATAATATATAGATAATAGGCGGATAAGATAGAGATAAAAGGTATATAAAGGATAAAACGATTAGTTAGAGAGATAGAGGATAAAATTATAAGCGAACTTTAAAGTTAATAAAAACACTTTACCTTTAAACTCTTACTAATCTAACTCTTATTTAACCCTCCTTTGCTTTTAAGCTCTAATTTAGACCTTTTTTACTTAAGAGACACTACTACTCTTAATACCTTCTAACTTACCTAACATAGTACTAAAGCCCCTTTAAATACCCTCTAACCTTAATAAAAAAGTAAGATAACTATTCTATATAAATACTAACTATTATAGTTTACCTCTAACACGTAAAGCCCTTATCTAAGGTATAATAACTAGACTAGCTAGGAACTACCTAGAGCCTAGATATAAGTTAGAATTAGTTTAGAATACTTTCTAAGATTAAGAAGAGATAGTTACCCTTTTTAGATACCTACTTTTTAACTAGTTATAAGACAGAGGATACTTAAAACGCTTTTAGATCTTTATAAATAAATGATAAAGATAGTTAAATTTAGTTTTACTATATAGTATTAAGCAATAACCTCTTTTAGAGATACTACCCCTCTTTCTAAAAGCTGCTTAAATAGCACTTATATACTAAGATCTAGAAGATCTTAATAAAATAATAGTTAAAGAGACTAGTAGGACCTCTTAAATATAGGCTAGATATAGTCGGTTATATAAGCTTTAAAAGTAAAGAATTAAGAAATAAGGAATCAGCTAGCTAAGCTAGAAAGACGGATAAGCGATCTTATATTTTAAAGTTAATAAATCGCTACTCTAAACCCTTCCTAATCCGACTCTCTTTCAAACCCTCCTCGATTAAACCCTCTTCTACTTCTAAGCTTAAATTTATACCTCTTTTAGCTAAGAGCAGCTACCTCTAATGCCTTCCTACTACTTCCTAACTCTCGAATCTCGAATTAGATACGAATTAGTTAAAATACGCTTTCTATTAGGACTAAAGAAGCAAGCTCTTAGCTAAGTTATCGCTATTAATCCTAACCGAACATTATCTAACTCTACTAAGCTTCTCTTAAACCTCTACTAGCAAACGACTAAAAAGACTACGATTACTTAGTTATAAACCGAGTCCTAGCCGCCGGTATAAGGGTTATAAAAGAGATAGAAGTAGAATTAGGAGAAGAATATACTAAAGAAACTTTTACCGACTTTAAAAGGTTACTTTTCAAGTATAGCTATACTTAGAGAGATACTAGAATTAGAAAGCTTCTTTTATATATAGAATAAGATTACACCTTAGCTCTAAAACACGTCTACTACTCTTAAGAGATATTAGAATTATAACTCTAGATAAGAAGAGATACTAAAGTATTAAATATTTAGAAACGACTACGCTTATCGATATTAGTACTTTAGTTTAAAACACCTCTCCCTCCTTATCCGATTTAGCCTTAAACTCTCTACGATTTAATAGTAACTCTTTTTTCGAAATCAGAAGATAAATAAGTCTTTAAGTACCTTAAAGGGAACGAGGCAGCCTATAGGCTTGAGTAATATAGTTTTATATAACTAGACATCTGAACTTAGATACTACTATATCTATAACTACTCCTTTTATTATCTCGAACTTTAAATAGCATTTTCAAATTTAGCTATAACTTTGCTTTTAACCAGCCAAAACTACCCTTTTTGTTGTCCCTGGTTACTCGGATAATACGATAACTTCGGCATTAAGTTCATTTAACCAGCCGAACCCCCACCGACTCCAGCAAGGAGTCTTCCTTATATTCTTTCTCTCTTTCTTACTTTCTTTTCACTTCTGGCCAGGCCAGAAGTCCTTTTTTCATTTAAACTTTTCGAATCGGATATAAATCGGTACACTCTCGAAAGGATAGTAACCTCTTAGCTAAGTTATCACTATCTACAACATTATCGACTTTTCAGTTCCGACTTTACTCTAAACTTTTTCAGAACCTACACTCTTTTTTCATTCGAATTCGAATCTGATACGAATCAGTACGCTCTCGAAGTAAGCTCTTAACTGAGTTATCACTACCTCTTAACCGAACAACTTCCGACTCTACGCTAAATTCGACTTCGACTCTATTTTGAATTTTTAAACTTTTTAAACTTTTTAAACTTTTTAAACTTTGAACTTTCTCTAACCTGCTAGCAGGATCGGACTACACTCTTTTAGCGGACGCGAATGCTTACTTTAATATTAAAGGATTAGAAACGAAGTCTCTATTTTACAAGTATCTACGAACTCGGGTCAGCTATGATTTAGACTCTAACCTTCTCGCTTACAACAAAATCAATAAAACACAACTAATATAATAACTTACGCCATCCCGATTCAGCCTCGACAATAATGCTATAGCATCCCGATTCAGCCCTAAACAATAAGAGATAGAAGACTTAGGACGAGTCTTTTTTAAGGGAGGGGGATGTAACAGTATACCGTCATCCTAGATAGCTAGGAGTACCTGCCACATATAAGGTTTCGGTAGTTGTTGTCTTATATTGTCTGTTTTAGGAAGGTTACGTAGGTTTAAGCTTTTATATTAGCCGAGGTTGTTCGGTTTCAGACCCTTTTATACTGTCCGAACCTCTTATATATAGCAGCCTACTCTCCTAGAGTCAGAAAAGGCCAGTTTAGCCTTTTCTTCCGTATCAGAGCCTAGTATTTACATACGTCATTCTGCTAAACGCACTCCTATATGCCTCTTCTGTAGTTGTATGTATTTCGTGCTATTATAAAGTAAAGCTAGCTATATTATATATTTAGATAGATTTTAAGTAAGAATAATATATAGAGTATAAATAGATTATATAAAGTAAAAGTAGATTATATAGAGTGCTATTTACTCTTAAATATACTAATATTATATATACTACTTTAAAGTCTATTTATAAGTATATAGCTAAATTAGATACTACTAGAAAAAAGTAATTAATAATTAATACTATATACTTTGAAAAGATAGAGAAGACAAAAGAGATTAATAAGATTAAGTAGATTAATAGTAAAAGTAATCTTACTAATACTATAACTAAGAAGAATAGATATGATATCTTATAAAAATTACTTAATACTATTCAGCTAGGTATTAAACTTATAGAATAAATAGAATAGAATAAAAGATAATAAGATCTTTAAATAGAGTTTTCAAAACACCGAGGAAACAAAACGCTTAGAGAAAACAATACTCGGGAAAGAGGTCGAAGAACACTTACTAATGTTTCTACAACTGCCGCCTAGCTATTGCAGACGTTCTATCCGCTGCATAAGATATCAAAACTCGTAAGAGTACGCTCTGTGACTTGTTCGAGACCAATTCCCTCAAGAACTATTGCTTCTTTGGTGCCAATTTCCACCGTTGTCCTAATTTCGTAGGATTATGCTATATTAATTAGCCAATTACACAGTGTGGTCGATAGTATTTAGAATATTGTACTACCACGATATATTGTTGGAAACCCACTTTAATACGTACTATTTATACTATTTAAATGCTACGATATCTAATAATATTATCCTTTATATTATTGGTATTTTAATCGATATTATGATAATATCGTGGTATTGCTAAGCTATAATATTTAAGCTTTTTACCCCGGATTTTACCCTACTTCTTTTTAGCCTTTTATTTTAGCTTTATATAGTATAACGTATAATATAAAAAATATATAGCTGAATAGCTAGAATTATAGATCTATTTAAATAGAGTATTTTAAAAAAAGAATTATATAAATAGCTCTTAAATTAACCTAAATATTATAAGGTTAAAAAGGTGGCCTATGCGAGATGAAAACACTAAGTACTAATTTAACGACAATAACGTTAGATTACTAGCTAGAATATAATAAACTAGTGTATTGAATTCTACTAAGTTTTACCCTTTAATTATAGGTAAATATTAACTAAATTGATAAATAAAAATTATTTTAGTCTAATAAGTAAGTAATAAAAGAGTATATAGAAAAAGTGTGAATAGCCTCATTTTGAGAAAAAGTGGGTTTTAGCGCTTACGAGTTATTAAAAGATATACCGTATGATATTACAATGTTACGATCGTATTATAGCGTATTTGGATACGTACTACTGGGATATCATGATAATATATTAATCTAAAATACTGTAGTATTTTATTACGATAATACTATCGACCACACTGCAATTACAGTATTCTTGTTTCGATTCAACGTTATTGCCAACTAACTAAAGTTAACTGAGGTCGATGATGGTATTTTTCTATAACCTCGTCTTTCTTTTTCGAGACTTCTTTATCAATATTGCTCGGTGTTAAGGATGAAGGATGGTGAGAACGGTAGTGAAATTGGTTCTGAAGACATTCTTGCGAGAAACCCGAAGGATATAGAACTGCAGGGGATAGTAGAAGATAAGTATCCATGAAGATAAGGTTGATAAGGCAGCTAGACTCTGATTGCTGATCAAAGGAAAGTAGTTTGGTCTGGGTTATTTGCTCTTTTGTGATAGATTTTCGCTTCCTAAATAGTAAATAATCCCGTTCGTCCCCGGATTTCGGACGAACATACAAAGTTCCTACTCGGGGTTGGATCGGAGGGCATCCGACCAGGTGCCATCGGACCGGGTAAAGGATAAGCTCCTGTCGATTACTTGGTGGAGTGATGAATCCAAGAGTCAAGTGGGCCACAACTCCACCTTGTCGAGAGAAATTCGTATTCATGAGCTGCACGCGACGTATTTCTAGATGTGCCTGCTATGGGATTCGCCGCGCGGAAGATCAAGAGCCGTACAGGATGCACCAATTGCAAGAAAAGACGCGTTTGTCCACTCTACCACCATCATCGGAAGATAAAGCACTAACATCTGTTCAAGGTCAAATGCGATGAGATATTACCTAGCTGCCAGCAATGTGTCAGACAATGCTTGAACTGCCCTGGCTATGCAAAAGCCATCAAACTCAAATGGAGACCAGATGCCGCCGCGAAATTTAAATCTCGAGAGGCAAACACGAACACGAGTCCTGGTCTGCGAAATGGAAGAGATGATGGAAGGCCTACCGGACGGATAGGGGAACAAATTCCAACACCGGCGAGTGCTGGTTCTGGTACTAACGGCGACGAAGGACTCTATCTGTTTTTGGGCTCAGATGATGAGGGGGAAATGATTTCGAGGGCTTCGTCAACTCCTCCAACCCCTTTGCAATCCCCCCAGAAACTTCCTTCTACCGCATCAATCTCAACACTTCAACACCAACCAACAAACCTCATATCTTACTACCTCACGTATGTATCAAAAGTGTGCTCGATATTCGACTCGGATCTCAATCCCTTCAAAAGGACGCTCATGTCCATCCTCGCAGATTCCGAACCACTCTACCATCTGACTCTGGGAATGTCCGCCTGTCACATCACTCATAACCACACGGACCCTGCTCTCCGAGTTATGGCACTTTCCCTTCGTAACGATGGCATCAACTCTACCCGAACTTCCATCTGCAACTCAAAAAGGACTCAGGTGGCTGATGGCCTGCTTTTGAGTGTTCTTCTAATGGGTATGACGACGGCATGGTATAGCATGCACGACATTGGTTCCGCTCACATCCATGGCGCAAGAATTTTGTTCAAGCAATGGCTTCAAGGTCCAGCAGAAAGTCCTCATACAGCTTTCATATTGAGTTCATTGGTCTACTGGCAGACTATGTTTGCATTTGTGGGCGATGACCCTGTGGGAAATATGCTTTATCATATTTCGCTGGACAAACCAATCCAGGCTTACAATACCTCAGCATTTAGATATGATTCGGAAGGCAAGATTAGGATCATGCCCTTATCTGGGGTCTCATTAGATCTTTTCAACACCATCGGAAAAGTAGCTGCCTTTTCTCGCGCAACTCACTTGGGAATTACCGTTCCTGATGCTTTAGCCCATGCTGAAAAGATGGAAAGCTATCTTCTTCAGTGGAAAGCACCTGCCTTGAAGGATATTCAACAAATGCACGATGCACAGACAACTTCGGTCCATATAATTCAATTGGCTAATGCAATCCGACTTTCAGCAATCCTGCAACTGTACTCCACTACCCCGGAACTTCTCCAAAGACGCATGCCCAAAAATTCCGGACTTTGCACTGGTGATGTTTCTATCAATTACTACGATGATGTTAATAAGAATCCTCCCAATAACTTTACAGATTTTAAGGACTCTGATGAAGACGACGTACAGGTCCGCCAGAAGATATTCCTGCGTGGTCTTGCTGTCCATATCCTTGAAATTATCCATGGAATTCCCCCAACCTCTGGCACAACTACTGTTCAGCATCTCCCACTTGCAATTGCGGCAGCTTGGATAGCACATTTCTCGCCTCTCCCAAATCCCACAAACACTTCATCTCATGACATAGATAACACCATGATTAAATACTGGAGGGATTTCATTCGCATGCGGTTGAAATCTTGCTGTAGTTATTGTGGCAATATAATACCAGCAAAACGAATACAATTTCTCATGGATGAGCTTTGGAGAAGGAACGGATCATCTGGTGTACAGTATGATTGGATCAAACTGATGACGAAGGATGAATATCGAACAATATTCGCCTGAGAAACCTCACCTCCGAGGAGGCAAATGGATGATGCAGCGTTACGATGAATATTACAACCGATCTGTCTTTACGATAGCTAGTGAGCTTGTCGAGGCGACGATGTCGCTAGACTCATGCGAGAACTCTCGAAGAATAACCGGATAAGGATTGTTATTGTGTGGGATCATTCGGAGAACCATGGCATTTGAATTCTCGTCGTATGAATCAGGTTCAGAGAACGATGTGTTTTTCACCAACTACCCACGCAAACATTCTCTACACAACCTGGTGTTCCATATACTTCAACCTGCAATTGTCTCCCATTGGTCCCGCATCATAACGTCGAGCCACACATCCTCACCCACCCCAGCATCCAACACATTCCATGTTTCTTTTATTGCCATCTGGTCCCTCTCAACTGGGTTTCTGGGCAAGATGACTTGCAGTTCTTGCAATCTCGATATTACAAGCCGTCTCGCCCACGCAATATCAATCTGATTCTCGTCGAGATTGGTTGATATGTTATGCGGATATGTTCTAGGTCCTTCTACATATGCGGGCTTTGCAGTGGGAAATTGTAGTTCACCCGCAGTGGCAAGGATTAACGTTGGCTGGCAAAATCTAGTTTCAGAGGAGAGAGGAAGCTTTTCACGGGCTTTCAAAAACTGAATAGCAAAGTCTGTCATCCAACTTCTCTCTATGCCTTTCCTGGGGAGGCTTCCGGGTAGATGCGGAAGAGACGTTACGGAAGAGATATTTCGTCGAAGAACAATGAGGTTGTCCCATGGCGCATCCCGGGTTTTCGAAGTGTCGTCAAGACCAGTGCAAACGCCAGTTTGAAATGGAGACGGGTATTCATTGAGCAGAGGAGCTTTCAAAGCTGTATTGTGGCTCTTCGGGATCGTGTGATGTTAGTGCGGTTCTTTTCCTACCCTACTCGATTTTCCGCTTTCAGCGGACCACTGCAGAACGAAAGGAGGGTAGCTGGGGCATTCAAGATTTCTTTTCTTGCATTGCAAACAAGTTGGCTTGGTCTCATCGCATTTGAGGCGCTTCTGCTGGCAACGTTCGCACCCACTGCGTGAAATGGAATTTCGACGGCCATTTGGTTCAGCTGATGATGAGCTGGTGATTATCTCCATCAAAAAAAAAATGCGAACACGGAAAAAAGTGAAAATATCAGTGGCCCGACGAAGAGACCTATGGGGTGCATAACAAATAGGTCATGACTCTCCATTACTCGGATTACCAAGAGCTGTCGTAGCCTACCCACCCCTAGTCTTATGGTGTATCTACTGCACTCCCCTATAACCTGCTAGGCATTAAACATGGGGGTCCCGCTCCATGCCCGATTTATTTGCGGGTCTATCCGCCACGACGGATTTCATGGCAAGTCCCGATATCAGGTCGTGTCACCTTGTTGATACTGTCAATATATCGTTCTTCCCTTGATTCAAATGTTTCTTTCCTTATATATTGAGCTTCTTTATAATTTATATCCGGATCTCTCACAGGTCCTTGAAGCTGCACTTGGGTTGGTTTTGCTACCCAGACTTGATCTGTTTCCACCGCAACGATTATCCGTTTTAGGGGATGAAAGTGCGACGGATAAGTCTCGGTTACTGGACAACTCCCTACAAGAAATCTGTTGGCTGTACGCAAAGCAAGATCCTGGCTCGACTGCGCTAGTGCGCATTTGGGATCAAAAGTGCGAGCACCAATGAGAAAGTGCGGGGTGAGGGGCAGATCCTGGGCTCAGCAACGATAACGACGACGACGATGAGCAGTTCTGTATCAAGGGTCAGTGGTTTCCAGTGAGATTTGCTGCAACTAATAGGTAATTCCTCATTGTTTTCAGGGTGAGATTTTGGTGTGTGGAGGATTGGGATACTTTCTCCTGTTTCTCATGTCTCCCCACTTTCAAGATATATAAACATAGGTAGGCCGCTGTTCTGGCTATTGTTTTGATAACTCTCTTCCTATCAATCTTGCTATCATTCATCAGTAGCTCAATTATTCTTTAGAACTTCGAATTCCGAAGACAAACTCCAAAGAACCCACACCCATAATTACAAGATGCAACTCAAAACGAAAGACGAACCTCGCAAAGACCATCCTCCCCCTCCCCCTCTAGATCCAGCCTACAAACCGACCGTCAAGGTCGCAGAACTCCCTATCACAGCGTCCGTCGGCGAAATGACAGAAATTCTTGATCGAGACGGTGGATTTATCATCAATGACCTCCTCACACCTGAACAACTTTCTCAAGTCGAAAAAGACACCTCGCCCTGGACCGGGGACAAGGCCATAGTCCACAATGGCTTTGCCATCATACCCAAAGAAACCCTCCTCGTCGGTGGTCTCGTTGGAAAATCCCCCACCATTGCCACCCTCTGTGAACACCCTCACCTAGTCGAACTCCGCAAACGCATCCTCACAGACCACGGCCATGGTCCACAGGAAGAAATCCAATATTCATGGCACGTTGAGCCTTTGCTTAGTTTGAGTTTGAGCTTTCGGGTGGGCTATGGGGCGCCGAGACAGAGGTTGCATCGGGATGATACTATCCATCTTGTGGATCATAATTTGGAGTTTAAGTTGGAGAAGGTAAGTCAGTTTGCGTGTTTAGTTGCGGGCGTAGAGATGACGAGGGAAAACGGAGCGACGATGTTTGTTCCGGGAAGTCATAAATGGGATGCGAAAAGGTTGCCTAGGACTGATGAGGTTACTTTTGCTGGTATATCTCCCCTCTTTCCCTTTCCTCTGTCATTATCATATACTAACCGAGGAGCAGAAATGAAACCCGGTTCAGCACTCATCTTCCTAGCTGGGGCTTATCATGGTGCAGGCCACAATAGTGTCAAAGATGCCACACGAGTGGTTCACGGACTCTTCTTTTGTAGGGGTACTTATCGGACGGAGGAGAACCAGTTCTTGGCTATACCTAGGAGCAAGGTTTTGGAGATGAATCCAATGATGCATTCACTTTTGGGGTATAAACTTCCGGATGCAGCGTTGGGGTTGGTGGAGAATCAAGATGTGATGGGGGATTTGGAGGGCGTTTTGGAGAGGGCTTGTAAGTAGTTGGTGAAAGGTGGAGGGTGGGATATCTGAGATGTTGCTTTACTATGCGACAACTATTATTATTGCTCTAGCCCTCATCAATTTAGTAATTCCAAAATATACACATCAGATTCTCCGGTGCTCTACTCTGGCATCAACTCACTGACTCACTCCTCAGCTCCAACTCCCCTTTGTTTTGGGAAAGATCGAGAGTAAATGTCAATGAACCGGTGCCTGACAATCTTGAACTCGGCATCTAGGAGGTCTTTTTTAGGATCATTTAAGAAAACCTAATACTGCCAATGACTGCTTTTTCGTCGAGACGTCACATTGTTTTGGAAGAATTATGTCTGGACTGACCCATGCATAATTGAGTAGTCAATGTTCCAAATCTATAGCAGAATATCGTTTTGGAATACTCGAGGATACTTTATAGGAAGACTTGAGTTTGCCAGCTGCTTTCTAGGACTCGACAACAACTTATCCCTCGACACTAACACCTCTACATATTCCCTCATCTACTCAAAACAAGCCAGTATTCGAAATTTCCATCTCTTAGTCCGGCTATTCCACCCCAAATGCTTGGCTTTTTAGTGTTTGGTAGAAAGGAAAACTTGAAAGGCTTGCCATTGTGTTCGCTGTGACATTCATATGTGGAAGGATTGTCCCTGCCCAAAAAAAGATTCCCACCTTTTGACATGAAACTCCCTCCAGTCTTGAGTTGAATGAAACTGCTTTCTCGGAATCATTCTCCCTCTTGCCATCCCCCTTATGTCAAAAATGAGTTGCTCAAGGGCAATTTGAATCATCTGGATGTATGAGCTTCGAACATTGCTCTCCGTCACGTACTTTCCCTTGTAGGGAATGTTATTCGAGAAGGTTAGAAAAACAACAAGTTCGATTTCTTTAGTCTCCTAACCTTCTGGTTTAATTATTCGCAGTATCTGAAAACAGAAAGTATTGAGAAGTCACTAGAAAAGAAACTGAAGAGTCAATACCCACCCCACTCTACAATGAGAATCACGCGAACAAGCTTCAATCCTAGCTATAGACTTTTTTTCTACATTGCACAACGCAAAGAACCTATTTCTCGTCAATAGTAGTTTCCGAAACTCATAACCAATTATTTAAAATCAACTTATCCTTCACTCAAACGAGCACTGGGAAAACAGGAACTCGCAGCCGATTCTTCTGTCTGAAGCCTTGCAAGACTTCAGCCATACTATGCTTCCCTTCCGACCTGAATTGGGTACCTTCATAATTCAGCTTCAAGAAAAACACATATTAGCCTACACCTATATTCCCGAAAGTAATATACGAGATTCGACAGCAAATCATCATTCGACAATAAAACCTCTACGACATGGGAATACAAAAGCACATACCCAATCTCGATAATCACACTCTAGTTCCCTCCCCATACCTGGTATCACTTTCCTCTTGCTCTCCCTACTTCTAAGATGACCTCGCTACACTTCCAAGCATTGCGCGTGAGGACTCTCCATTGTTTCTTTGCTTAGGGTGTTTTCCTTGTTCCTTACCTACTTATTTATCTCAACTTTAGCGAGAATACGCCTGTTCAAAAACACCATCTCCTCATATGTACATTTCCACAACAAATACCGGAAGCTTCGGTTCCTTTTAAAGAACACTACATCTCGCATCTCACATCCTGCGTGTCGCCGTGACCTTTCCCAAGTCTTTCACAGTCACACCTACACCCACGCCCACACCTACACCTCATACCTAATCCCCACGTCGACTTCTACTTCCACTTCTACTCTAAACCCTACTTCGACTCCTCCCCTACCTACAAAACAAAAAATACACACACTCAATACCCAAATCACCTGAAGAAAACTCCCCAGACCCCGCTCAAAATTCCGCTCGTCACTCTTCTGCCAAGCCTCACAACCCCATACTTCTCTCCAACTCCAACCACCAACACCACTCACAACGCAAAAGAAACACCCCCAACAAGAAAATCAAAACATCTTGATTGCCCGAGGGTGTTCAGTAAATTCAACAACAACTCAACCTTCAACAACAACCACTTTCTCTCTCCCACAAACACCTAACCTCGCACTCAATATTGACCTAACCTAACTCAACCCAACAAAACAGAACAAAACACTTCTCACCAAACATCCCCATCTAGAATTTCCTTTTTTCAAGACCTTCGGAAGACCTAAAGTTCCACGAAAAAAAAAGTATATACACAAAGTACTCACCTACCCACCTACCCCTACATATAAGGCAAAACTTCTCTTCCCACCAACCCTCTACAACCCCATACAACCCCTTACAACCATCTTTAACCCTCTACAACCATCTATAACCCTCTACAACCCATCGCAACTCTAGGATCATCATATACCCTCATCCAAGGAACTCAAATCCTCCTTTCCAAATCAGGATTTCCAGGAGACACAGTCAAAGAATAGGTAGACCTAACTAGTTAGTTAAGCAGAGATCGCTGGGATAATACCTAGTATGTCAGTATACCAGTCTACCAGTATACAAGTAGAATAAATAACCTAAAACCGCATCATACAATTCTTTCTCTACCTATTAATAGCTAGCTAGCTGGCTAGCTGCCTGCCTTTTACCGGGGATTTTATCGCGTTGTTTGCGTCTCCTCTCCCTCGCTTTAATTCATAACCATGGACGGATTTGATTCTCTTCTGTCAAAATCGAAGGAGGAAGGAAGTGAGATTCTTGAAGCGAGGACGAACAAGTTTAGGGGCAAGCAAGGATTTAAGAAAGCTTGTGCGAAAGTGGCGAAGAGGAAATAGAAGAAGAAGAAAAAAAAAAGATATAAATTTTTTTTAATACTCTCTACTCACATCTAACCCTCCCCCTCTATCCCACCCCACCACATCCCAACACTTTCCCTACAACTCATCCTTCCCCTCCTTCTTCCCACTATTTGGTTTCTCACAAACCGCCGGAGTCCCAACGTCCATCCGATAAAGACACTTCTCCCTCTCCACAACCTTCCAAATCTCATCCTTCTCCGCACAAGCCAATACCACCAAAGTCTCCCTCGCCGGTCCATTCCAGCAAGTCTGTCCCCCCTCATACCTCATAACCACCCTCTCACCCTGCCCAACCCCCTTCCCATCAGCCCCCACCTCCTCATCGAAAACCTCCTTATCGAAACGCACAAAATTCCCCATCCCCGTGTTTCCACCTCCTTTCTTACTCTTCTGCTTGGTAGATCCCAACCAACAGAGTTCGTATTCATATTCCCCAGAATCTTTAGAAATGCAGGAGTCCTTGAGGGCACGGAAGATATCTTGTTCGCCATAGTCGAAACCGAGGTCTCGCTGGAGTTCACCCAGGGAAGTTTGTTTAGAGTTCAGGTCATCGGAGACAGATTGGTAGGCTTCGCGCGCGGTGGAAACGGCCTTGGATTCGTGCCCTGAGTTGGCGTTGTCGGCTAGGATGCCGTTTTCTACGAGCATGATGCGGAAGTCGATGAGTTTTTGGTGGACCCAGGCGCGGACTGAGGTGGGGAGGTATTCTTCGAATGCGTAGACTATTCAATATATTAGTAAAAAAATCCAGTTCATTGTAAGTGAGGATAACATACTAGCATCAACATCACTCTCCCCCCCCTCAGTCTCCCATTCCTCCCAATTGATTCCATCCGTCTCCGAATCAGGTTTAACCACATCCTCCAAATCTCTATCCGCAGCCGAATCATCAGAAGTTGACATGCGATTAGCAGCATAGTCCTCCCAACTCTGCACGGCTCTCTTAACACCCTCATCGTTGAAATTGGGATTTCGCTCCTCCTTGAACTTTGCCAAAATCCCTTCCAGCTCCTTAACCTTCTCCTGCAATCCATTCCGTTTCGCAACAACACCCACAAGCGTACTCCTCAACTCCTCAACCCTAGCCTTCGCCAGCCCAGCAAGAATAGTAACCTTACTCCCCTTCCCCTCGCCCCCCTGTACCACCCTCCCGCGCTCTCTCCGTTCAATATCCTCATAAATCTTCTTCAACTCCTTCTCCTCAGCCTCCAGACTCTGAATCTCCTTCTCCGTATCCGCGATAGATTTCGTAACTCCATCCTTCTTCGCCGCCGCCTCCGCAATCAGCGCCGTCTTCCTCTTCAGCGCCTCCCTAAACCGCTTCGCCCTCTCCTCATCAAGCCTTCTCCACTCCTTCCCAATCTCCGCACACCGATCTTTGCACTTCACCCCTCCCACGCCCTTCCACTCATCACTCCCATCGCAACAGGATTCGTAATCGCAGACGCCGTCGTTGACGTACATATGTGGTACATACCCCGGAATATGGCCTTTATTCTTGCAATAGTACCCGGGCAACGCAAGACTCGTGTTTGCAGAAGCTATCGCACCAGGCTGAGGGGGTGAGAGCGCAGAAAGGTAAGTGCAGGCCGCAGTCCCAGGTTCGTCCGAGCCATCGGGGCAATCGCAGTATTCGTCGTTGATCTGCGAGGGGAGGAGGGAGATGGAAGGGTTGGAGATGCAGGTGAAAGCCGTGGGGGATTTGTAGTATTTCGAGACTATGTCCATTCAAATCAGTAACTGCTATGCCATCTATTTCCGTAGGCCAGGAGGGGGTGGTGGGTTGGGAACATCGTCAATGGACAATTGACCCAACCCCGTTTGCTTGCTGCCAGATAGCTATCTCCAGCCTCGTCTGGAAAGGAAGCACATACACTCAGGGCCAACACCCCTAGGTCTCGCCGACTCGGCAGCAAGAATGGAGGTAGAGAGGGTGCTAAGGAGCACCAGTGCTTCGACCCGTCTCATGATTGTCGTTTGGTTTGGTTGGAATGTTGGTGGGCTGTCAACTGGCAAAGGCTCGCTGGAGAGGTGAAGCTCTGCTGAAGATGCCAGGTTACGCGAAGTTGCGCCACAATGTGAAACCCGGGGTAACCCAGAACCCCTTTTTTCTAGTCAGTCCCACATTGTGTATCTATGTACTCAATATTTTGACCATTAGTCTCGATGTCAATTCAGGAATAAGTTACACTTGTAGTAAACAAAACTTTCCAATTGGTCTTGGAAGCCCGTTCGTCACACTGCAGCTCGAGCTCGAGCTTTCAAGGTATCGTCACATCACATCTAAAAGTCACAAAGTCGAAGTTACACTCAATTGAATCATCATTTACACATTTGGGATTATCTGAACCCAGGTAGGTCTCGAGCCATAAGCTACAAGGCCAACAGGCAATAAATATATACCACAGAATACCTCCCCAAAGGGCAGCTTGTCACTCAATCCTCCTCATCCATCCAGTAATACAGCACAGAGCCGGCTGAGCCAAATTAAAGGTTCACTCCCCCTCCCCTTTTCCTAGCACTTGTTTTCCTTCCACTCCCCCCAAGAGTATTTCTTACAAAGGTTGATACGCTCAATAAACACTCTTGTAAAAACGCCATTGAAATTCCATTCCAGTCTTTTTTAGGGGTCTGCCAACCAATTGGGCAAAATTGTACAAAAGTAAAGAAGGAAAAGGTCATGTAAAACATTATTTGATATTGGACAAGAGAAAGAGAATAAAGAAGGAAATGACGTGGGTATATTATTTCAGGTCCTGCGGGTAAAAAAGGAGATGTCCCTCAAAACATGCCGCCTTCAGCGGGTGGTGCCGGGCGAGGAGGGCTGTTGTTTCTTGATCCAGCATAGCTGCCAGGCATTGCTGGAGTTGGGGTAGCCGATGCGGCTTGTCGCGCTTTACCATTGAGATTCCCACCTTCACTGGAGATCTTTCGTAGCTTTTGTCGTGGCTTGTTAGGCTTGTGGTCTCCATCGTCGGAAAAGGTACTCATTTCTTCTGTAGACTGGGTAGCAGCGGGCAGATGATGAACATCCTCAGAATCATCCCTCTTCTTAAGTCCAAACATTCCACGAGTTTGGCGTCGCATAGGATTGACAGGTGGAATTGGTGGTGCAGACAGTTCCATCCCATTTTGAAGAGAAGCCTCGGGAGGAAGGTTTACTGTGGTGACTCGAGAAGTAGAAGAGAGAAATGTGGGCTCAGAAATTTCATGCTTGTTGATGGAACGCTTGCGAGTACCAGGATTCGGTTTCTGTTGTTGGAAAGCTGGGGCGGTAGGGGTGTTGACGGCAGAAGCTCCAGGAGAAGGCTGGACCGGAGTTGGGTTGATTGAGAATGGAGCAGTTGGCGATGGTCGTGGGGACAGAGGGAGGCCCGGAACAAAGGCATCATTCTTCGTTGGCATTGGCTGAAGCTTCTGGGGTTCAAAATAACTCCCAGGACCAAGACCAACTCTGCTGTTGCTTCGAGACCTACCAACAGGGGGCATCATTGGGGAAGGCATCATTGGCGAAGGGATTGGTGATTGCCCGAGCATGATTCCTGGCGTGCCAGGAGACTTTGGAGCATGATGGGCGTGTGGAACTTCGAGTTCATTGTACATTCCTTGGCTTGAACTTGCAACTCCTTCCGCCATGGCTTTTGCAAGATCATCCTTGTATCTTCCATTTCTACTCTTGGACCGTGATCCGGAAACATCGGAGCTTGATCGGTCCCTAGATGGACGAGGTGGCGAGGATCCAGTCCGATTTGTACCAACGCTACTTTGACTTTCCTGGGTAATGTTGCGCTGGCGCTGTTGCATTGGAGGGGCACCATGCATATTCTCTCGGCTTGGGGCCCGACGAGCAGTTTTGATATTGGGCGGAACTCTCTGGTTGTAGGGCTCTCGCTGTGGGGAGCGATTCTCAGGAACAGCATTTGGCCATTCTGGATGATGCCCATCTCTCTCATTTCTTTGATTGTATCGCATTGCTACCTGTTGTTCCCGATCTCGTTGTGCGTCCCTACGAGCTTGTCGGAAGGCCTTGGTTTGTGGAGGTATGAATTGCCCCTTTTGACCATTTCCCATTTGATCATCATCATTCATTGATGGCCTAACCGCCATTATCTCTTCCTCGTTTCGCCGGCGTACGTCCGAGTCGAAGTTTGTCTTATGCGGGGAAGGAGAACTGTTCATCGTTGCACTTCCAATGCCCAGCATTTTCATAGCCTTGGTTGGCGGTGGCTCCCTTGTTTTGACCACAAGAGAGCCCCTACTCGTTTTGGCTCTTAGCAGACCCAATGGATTGGTCTTGGTAGGAAGTGGTTCCCGAGTGAAGTCGGGCGCAGGGCTTGATGATCTACTCTCAGTTTCGACGAAACTCTTCAAGTTCTCCTGCACACGTTTGCGTCGCTCTGCGAGGTCATTTTTGAAGTCTTGACGTTCCTTTTGAGTCTCGGTGCTACCATCTCGAGTATGGTGAGATTCCAAGTCCCTCTCCCACGAAGCTTTCCGGCTCTCTTCCTTTGCAATAGTGTTCGGTGAGCGTACTGCCAGTGGAGGGATGGCCTTGGATTCCCTGATCTCAGGCTTCTTGATTTCAGTGTACTGATTGCCCCCATAGAATCCTTGATCCCAACTGTCATCGTTATCCCATGGGTTACTTGAACTGTTGTAGGCATTTTGTGGCATAGCGTCCATTGGATCGATAGGAAATCGAGAAGTTAGAGGGCCAGTTGAACCACCTTCGTATGCTGATGCACCTCCATATATCGACGATGAGTTGCTATCAACCCTCATATGTTGACGCACCATTCCACTCAGTCCAGTCATCGTAGCTGTAGGGCCCAAGGTTGGTGAGTCTGCGGGAATAGTTGACGATGGCTTCTGCGAATCGCGAGAGAGAAGTCCTGGACTTGGTGGTACAGAGCGAGGACTCTCGCCAAATCTCATTCGGTTTGCCGGGTGTTGAGACTCTGGTGGTCTTTCAAGATTGATGTTCTGATCGTGGAAATTCATCTTGGTAAGATCTACGTTACTAGTCTTTGCTCTCAGTGGTGGGTCTATTGGCGAAGACACCACACTTTCATCTGGGGAGCTCAAAAATGTCCCTACCACAGCACGGGTCTCTGGGGTTTTGGTGTGTACTATGGGTAGTGGTCCTGAAGGAGGACCTCCTGGTGGGAGGAATTGCCGCTGCGCAGACGAATTGGACCTTGACCTCCCGGAAGTGCCAGAAGCAGCCGATGCAAAAGTGGCATTTGATTCTGTACGACTACGTGGTGGTTGGCGGGGAACAAAAGCACCAGGGGGTGAGTGTTTCCGAGGTGGTGGTGTTTCTCGACCCTGCTGCATCTGTACCTGCCGTTGGCTGTACTTCCCTTCGTCATATGCGTGAGACGGCTTTGAAAAAGCACCAAGCGCAGTGGCCTTTCCTCGATCGTTGGGTCGTACTGGTAGAACGACCATATCATCGTGTTCCGTCATCGGCGGACTTAATGGCGGCGAAGACATTCCATATGCTTTCGAATCCGGGTGATCAATAGATTTGACTGCGAAATCGAATGTACTAAACGCAGGGTTCGGTGGCGGGCTTGCCGTCCGCAAATTTGGCATGCTTCCCTTTGCTCCAAGAGCATGTCTGTCCCATCTATCGACTGGATTGGCAGATCCCGTAGGAGAGATTGCGCTTATGGGAGAGTTCATGGGCGATGTCCTCGTGCCAATAGTACGCTTGCTCAAAGTGTCAATCCTGCTCATTGCGGAATGCTGTTGTTCGTGTAGATGCTGATCAAGGCCCGTCTCGTACAGTCGACGAGTTTTGGTCGTGGATCGTTCAAGGGTTCCACTGGAGATGGAGCCTCCAGGTGTGATCGGTGTTTGGGAGCCACTCAAGGATGGCGTTCGTTGAGAGGTAAATGATGTGGCAGCAGTGGAAATCCGAGCATTGCTAGGCCCGGCGGATGATGTGGTTGAGGACGTCTCCCGATTGCGGTTGTAGCCAGAGAGCGGCGGTGATGGTGGGCGTGATGCTTGAGCTTCTACTTCCTCGCGTTGTTCCTTCTCTCGGCGTTCTCGATCTACCTCCTTTTCTTGCTCTCGGAGCTTTTGGAATTGTGACTGGCTAACATCATCATCATACACGGCTCGTCCTCCCATTCCACCACCTTCACCCAGACTCTTCGTCGACGCGGATGATTTGCTTGGTAGCTTGTATATCTTCTGCCTTCCTCCAAAGAGGTTATTTCCTTCTCCTGGTTTTGATCGGTTCATGATGCTCCCACTGTGTATTGAATCATCGTCTCCATGGCTGCTCCCACCATTCAACGTGTTGTAAGAATCTTTCCTCTCCATTGCAGAGAAGGGGGGCTTGATAGAACCGTGTATTGAGGAGACCTCTGCGATATCTGACAGGCCATATGGTGATTGGAAGCTAAAATCATTAAACTTGGATTGTTGCTTTGGGAACAAAACACTGTCGTCGCTTGCTTTCCCAATCTTGGAATTCGGATCGTCCTGCTCTCGAAGCATGGAAAATCGAGCTGAGAGACCACTCATCAATAGACTCGTTCGGAAATCGTCGGAGGGAGGTAACGCGTTGGCCACATCGAGTGGCTCTGGGGTTGGCTCCGGCTCCTGGCTCTTCTTGGCCCTCCCAAAGGTTCTCACCTTCTTGATGGGTTGTATAGATGGGACTTCCGACTCGGTCGAAGCCCGCACTGGTCCTTCTGGCGCCTCCTTGGCCTTCTTCTTGGTCCTGACCCAATTCATTGTGCTTGCTGTGACCCGGATCGCCCTCTGCAAGAATGAATTAGCAGCGAAGGAGGGCTGAGGAAGCTTTAGCTGTACGAACAATGGCAATTGCAATTGTCAGTGAGCACGCTCACAAGATCAAGCCGAGTTCCTCCACTATGTTATGCCCAGCGATTGAGATGAGATGGAGTCGAATTAAGTGGCAGCTGTGCGAACAGAATGAGCGAATATCCAAAAGCGGAGCGACAGCTGTAGAGGTGCAAGCATCAGCCTTGAACGTGAATATTTGACTTTTAGACGGCAAGAAAATAGGAATATGGGGAATGACAATCCGCGGGGGATGGAAAGGGAGTCCTGGCAGGAAGGGCGATAACACAGAGCGCACCCCCAATTACCATGCGAGGCTTGCGTAACAGAGATGATTGAATACCAGTACTTAGTACTTACGTCGCAGAAGAGGGGAATTTGGTTGGATTGTGGTCGGGTTGGTTGCTTCAGATGCAAAAGTGAATGTGTCGGGCTTGTTTCGTTATCCCTGGGTGATGGATGGTATACGTTGAATAGCTATCCGATTTGCATCGATTTGCATGAATTATTCCGCCGAAATATTTCTTCTTCTTCTTTTCAACCACAGTTTGCCTTTCCTCTGTGCGGCACGAGGGGATCGTGTGAGGGTGCTTTCGGCGGCTCAGTGACCAGCTGGGCTGTGACAATTCGATACAGTGACGGTATTAGAAGCGAGTGCTTTCGCTTCAGCGCCGGAAGAGAAGGATCGCAGGACGAATGGATTTAATGGGCGTGGGATGAAGGAGAGGCAGACGGATTGCTGCAGATGCTGAGTGACGTTGGGCGGAAATTCGTGCAACTATGCATTAATATTGGAAAGCCGAAAGCATGTGCAGGTTAGGATAGGGCAAGTAAAGAGCGTGGTGATGATGTTGTTGCCGACTAATTTATTGGAGAAGTCGGGTCAACAAAAGGAAAACAATTGTATGGGTGAATGTTTCGAGGAGAAAGAGCCGGAGATGGTGGGAGGATTAAAAAGGAGGGTGTGGTGTGGTGCGGCGTGGTGTTTGAATTCAGAGAAAGGAAGAGGAAGAGACAGAGAGAGAGAGAGAGAGAGAGAGAGAGAGTGAGAGAGTCAGAGCAGAGAAGGTCAAGGGGGACAGGGGTAGAGGTTCAGGATGTTGAAGGAGCTTTCCTCTTCCTCACCTGTAAATCATAAATCATAAAAAGCGATAAAAGTGACAGGCGGATCGAGCGTTCACCTCCACCCGACTCACACTGGAAGCTGGGCTGGGCGTGGGACGGGAGTTGAGCGTGGCCGCCGGGGAGCCTTGGACCTTGGACCTTGGACCTTGGACCTTGGACCTTGGACCTTGGGCACCCGGGGGGGTCCAGACGGCTGGTCTCAGTTGGTCAGGGGCAGGAGTGAACTACTTGTCCCGTACTGTACCTAGGTAACTTACTAAGACTACCGACTACCGCTCTTGCCCCTGAATGTAGAGCAAGTAGCGAGATGCACGGCAGGTGTTGCAGGTGCTCCACTTGCAGAAAGGCTAAGGTACTTACTGTACTTGTTAGCTTCCATCACTCCAACCATTCACAGCATAGTCAAATTTTAAGCATCATTCGAGACAGCTGCAGGCACTTGCAACGAGTTACTGCCTTTGGCATTTCTTCCTCGCCACGAGAATCCAGAAACAGGAAGAGCTGACCACGCAGCACCTAGCAAGAACAGCCGACGGGCAGAGTGACGATGGCAATAGTGATAGCTGATAGCAGCTGGGGCGAGGCGAGGCGCGGGAGATGATGAAGGGAAGCCCTTCATCTATTTCCAAGGAGGGGCTATCAGGGGGGTGAGGGGGGTGAGGGGGGTGCAGCAGAGATGAGATAACCATACGGAGACCCGACGCCGATGAGTGACATGGGCGCCCAATCTGCAGCAATGATAGCTATCCCCCCATTGGTCAACATTGTCAACATTGGTCAACATTTTCGGCTCTTGTGTCCTCACTACCGGTGGGTGTATGCAGCCCCTATTCCGCGCCAACAAGACCATACCATTTCGGATTCGTTGCAACCTGAAAAGCGGCAAAGAGCCAACATCTCCCTCACCTTATCCTCACTCCTGCCTGTATTTTACAGGCAAGCAGTTGACAGATATATATTAGACGAATATGATATATCGTCTAGTCCGCCAGGCTCTACGTAACTGCGCATACACTTGCTCCATCACTTCGGAAATCCATACTTTGGCCCCAACAACCTTCATCCCGATGCTTCTAGTCTTTCTTCCATCTTGCAGGAGCTGCTAGGCGTGGTCGATTGTGATGGTGGTTGCTTGTTCCGCCACAACATGCAGAGGTCAATCTTCTTCCATGCCCCCGAGTGGGAACGTTTTCGTGAGAAACTCGCGTCGAGGCGTTGATTTGCGGCGCGACACGCCACGGAAAAGAAATCATCGGAAAAGAAAACGGGTGTTGAAGTCGACTATCGAATTGTTGATTGACTCCGGCAAACGGACAACCTCCCTCTGTAAGTCTCGTCTAGACTCGCCGCTCGCGAGAGGACCCTCAGATTTATGTCTCGGACAGCCGACCAGCAAATTCAACCAATTCCATTGTGGGACGAAGATATCAAACCGAACAGTTATTTTGTTCTGACTCGGATGATCATTTGATACATCAGACTTGTCCTTCTCGCCTTGGATGGCCTATCCGAATCGTGAGTGGTTTCCTAACTCCTTTCTTTTTTGTACCTGGGGTTCTCTGCCATATTCTAGTGGTTACAATCTGAGCCTCAACCTTCAGGCCCAGTGGTTGCGGGGAGAGCACATACATGGTCGAGGACCTCTGGTGTTTCGGGTACTCCCAGAAAACAAATCAACCCACCAGCTAAGGTTAAGCTACTGGTGCATGCGTTTGCTTCTTGCCACGGACTCTCGACACCAGTGATTGAAGTTCAGCAGAGTAAAGGGGTACATTCAGCGTTGTCTTTATTTTCCTCATGATGGGGAACGCCGAACAAATCTCTATCGCGTGCAATCTTCTGGAAAAGACCCAGCAAGATGACGATCGAATCTTCCCTTCCCTCCACCACAGGCCTAAGGCTCGGGCTCGCTTCTTTTTGCATGCCTGTGGTGCTTCCCTCCCTTGCGCTGGCTCATCCGAAGCCGCGGACCACTCACCGCTCGTTGAATCTCAAAGTTGTAGCAAAGTACCCGCTTTCTTCCACCGCAGGGTTTCGGGAAGCAATCGGGAAGCAATCGGGAAGCAATCGAAGTGAGCGAGCCTTGGGCCTACCGGGTTTTTGTCGCACCATCACGGGCCACTAAACCCAGGAACCAAAAAAAAACACAATCGATGATCAACACCGCAAGCTGGCCTCAGTCTGTCAGATTCGTCGTCACGACTTCTGGGGAACAAAGTCGATACTTGCGTCAGAACGAAGCCTCTCCAGCTCATGATTCATCCAGCCGTGAAAATGCCATCTACTCGGTCTCAAATGATAACCATCACAATCGGAACGGTCACTTATCGCCCACATGGTCATCGTCTCAGGATCTGAATCAAAAGCCACCAACAGCCAAATGTCTCTCCAAAGCAAGGGCTCGTCGAACGAAGAAAATGGAAAAATCAGCATTGTCTCACTGTTATCAAAAATCCAAAACCGCCTCATTAGGCTGTGGCCGCAATCCTGTAGCTTTGGTCAGCTTGTGTCCTGGCAAGCTCGTGTCTCCAGAATAGAACCAGGTCAGGCTCAAGCATGGCATGGATCCCCATCTAATGTTCAAGATGAGACGAAGAAGGAAAATTCCACAGAAATTACCCATTGCCAGACTTGAAACATTTGTAGTGGAAATTCATAAGTTCTGGATTAATTATATGTAGGTCCAGCTATTACCGGATGCTTTACCCAATTTAGGGTTCCGGAGGCACTAGACTAGTTCCGGAGGCAGGAGATGTTTTGACGACGTTAGGAATTGAGCATGTACAGTACCCCGAACCCTTCTTAGCACGGAAGATGAACAGATGGTGCATCGCTCCGCGCTGTCAATAGCTGTCAATGGCTGTCAAAATGCTCCGTTCCGTACTGCTGTACAACACCGCACAGCTCCGCGTTCCAAAGTTCTCCTGCGAGAACTGCGAGAAGGCTGTTCGCACAACCGTATACGTACCCCATCCAGCAACTCAACACCTAGAACCCTCACGTACTCCGTCTCTAGTCTAGATACAGCCTCTAGTAGTAATAGGCAGGACGTAAGGGTCAGTACTAGTGCGTTGCAAGGTGTTTTGCAAGGTATTTTACATGTGATTTGATCAACTCCAAGGATTCGGGAATTACGAAACGTCCTGTCTACTTCTCCAAGAGGCGAGGCTTGCCGTCCGTATAAGAAGAGGAATAATGTCGTTCATCTACATTTAATCATGAAACCCCGACTCCAAAAGCTCACCCTATCAATCCCCCGTCATACTTCCCACCCCCTTGTCATGCCATTTCCTTTCCATCATGCTTACTGCGCGTCTATCCGCGCTTGAGCAAGGCGCGAGCATCCTACAATTTTCTTTTTTTTTTTGGCTTTTGCCGAATCGGTCTCTCTGTTGCGAGAGTACGGAGTACTTCGTAATTACCCCCTCAATTGGAAATTCCGCGCGGGAGGTGTGTGGATCGTGGGCCACATCGTGGAGGTATCTTCCTTGGGTTCGGTTGGGCCCTGGAGCGGGACGAGAGCCGAGCTGGGCGGGGTACGGAGATATTTGTTAGAGGAGGAAATACCTAGGACGGGATATTTCCACGAGATGGGCTTTCTTGTCGTCTTTCCCCCCCCCCTTCTCCTTCATCGGACGACTTGGGCTTTGTTACAGAGGAAATTAAGTAATTACTTACTTCATTGCCCTTTACACTTTGTTGACATGTAGGCAGGCAAGCAAGCAAGCAAGCAAGCAAGCAATCGGAAATTAATTAAAATAAAAAAAAGTCTACATGGGATTGGATTTCGTACGTACTTACGTACTTACGTAGCTTGGGATTGAGGAGAAGGGAGAAAGTCTACTATGGTGTACTTTATCCACTTACTTTACTTTGTACTTGTCTTGCAAGTTTCCAAGTGCTCTCTCTCTCTCTCTTTCTCTCTCTCGACTTTATTCTCTCCGACCTACTATACTTAATCACAGGAGAAGAAATGTTTGCGTGGCGTCTCTAGCTGCTTTTCTCCCCCCCCCCTTCTCTCGATTTTTTCAGGGTTATATTCGTTCGTTCGTACCTTCGTAGCTGCATTGTTTGTTACTCCTCTGTACTTTATATGTTAGGCAGGCAGGTATCGTCAGCTCAAAATCCTACCTACTTGTACGTTCGTCCCCTCGTTTTAGCCCCCCGCGCCACGAGGCTTGCTTGCTTGCGAACTGGAGCTGGTGCAGCTGGTGGGAGTGATAGACCGATCTTTGGGGTTTCTCGGTTGGGGGGCCACACGGGATGTGAGGCAGGGTTTGTCACGCGTTCTTCCCCCCCCCTTTTTTTTTGAGTGATGGAGACACGATGGAGAGGGAAGGGGACGCGATTTGGGATGTTTACGTGATAGCGTAGAGGGGATTGGGGAGGGAGGGTCTCTCGAGATTGTTTGTTAGTGTTTATTGGTGAGGGAGGGTATGATGTATGGTGGGGTTATTTTTGATTTTTTTTGAGGATGTTTACAGTTTTACAGTCTTACAGTCTTACAGTCTTACAGTCTTATGGACTGTTATCATGTCAGGCTTTCTTTCTCAATCGAGCTGCTCGCTTGCTTTTTTGTACTTGTGTTACTGCGAGGTGATGATGCGACTTTTTGGGATGATGTAGCTTTTCGGGAGGTTTTGGTCTTGGGGATGTTTTGGTCTTGGGGGTTGTACCATACCATACGGGGTTTCCTCACATGTATCGGGGGTTTTTGCTTTGGAAGCTGAAAAGAAAAGCTTTTAGGTTGGGAGTCTTTGTCCATGGCGCATTTCTGTATTCGTGGTTATTTTGGCAGCTTTTACTGTGGATTTGATTTTGATTTCTGTTCTTGAATCTGTGATGTTGAGATATTGATCTTCGGGACAGTTCATACTACAGAGTAATGCTGCAACCTCGGATATCTAGATGATAGACCTTGCGTCATCGTGGATTTCTACATCGATGGTGTATGTTACACTTATTACCCCCCCTCCCCCCAATATTCACGTTCTTCTCCACCTTCCTTCTCCATGTTAAAAGGTTCTAGACTCCATCTATCGCGTCTATATCTCATGTGGGTTCACCTCGAATTTGTTTGTGACCCTTCTGGAGGTCCTCCTATTGAGGAAAGTGGGATGGACGGGCTGTCAAAGTTTGTTTATGTATTTGTTTGCTTATACTTTTGTACTACTACGATGGGGAACAAGAAGACGAAGAATTAGCCTCATCCATTCTGGGGCGTCGAACCCAGAGTTACATTCCTCACTAGTTCAATTGAAGAGGAAGGAGAACGCGAGATGGGACTGTTTCAAATATAATACTTAGGTAAGTGGTTAGCTAGGAATTTTACGTTGCTCACACCGCGGGGGCAAACGGGAAACGAAACAGAGCGTGGAAAACACGTTTGCAGCGGAAAGCGAGATGGAATTGTGTCAGATATAATAGCCGCGTTCTCAACCCAGACTTTTGCCTTCCTTTCCCTTTCCTTGTATCGCCTACCCTTCGTACAATTCATCGCGGGGGATACAAAAGGCGAACGCATGCGATCCTAGTCAGAAAGGGCGTGGTAAACACGTTTTCTTGATGACGAGGAATGAGAATGCGACTTGAAGCATGGCATCTACGTTCTTACCCTAGAAAACTACATCCTTATACTTGTTTTTATAGAATAGGAAAGAGAAGGCGAGATGAGTTTGTATCAAGTATGATATCCACTTTCTTGACCCAATGTTTTGCCTTCCTTCTTCACGTGGTAAACACGCTTTTTTAAATAACCCCCTCGCATCTCTCACCATCCATGACTTCGGTGCCGAGTACATGTACATTCGCACATTCTCTTACTCTCATGTCAGATTCGCCTCGTATTATCTAATTCGGGTAATTCTCGACAGGTTTGTGGGTTTGTGGAGGCGCTTCTGGGTGGTGCTGAAGGATTTGCGTTCCTCGCTTCGCGCGTAGAACTTGGGATGGTAATACACGTGGATGTGGCTGTGTTATTTAGCCTTGTGGGAGTGGGATGATGGATTTCTGGAGGTTTGATTGGATTACTGCACTGAGTCGTATATGTCTAGATGGCTTTCGTGTATGGATTTGTGTACGAGTTGGAGGGAGAGGGGTGTGGGGGGTGATTGGCGTCTTTTTTTTTGCTCGGAATATATTTCATGTTGTACTTCGGCTGGAATTCTCGGAAAGTTCGGCGAATTGAAAGCGATAAATGTCTCAGTTGATGATAGGTACCGGATTTCCGATGATGCATGCATGACTTACGGACGTCAATGTGGTGTTTCGGTTCGATGATCTGGGGTGGATGGTGGTGTGTTGGTTGCGGAGATGGAGAGGAGAAATGGAGGGAGAGGAGGGATATCTTGGACTTTTATGGGATGTGTATATGCAGTACGGGGGTTTCTTTTTAGTCCCGATGTTGTGGTTTGGGTTTGATCTTGGTATTGACACATTGTTGGCTTGTTTGTATATTTACTTTTCTCTACTTTACAACTAACGAGACGAACGAGTCTGAAAAATATTATAGGTTTAGGTTATCTTCTTGCTTATAAATACTACCTATATTAAGTTATGTTCCGCTTCATGTGCCACTTAGTCTGCCATTCCAGACTCTTGGATATCACCAAGTGTACGGCTGGTCTTTCTACGCCTTGCTGGGCCGTTCTTTGACAGCTGATGATGACTGCTACGTACCACAGCATTCTGCGACACCGAGTCCTCTATAAAACTCTCCAAAGCACGTGATATCATACTTATAATTTTTCCCAATTGCGGGGGTATGTTTCGTTCGTTGTGCTGTGTCATTCGGTACTCTTATGTCGTTGAAAATATCCATTTTTGGCATATGTATGGGGTGGGAGATGGTCGGGTATTACAAAGTTTGGAGGAATGTTAAGTTCTTGCTTATGTTTACGTATTTGGACTTTTTGTAATATGGATTGTGGAATGACTAGGCTTTGCCATGGGGGAGGGACTGGGTGAGATTCTTGTTGTTTCATGTTAAGCCTGAGAATGTGATTGAGCGAGCTGACTGTGTTTTACGCGGTGTTTGTTTTGCTTGGGCTGGACTATAGTTTCCAAAAATAATTTATCGTAGTAGGATTTGTATTGAAGAAAGAGAAGGATGCAATTTACATAACTTTATATTCATAATTCAACCACTTGGCTCTTTCATGCGCTCAAGTGGCCTGGGTATGGTATTCTCTAGAACTCAGCTGGCACTAGTGCAATACCTCAATTGGTGATGAACACATCTAGTAGCACCGCCTTTTTCCCAACTATGAAAATACTAGACTTGCTCTCCAATTGTGTCCGTGGGAAGGTAGTAGAGTTTTTCTTCTTTCTTGTCATGCTTTGGGATGAGATTATACGGAGAAAAGCTTGAATCAACAAGTGCAGAGTGAACATGACTTGCAGACGGGGTTGCTAAAGAAGTGAATTTAAAGTAGAAAGAATATGGGCAATTTCGTCTTGGAGCGGAATTTTCAAAAAAAAAAAAAAAAAAAAAAAAAACAATATTCGAAGGAAGAGAAACGAGAGGAGAAGATCCGACAGGGAAAGTATATTCGACAGTAGTAACGAGTTGTTCACCAAGGTTAGAGACAATAGAAACACCGAGCGAACGGTAAGAACTTGAAAAACATGCAATGCATGGCGGTTTGGTTTACGTTTGCTGACCAGTTACTTGTACACACAGGAGATATCCTTTCTTCCCAAACGTCACAGCCACACATGTACACTCTTGTGAAGTATGGAGTTGTGAGTTATATACTTGAGTTTGGGAGTAGGATTGAAAGGGTGAAACGTTGGCACTTGACAGGCCTCTCCATGGAAATATTGATATCTTCCCCGGGGTTTCCAAGTGTGCTTGTGCTTGCGCGACACTACCGAGGACTAGAAAACCGTTGTAAAGAAAGGACTCTATTTTGCTGCATTTATGTTGCTGTCTGTCTGTTTCTGTTCTTTGTTCATCTTTTGATATCTTTGCTAGGTTGACTTTAGAAAATTCCAACTAGCTAGAAGACGGGAGCAGAGAGTTAGAAGGAAATTTTGGGACAGGTTTATACAATAACTTCTAACTCCAACCTTAGACAATTCGAGCAAGAACAGCTTTTTAAAATCCGTACTTGAAGGATATATTATTTTAGGGCTCGCAGTATCCTTGACCGGGCTTGGTCGCTTTCAGCTTTTTCTACCTTATACTCTCAGGAATTTCTGTTCACGGGAACAAGAAAGACTTATAGAAGGTAAGCTCGGTGCTAGCGTCTAAAGTGTTATCGTCTTGTCAGGGCAATGATGATCTGACGATAGATAATTATTCAACGGTAAACCTTCCAACTTCACCGCAATATCTTTAACAGCAAGTTTCCAGACGTTCTCGTAGAATGGTGTTTGAGTAATAATCCAAAAATAATTTACACTGACAAACTACTAAGTGTACCTAGACTTGGGCGGCGATACGATATTTATCGAATTATCGCGATATATATTATACGATAAATATCGTAAATTCTTATCTGATACGATGAATATCGTTAAAAAAGTAACGATAATCGATTAAATATCGGGTTTTTGGCGCTAGTGCCTTATAGTACCCAAATAGACATTATATGACTTATATTTTCTTTTTGAAAATCTGCTTTACTATATTAAAAAGTTATTATAGAAATTCGATTTAGTATAAAGGACTTATAATAAGATAAGTAATTTCTTAAGAGTTATAAATAATTATAATTTACTATAAAAATCATGTGACTTTAGCTTTATTTGTTTTCTATTAGCTCTCGAGCCGGAAGAACTATTCTCCATTGGATTAACTATTTTCCGCTGATAATCGATATATTATCAGTTATCCTTATAAATATCGTAGACCCCGATATGCCACCGGTAATATCGCCGCCTAAGTCTGCATTTGGCAGTCGGTACGTATTCGACGGTAATCCAGACCTTATCTTAATTTCAGTACTAGTGTGTTTGAAGACCTTGTAATTAGAAAGGCAGAGTGATTTTTTCAAGGGTTCGAAAAAAAAAACGGACCTTCCTTAGTAATAAAAAAAGTCGTCTTTCTCGAAGACCTAGTTCCTTTTCAACTTGTTTCGTGACACTTTTCTGTAAACGAAATTCACAGCTTTCCTGGTAGCCTTTAAACCCCGTCCAGGATTCAGAACCAACCACTTAGAAATAGCCGAGAAGCTTTCTATTAGACTTACAAAGACGACAGCCAGAGGGCCCCAAAAAATACAAGAAAACCAAATAGCGGACAAGGTTCAAATGTTCCGAAGCCACATGGGGAAATAATCACTCTCCTAACTTTCAATTGGGGTCACTGGCAGGCCATGATTTGAATCTTGCTAGATTGAAATAGTCTGGATGTTGGCAACACCAAACATTCATCCTGCTCCTGATTAGTGACACCTGGTTTGTATTCAATCTCACTCTACGCCAAGAGTTGTTGGAAGCTACAGACGACCCCCCCAAGAACTGGAGTTTTACTGGGTCGTCTCGTTTCCATGCCAGAAGTTGGAAGATTTTCATATGTGGGCGGACTAAGTCCTAAACTTGATTTTTCAGGTTGACGGAGAGAAGTCGGAAGAGTGGCGTTGATTCGATAGTAGGTAAACTTTCGACACCAGGTTCTGGCTTCATACCTTCATGCCTGATTATCTATCTCAATATTCATGTTTTATAAAGCAGTTGCTTGGAGTCTCTCACTCCCAGCTCCTTTTGTCTTTCGACGATCTTTTTCGCATCGAAGTCGAACCAATTGTATTTCTTCTAGAAACACATAGAATGTTTTAAGCCACCAAGCGGTGTTTTTATATGAACATCAAATCGACAAAAAGTTCAGTGTAACAGGTTTTGCGATTCATTTAAAGGTCGGGAAGAAAAATCTCCCCAAGGTTACAAAGTTGGACGAGGTTCAGTTGATCTCACAGTACACGTTCCATCTACAGGCACCGTTTCCACAAAATCACTCTTGAGTTTCTGTCAAAAATTGCTACTTATAAATAGTGCGTCCGGGTGGTAGCACCTCTCTTACTACTCAACCACATCTTTCAGGATTCGTGCCGTATTTCGGTCCTTCTAGGCATCCATTTGCAACGAGCAATCCCGTACCTGAGAACTCACCGACCTGATTCTGTAGCGAAATGGCGTTTTCTCTTTCTCGAATCAGCACAGCAGAACTGAGAGCGCGAACATTATTTAGAATTGAAGGGGTTCGACAGTTAGAATTAAATCGACAGTAGTACGGCCGCAGACTGCTTTGTTCTCACTGTAATAGATCACTTTGGGTATTCAGCTCTTTTAGATCAGGTCCCTGAAAATTTTCGAGACCATTTCAAAAAATATTATTACACATTCTTCCTGATCCCTCACGATATGCAGCTTCTCGTCTCAGGCCCATATGAAGGTTCACCTTGTCCGTATAAATGCCACGTTTTTAGAATCTATCCAATTGTGGCTCTATGAAATAGAGGTATGCAAGAAAAGACGGAATCTTCAGCCACATGCGATGGAATTGTTTCTCTCATTTTATCTCAGAGTGGTTTCAAACCTTTAATATAGAACTGTCACGCCGGAATTCATACTGGAGAAGAGGAGAGATGAAGAATTGGTCTTGACTAGAAGTTTGCCACTATAGATTGCTTGTCGGTACCATCAATGCCTTCCATGTCTGCTACCCCATCAAGTCCCAGTGATATAGAAGTCCTCAAAAGAGCTCAAGAACATCCCTTCACCAATCCATGGACTCCCGAATTTCTCGAGAAACCACTGACCACCAGTAATCAGCTCGCAAAAAAATACCAACCCTAGAGAAACCTTTATAATGCGATACCATCAGTTCCCCATTCTTTTCTCCAAATCCCTCATACCAGTTCAAGATTCAAAAATATCCGCAAGTAGAGCAATAACCCCAGTACTCCCCCGCATTGCATCGTGGACAGTTGGCCTTTTGAGACTCCTTCTTTCCGCTCTCGATTGTGTTTGGATTCTTGGAGATAGATGTTTGATTCATGTTGACTTGAGGTTTGGCGTTGACGAAACGTTGTGATTTAATGTTCGCAGCGTCTTGTGGTGTAGATTGTCTTCTTATGAATTTGTTTTGGGGGTAAGCCTAATAGCTTGGGTTTCTTGTGGTATGAGTATGTATCTTGTGTCGGGTTGTAAGACTAGAATGGAGTAGTACGGAGGAGATTAAAAAGACACAAAGCTGCTGGGGATTTCTGGTATGACGAAAGGCTGCAACAAAACAGCAGTGAATAGTGGTACTTGTTTCAGTGACTCGAAGCTGCTAGAAGAAACAACAGTGCTCATTCAATAAGACGCAAGATGAAGCTAATTGCTTCACTGAAGCCTTGCACTCGCAAACACTTGTATTCAAGACAGAGAGCGCTCAAATTGAATTTCTCTTCAGGAACAAGGGGCAAATTTCAAGATCGAGGCAGCAAACAGCAGATGGAGAATTGAAGGCACTTTTTTCTTAATTTTCTCATTACCCTTAATGAGGAGAAAAGGACGAATACACCAAATACACCATGCCGCGGCCCTTGTTTTCATCACCATGAAATACTTTTCACCCCGTATCCGCCCCTACACGGCCCCATTTGCTCACAGTTCCAATGAATTTGATGTCCCAATACGGGAGTTGTGCATAGTCGTTTGCATTCATGAAAGTACACCTAAGCAAGCCTGTAAGATGCCAATGTAACCCTCACCCATCCAGCAAAATCGACAAGAAAACAAAGACCCCAGAGAAAATCAAGCCATTTATTTCTTAGCAGCGGCAGCCTCATCAGCCTTCTCTCTTGCTCGCTTCTCACGCTTGCCGGCGTTTCTTTGGTCGCTTCTTGAATCTCTAAGCTTTCTGAACGCACCACCCTCGATAGCTGCTGGAACATCACCCTTCTTGATTTCTGAGAAACCGGCCTCGGCGTTGACGATTGGAAGACCAGCCTTGACGTTGGAGATGGTGTTCTTGGCGTTGGAAACCTCCTCCTTGGTAGCATCACCCTTCTTGTATTGTCCGACTTTGCGGGGGAAGAGGATGAGGCGGGCGCGGTAGGCCTTTAGGCGGTCGACGTTGGCAACGAGGGATTCGGTGGAGAGGTTTTGGCGGCGGGGGTCAACGGAGATGCCGATTGTTGGTGCGAGCTTGCGGGGGATACCAGCTTCCTGTGGTATTTGTTAGAATCCAATTCCTTCGCGATTCCGACGTCCTCAAATTCCCTACCTTCAACTCGGTCAAGGTGAAACCACGTCCAGCTCGTACGCGGCGGTTGTACTTGAGTGTTGGGCATCGAACAATAGGTCTCAACTTGTCGACTGGTCGTGGTGCGACAGCTGATGCCTTTGCAAGACGAGCATTGCGGCGTCTGAGCTTTCGTCCGGGCTATCAATTCCAAATTAGATTCTCCTCTGCCTGCCAGTCTACGACTCCATCTTGGGTTGATTTACCTGGTCGAAGTGAACGCGGACTCGTCGCTGCCAATCCTTTCGGAAATCTAGCTACAATTTAGTACTCAATTAGAACCGAGGGTGAGAGAAATCCTTACGGTTGTGCGGGATCTGCTGGTTGTGCTTGATCGCCATTTTGTGTCGTTTGTCGGGATGCGATCAAGGAAGATGTCGTCGAGAAGTCGAAATATTTTGGCTCGAGTTGAAGCGAGCCCTCACGCACAGTAGTTTTCGAAAATTGTTTGTGGTGCCTAGGATATGAGGCTAAAGAGGCGATAAGTCACGTGGTCTAGTGTGAACTTAATAAAGCGGCAAGAGATCTAGAACGAGATAATGAATGAAACAGAGGCTTATGTGTTCAGAGAGGATTGGATGCGAAATGGTACGGTAGAAATGAGACTGTAACTAAGTAGGTAGGTAACATGTAGTTGAATACACTCTATCAAGATGGGAAGCTGTTGACCAACCTGATTGCTTACAGAAGCTTCTTCTCTTAACTTAGTTTCTGAATCTGAACCATTGGTAGTAACTATTTCAGTTATTCTAAACAGCTGAATCATTTGCTCGGTTGTGTTACAGTATATGAGTTTGAGAGGTTGAAGCCTCCACTGGGCTACATGGCTCATCACGTGAATATCTGATCAAACTCGGGAAAATGTTGACCGATCCCCCGATTCTAAGCGAGCTAGCTGCCATCTCTCAGGTATAAATATCTGGCCACCCTCCATTCCTTTCATCTTTTTTTTTTCTTTCCCATACTTACCTTCTTGGCAAGATCCGCGCTCAAGTATGCGGACTTGGCAGAACGAGATCTCCATTGCACAGCGGGGTATCGAGATCTGTTCAGTATCCTTCGGGGTCCTGATCGGGGGAATTTTTGATTGCATTCAACGGCTTGTCCGTCATCTTTTCATTGTATGGGTTGCCTCGAGCGGCCGTATGAAGAAGAGGATTTGTGGGTTTGGTCTGCGGACAGGCAGTGTTAAGAAGGTAAATATGAAGAAGAAAAAGAAATCGCTGCACCAAGGTTGGCTCGCTCTTCCGCTTTTTCCTCCTAAAGTTGATTCTAATTTGGGAAGGGGCTCTGGCTTTTCTCTTCTTCATCGCTCCTTCCGTTTGAATTGCTCTCGTGGTTATTATGCGCGATATCAGCCAAAGATCTTTGGATATATGGTGCGCTGTGCGAGCGATTTGTAAGGCCATCGATCTCTCAAAGATTATCTAATAGGAAAAAGAATAGGCGAAGAACTTTCCATACTGTAAAGTGCGAGTTGCAACGAAAATAGATCCGTTGGTTCTACAGATTCATCGCTGCAATATACCCTTGGTGGATGGACACAGATATAGACTAGATCACCCACCATATCAAGCGTGATTCTATAGTTCCCATTATTCCACGTAAATCTGAATATTCTCCTAACGTTTCCGGGATGATGAAATCAATTGTCCCAGAAGAATTCAGGTTATGAAGAGGATCTCGTTACGATGAGGTCGGTCTTGCCTAGATGTCAATTTTGATGGATTGTCTCAGAGCTCATCGATATCATTTGCACTTATCAACATACGAAATACATTGCATGGCCCTGGAGCTCTCATCAATTCAGGTGGTTTCAACGCCGACGAATTGAAGTCATCAAACATAAGTAGATGAAGCTTAATTAGCTCCAGGTGGTAGGGTAGGTACCTGGCTAAATCAAATCACATGATCACTTCGCGACTCCAAATCCATCGCGACTTCCCAAAAAGTGTCCTCAATCATCAGCCTCACTCTTTACGAACCACAGTCTTTTTCCAACTCTACACCCGTCGCGCAATTCTGCAAACCCGTCTCCGAAAGATTTACGCAGTCGCGATTATGACTCGAGCTCAGCAAACCATTTCCATTGGCCTTCTGGTCACCTCCGTAGGTCCCCCCCTTCGTGAAACTCGATTGCGATTTCGAGATTTGGGCGCAACATGAATTAATTGATTGATAGCTCTACTTGGCGCTTTACCTACAACTTATTCCTCTACCAAATCTGGTTGCGGAACAGATTATTCCTGTTGTACGTTCTACTCTTCCTTTCGCGGAACCCCCTCCAGATATTCCTCCAAGCGCTACCATCGAAATAGCGGAAGAGCAGCTTCAAGCCTGGCTATACAATGCTGTTTATAGTTTACGCAAGTAGCAAACGGGGCTCTGCTACAAGGCTTGGGACTTTGAAGAGGGAATGGAGGAGAAAGTCTCAAGAAGCCCTGCCTCTTGCATTCGAGGATATTTATACAGTGGCCTCATCTCAAACTTGTCGAATCCTGCTAACGCTCGTGTTTCTAGCTGCCATTCTGGGGTCTTGTTTCTTTCGGCGCCTACCTTCTATTCAGTCTCGGACTCGGCGTATTCACATTCAACGATGTACCAAAGGCACATGCAGAACTTATGAAGGAAATCGACTTGGCTAGAGCGGACTTGAGAACAAAGGGTGTCGATGTTGATTAGATGGGTAGTGTTTTGATTGCAGCGGTTGGAAGCATGGTGCTTAGGACAATATGGAAGTTGTTATGAGGGTATCAGGAGGTTCACAATCATAAATAAGAGCCCGGAACCTGGCTCATGAAGGAAGTCTATGGCGTCCGTCCGTATATACAAGGCCTTCATCTCGTGTACAATCCCTCTATACCATTACCCAGTGGTACCTTCTCGAGCATGTTTCTCCTTCAATCTCTTCTCCTGCTTCATAAACTCCCTTATCCCGACAGGAATGCCCTTAAACAAATCATCACTACTCAAATCAGCATTCAACCCCGTCCCCCAATTACTCTCACTCCCACCCCCATCATCATCCATACTAATCATCGTATGCTTTGCCCCCTTCTCTCCCTCGCCCAGCATCAACCCCGTCCCAGATACTCCTTTCCTCCTCTTCTTTGCCTTTTCCAACTTCTGCTCTTTCATCAAAGCTTTATCTGCTTCCTTCCTAGCAGCCGCCCATTCTACAAGCTCATCTCCGTATCGATCCCATACGCAGTTTACGCACCCACTCATACAGCAATTATCTGGTTCGGAGGGTTTGGGAGGTACCCATATGCCTGCCACTAATGTGCTCTTCTTTTTGATCTCGGATCTTCGTTCTAGGGGCGAGGACAGGCGGGAGGAGAAGAGGATTGCTGCTTCGGGTGCTGCTGGTTCTTCGTCTCTCGCAACGATAGGAGGGGTTGAGGAGGGTGTTGCTGTTGTGGGCGGTTTGCTGGCTATTGTTGGCGATGAGGATTCGAGGATCGAGTCGTAATAACCGCCTATTGGGTTGGCTTGGTTATTCCGTAGAGAGTGGCGGGTATGGAAATGTCGGAGTGCGGGAGTTTGGCGTATGCGCTGGGTTGCGCGGAGGAGGAACCTGGTTTCCATTTTGTGATATGAATATTCTCTCTTCGACTAGAGAATTAGGGAATGGAGGATTGTGTTATCGAGAAATCATTTAGGTTTCTGGGAGGTTGGAGCTGTTGACTGTCGCAAAGGCAAAAGCGGATTTCCAAGCTTCCAATGCCCGCGCCGACAACCTCGGACGTCATTGTGTTTGTTGATCGTAGACTTTTTGGGTACTTTGCAGTGTTTTTGCGAAGGCCAATGGAACTTATTAACTTGTATTCATTAACAATGTTTCAAATGTCGCTATTTAGTTCATTTCATTTTTCAAAAGATTATATAATTTGGCCGATGGAGCTCTCTACTCATTGCGACCCCGGAGCCTCATTCTCATTTCAGGTGCTTCAGAGGGTCTCCCCTCGGCGCGTCCTCCTAAAGGTTACGCGACTCCAACAATACACGACCAAATCCGACAACAACCTTCACTCCCATAGTTAAGCAATTTGAATATCACAGCTCGACGTATATTCATAACTGCAGAAGATGTAAATCGCATGATTAATTACCACCGTACGAATGGAAGACTCCCCTGCGAAGCGGCGCAAAACGTCGCCGACGACCTCAATCCCCATCAACGCGCCCACAACCCCAAGTCGCATTCCTGTGCCGCGAAAAGATGGGGATAAAACTGCTACGAATAGACCTTCCTTTGCTTCGCCTACGAAAGCGAGTATCGCAAGACATAATCCCCAATTGCTGAATCGGCCTTCATCGTCTGGGGTTGGGGCAGAGAAACCGAATGGGAAGGGGAAACTGGATGATCTATTCGCGAAGTACCTGGGGGAATCGCCTGTTGAGAACGAGGCCTTAGGGCCAACGGAGGAATCGGGAAGACCAGTATCGCAAGGAACTATAAGACAAGGAGGAGATGAGGCAACGCAGGAAAAACCTCGACCCGTTACTCCAAAAGGAAAAAGTGCGGGAGTGACTGGGAAACCAAGGAGGAGGTCTCAGTCACCTATAAAATCGCCGGTCAAAAGACAGAACTTTACGGCTTCAGCGAATGTTCCGGAGATATATCGAGGGGAATTACCGGACAACCCATTTGTAAAGAAAGGAGGATTGCGGCGGTCACCAACGTCTTCACAAGTTGACACTATACCGAATTCGAACCCCTCTCAGGAAGTTCCAAACGATGTTAACCCGTTTCAAAAACGGACTGGGTTGAGAAGGTCACCTATTTCATCGCAGCCAGTTGCGGCTCTGTCCCTGCAAGCTGAAATCGAAAAGGAGCCTTCCCAAGTTCAAAGCCAGCCAGAAACACCACCGCCAATGCCTGAACCCCCTTTACGAAAGCTTCCAGCTAATTTGCAAGCGCCTACGATGCTGGAGTCATCTATTGCTCAAATTGGAGGTTTCCCGGGAATGTCACCAGTACGAAAGGGGGCTTTGAGGAGAACGCCTCCTGGGATTGTAGCTTCGCAACCTTTAGAGCTTCCTGCGAATGACGATGATGCTCAAGTTGTAGACGAACAGGTCGCAAACGAACTCGAACGCCCAAAAAAGGGGGCGAGGATATCGCCAGTATTACCTTCTTCACCACCTGTGGAGAGTACCACCCCAAAAGAGTCAGAAAACCCAATACCACTCCGAAGGGGTCTCAGAAGAACACCGCCGGGAGCTATATCGCAAACTCCTGTAACTGCGAAGGAACCCCCAGCCTCTCCTGCTGAGAACGAGAATCGAGATGAACAGCCTCTCAAGTCTAGGCTGAGGAGCTCACCAAACAATTCTCTCCAGCCAGTCTCAACAGTCGAGATAAACGCTGCGAGCCAGGAAAGGCAGCCTGAAGTTACGACATTCCGAAAATCTGCCTTGCGTAGGACGCCGCCACTAGTGGAAGCCTCTGTTGCGACGAAAACCGTAGAGAGAAGCGGAAATTCTCCCGATCAGGCACCATTAGAGCCAAGAACAACACGCAAAGGTGCACTAAGGAGGAGTAGTCCTGTTGTACTCATCAATGGCTCTGGTAACCTGCAAGCTCCCAATGCCCAGAACGAGTCAACGACCCCTACAGCACCAGTTCCTGCCATTGCTAGAACGTCTCTCGGAGCAATTGCAAACGAGGTTTTACCTCCTCAGTTTGAGGAATCAGCAATCTCACTACCAGCAAAGAAAGATGTGTTCAGTAATATTCAGCGTCAAGCAAAACCCGTCATACCTCTCGAGTTCCCTAAAAATGTGGATATACCTCAGCCTGCCGATATGATGGAGCTTGGGCGACCAAGTAAACCTGGGTTCCATGGAGAGCCCGAATTACCACCTACTCCAACTCAGCAAGGCATTGATGATCCAGTTGTGACGACACCTCCAGCCGGTATTCATAACACTCCGAGCAAGAGAGGTAGAAGGAACGCAGCTTTGGGCGAGAGATTGAAATCTTCGCCTCTGAAGCCGCGTAGCCAGCCCACGGAACCAAGTCAGGAAGTCATCCCAGATTCGCAGCCAGAAATTGTCTCGCGACCAAAGCCGAAAGCCGACAAAACAGCAAAACGGCGTAAATCTGCTAGATTTATCATTCCTGAAGATCCACACGCGGAGAAGAAGAAGGCTAGAGATGCTTTACTAAAACAGCTGCAAGAACTACAAGCAGATGTAGCCCCCGCGAACCAGGAAAATGAGCGGTTACGAGTCCACCAGCAGGCAGGAAAGCGACGTGCGCCTGTGGCTCCCAACCCAGAGGAACTGCTAGCATTTCTAATACGGTCTACGGAGCAGCCAGCTAAACCGGAGTCAAAGCCAGCCAGCATATTCAAATCCATCAACTCATTCCTACCGTTTTCCACTCGTCGAAAGACGAAAACTATCAGCCTTTCGGATCTCGAAAAGCCATTACCTTCTCATCTCCCAACACATCAAGATGACCCTCTTCCGTTTCTCCAAGCTTTCTCGCCGTTGCAATTTACATCAACCATCACCCTCGAACCCGAGAATCTGACATTACAGAATTATGTTATCCAAGCCTCTCATCCCTCCGGTCTATTCGCTGCGAGGATAGATATGATCGTTGATTCAGAAAGTTTATCTATCAAGCAACTTGAAGTTCCGAAACTGGATCCTTCCTCTGAGAAGGAGCTGGGGCCTTTTGTGAGGGAGAAAGCTGGTTGGGAGGGGAGTTTGAGTAAGAACCTTGGGGTTGTTTGTTGGGCTATGGGGAGGTGGACGGAGGTTGCGGTTAAGAGGGCGAGGTTTTGGTGTGAGGTTCAGAGTCAACTTGGGACTACTGAAGCGAGAGCGAATTGTTTGAAGACTTTGAAGGTGGGGAGGAAACGGAAGAGAAGAGCTGTTGTTGAGGAGGAGGAGGAGGAGGAGGGTAGTGATGATGGGAAAACGGGTGGGGTGTGGACTAGGAAACAGCTTTTACTTCATATGGGACGGACGAGTATGGAATTGAAGAGTGAGGATGTGGAAGTTCTGGTGGAGTGGAAGATTGGGTTTGATTGGACGGGTGAGGCGGAGAGTGTTGTTGAGGCTTGTGCTAGGGTGCCGAGGAGTTGTGAGTTGTCCCCATTATCCCCCCCCCCCCCCCCCCCCGTTTTTTTTTTGTAATGGGGAAAAGAAATTTTTTTAGGGCGGCAGAAAAAAGAGAGGAAAAAAATTTTCCATATCACCGAAATGTTTCAAGATCGGATTAAGGAAAAAGGGCGTGGGGGTGCGGTGAGGGCTGTTGTTGGGTTACTTATGAGGGATGAGGAGGGGTCATGATTGATAAGATAGGATAGCTTTGCTGAGTTGCTTCTGTTTGCGTATACATTTACTGGCTTGGCTTATAGATGATCTGATTGATGGGTTTAGGTTGGGATGATTAATGAATTGTTCTTCTTGCTGATAATTGGGTCTCGCTTTAGAGTTAAGGGGCTTCTTCTGCTGGGGCGATACTTGCGATGTGTGATGTGTCTGCTCTAGAGATCACTGTTAGCCTCCTAGCCATTTCCGATATGATAAATACTATAACGGTTTGATATGGTGACATCAGGAGAGAAGCTAATCACCATTAGCTAGTAAATAAAAGGGAAGTCGGGAATTGGATCGGCACCATCTAGGAACCACACACCAGTACCGGCTTGTCTCAAACACACTGCCGACTTTTGGTTTCTTTCTGGGTCAACGTTCATAGGGCATAGCCAATCTAACATCTTCAGTCGCTCTTCATCTGTTTTTCCAATATTAGAACCCCAGAAGCAGACGTTAGACGAAAGGACTCACTAATCTTGATTTCTTTTCTTTCCAGTCTATCTTCTTCAAGCCCTCTCTTCATTTTCTCGATAAATCATCACTCATGACATCTTGTCACGCGAGTAGCCGAATGAGAGCAGACAGCCCATCCGCATTCAGGGCTAGCGATAGTACCTCTCGGTGTCTCCTGACTTCCTCAAGCAAACCTGACTGGGCCAAAGGCCGATTCTTGGCTTGTTGAACAGACCCGATTTCTACCGAGGGTTCGAAGATATCAAGATTATTCGTGATCTTTTAGAGTGTTCGATAACACGCTTCGACATGGTTGACTCGAGTTATAGAAACAGATGATTTATTTCACTTTTCCAACCCTTCCGCTATGTTTCAGAGGCTATGAAGAGTTCCATAGAGAAGATTGGTCTCGCTGATCAGCCTTGTCAGCATCTCGCACCGCTGAAATGTAATTGTACCCTCTCCGGATCACAATATCCGCAATAGTTATTAGGCCCGCAACACTAGCCGAGATTAATAATGGATCAACCATCTTTAGAGGCTAGATATTTTGAGGAGAATGAAGAAGTAGAAAGGTTTGCTTGAAAAAAGCGTCCTGGTAAGGTGAGAAGAGAGGATGATACTGTAAGAGGGGTGTCACAGCATCGAATTCCTACAACACACCTGCATCACAGGCACTGCAGGCTTCTTAATTCAGGTAGGAGTATTAATTATAAGTCAACCGGAAGACGTCTTGCCTATCGATTTCGATCGTGCTTAACGTTCCTTTCACTGTGCGAAACAATCCAGGGTAATGAAAAGTACTATCTAAGATACTTCCCGTTACCCTTTACTATTTCGCACAGTCGAATGAAGTAGGTCTACGTAGAGCAATGCTAAACTCTCTTACAAAACACAAGTGGCAAGAATAAGTGCATATTCGGGCACCTGAGGGTTTTCCCACGCCCAATGAGAAGCCTTTGCACCGACCAACTTGATTTAGAAACCTCCTGCTTTCCTGCATGGTAACAAGTTAGATTTGAAAGATTCGGTAGAGGTCAGTTGGGCCAGTAGCTCTTAGCTTCTGGTGGGGTCTTGGACTTCCAGAGAAGATAGAACTTGCAAAAAAGACACAGGCGATTCAATCCAATATACAGAGCAGACAACATCACTGTGTCAAAATGGGTCATAAATCTTTGCTCGATTCTCAGCTTGAATAACGAAAGCGAAGTGTTCCAGGAGACGTTATCTATGTATTTGGGCTGTTATCCCATAGAAGGTCAGTGTCCAAGGCCAGTGAGAGAATGTGCCACTCGGCTTAGGAAAATGCTTCGTATTTCTGAAGTGCTCTATTCGTACCCCCTATCGTACAACAAGTTAGGACCCACCAGGCCTATGCAAATGCTGCCCAAGAACCCCAAAATATACATTACAGCCCCAAAACGCCTGGCTATGTCGAATACAGAGGGAAGATTTTCGAGACCTACGCTCAAGCCGAGGGTATCCTATATGGACAACTCCGTGCCCAGCTCCAATACCTCCCCTCAACCAAGTTTTCTATCAGGTAATGCCACTCTGATGAAGCATCACCACTACTCCCAAGTTGTCTATGGGTAATGCCAACTCGTGGAGCATCACCATCACACAAACTGTCCATCACCATCCCCAATCCCATTTTCCTCCATTACTTCTCGCTACCGATCTTTATACACCTTAGGTTTCCACCCTTCCCTCAACTCGGCATCATTCTTAGCCATCTCCTCCGCCGCCCGCACCTCACTCTCTATCCGCTCCCTCGCCCTCAGAACCTTACTCTGCAGATAGAAACTCCCCCCCTTCTTCGGATCATTGACATCGAACAGGCGCTTGAATCGTTCCGTGACATCCTCCATATTCGTTTGCCCTCGCACTGGTGGTTTGACGTTTAGGATTTTGCATGCTTCTTCGAGGGTGAGGCCGTTGGAGGCGAATGCGCTCGCGCCACCGGGGTTGTTCTTGTTGGCTTTTTGGTATTGGGAGGATGCGGAGGCTTGTTTCCATGCTTCTGAGCAGGCGCGACCGAAGACTCGTCCGCCGGTTATGATTACTTTGGTTACTATTCGATGCGCCTAGGGGTTGGGTTAGTATATGCTGGGGCAAGAGAGGTTGTTTAAGGAAGCAACTGAGAAATGGGGAAAGGGGTAACAAACCATGATTTGATTGTGATATAGCGGAAACCAGAGTCTTGACCCGAATTCAGTCTCTCTTTAATAGACAAGCAGTTGAAGGTCAATGAGCCAGACTGTTGCAGTCTTGATCCTCAACTTTTTTCCCACAAACTTGGAGAATTCCACCGACCATAGCTGGGACTTACCTAATCACTTGCCACTTTAAGACTAACATCGCCGCCTTTGACAACGCTGAGCCTCAAGAAAACACATCTGTATTATCACAGCTGCCTTCCCCAGACCCTCTGGCTCCCAAATATCTGGCAACACTCTCCTTCACGCCAGCAGCTACCTCTCACCCCCAATAATACACCCAAAACACTCTCCAAAAATGTCACAATTCTTCCAGCAACCACCGCCTAATGCGCCATACGGTGGAAACTCAGCGCAAAACCTCCAGTTCTATCCATCCTCATATACACCGAACCCAGTATCCGGCCACGCAACCCCCTCACAAGCCCAATATGGATATGGCGCACCACAAGGCTCACCAGGCTATGGCGCTCCAGGTGGAGGATTTAATTCAGGCTTTGGCGGACCAGCAGGAGTGAGTGGCAGAATGGGAGAACAAGGTGGTTTAAGAACAGGCTGGTTGGCAGCATTTGGCACAGAAGGATATGATGGCGAACCACCATTACTGGAAGAACTAGGAGTAAATTTTGCGCATATACAAAGCAAGGTATTTCCTCTCCTCCAAAATACATAAAGCATAGAAAATGGAACCTAATATGTGGATTTCAAGACATTAGCAGTACTCAACCCCCTCGCCCAAATCGACCAACACATCATGGACGACTCCGACCTCGCAGGCCCAATTCTCTTCTTCCTCCTCTTCGGAACCTTCCTACTCTTTTCAGGAAAGGTTCATTTCGGATACATCTACGGCCTCGCCCTCCTAGGCTCGTTCTCCCTGCATCTAATCCTCTCTCTCATGTCGCCCCCTCTAGAATCCAGTTCCTCCTCACCACAAGCTATCTCCCAATCCTCGCATCTCTCCAGCACACTTACATTCCTACGCTCCGCATCAGTACTAGGCTACTGCCTCCTACCATTAGTTCTCACAAGTCTAATTGGCATAGTGCTGCCTATGGATGGAATAATGGGCTACGTATTGACGAGTCTGGCAATTGTGTGGTGTACATATAGTAGCTCAGGGATGTTCTGCGCGGTAGGAAGGATGCGGGGGATGAGGGGCTTGGTTGCGTATCCGTTGGCGTTATTCTATGTAGGATTTGGAATTATGGGAATTTTCTCAAGTAGAGGGAGTAAACTGGCGGGAAAAGTTGGGGCGGCTTTGTGAAAAAAGAAAAGAAGAGCTTGGGTTGATACGAATGTTATGAGGGGTAGGCGGTACAGTCTTGTAGGAATAGATGGGATGGGGGTAATGCACAAAGGGGACAAAGGGGGCTTTGTTGGTCATTGCAGCGTACTTCTAGCAAGCATTTTAAAGCAAAGCGGTTTGCTGGGGACCAGAAAGAATATTATCACATTCAGAATCACAAGTAAGAATCTTTTTGGAAAATGGTATAGATAGTAAGAGAGTCGGGCTTTTCCCTAGGCACACTTGACTTTGCAAGTAGTGTTCAAAAGGTTTATGGCGATCGCATCCCGCCTCCAAGAACGTTTACAAGATTCGGGAATCTAAACCCTCTCGCGGAAGAGTTGAATTTGCGTAAAAGTTTCTAGGGCAATGGATTGAGGGGGTGTACCCAGAGGAAGGTTCACTCATTTCCGCGCGAAAGCGCATCTCCAAAATCTACCAAATCAGAACCACAATCTCAACATCAAAAAACAAGTAATGCCTCTTATTGAATAACGACTCTTATACACCCATCCACCAATTCCCATATCGCCAATGCCTTAGGTATGCCAATCCATATACGCCTTCCCATAGTAAAGCGCCACCAAGAAACAAATACAGGTTCACTCGCTCGGTTTACTCCAAACCCATCCTCGCATCATCACCAATCCCCCAATCCGCTTCATTAAGCGTATGAGGTCTATCATCATCATCAGCAAAACTAGTACTACTTCTTCGACTCTTCCCACTCCCCTTCGTCGTCCCGCCCGTACCTCGCCTCCTCAACGTCCCGGGTCTCGGTCCCAATTTTTTAGAATTACTTTGTATAGATGAATTATCAGAGCGAAGACTTTCTCTCTCGGCGTAATCGGGAGGTGGTTCACTAGGCGTGGAGAAGGGTGCGGAGCTTACTGATGTTGAGGGTGTGGTAGTGTTTGTTTCGGGATTTGCGGTACGGGGAGGAGAGATGGAGAGGGGTGTAGGGGAGGGAGTGATTTCGGTGCTGGGGGATACTTCGACTAATTCGGCGTCTCGGTACCATTTTCGACGTCGGGTGTATTTTCCCCAGCCGTCTACTCCTCTGCGTCCGTTTTGCCACTGGGGGCTCGTTAGTTTATGGTATATAAAGGGATGGATGGATACATACCTTGTTGTCGTAGTATATCCATCCGCTTCCACCGTCACTGGCACCGTCACTCGCTTTGGCACCCCCTTCATCTGTGTCACTGGCGCCTTCAACGCGCCACTTCGATTGGTCTACCCATCTCCATCTTGCTGCTCCTTCCTCTACATCGGGTAATTCGAAATCATCCTTTGCTGGTGCGGCGTTGAGATGTTCATCTGTCCATGCTGCTCGTTCGTAACCAAATAGTGAGGAAGTCCAACCGAGGCCAATCCATCTTCTTTGGTTCTCGTATAATATGAATGTGAACTTCACACCCGGGGCATCTGGCCTTCGTTTTGCTGCTGCTGTAGCTGCGAGTTGGGCACCTTCTTGGTAGGTGGAAGTAGGTCTGGGTGGCAATTTGGGCTTTTCTCCATTTTCTTTGGGAGCTGGGACAGCATCCTCAAAATGCAGACCCGTTACTACTGTGCAGAATCGTCGCACAAGAGCTGATCTCCATAAAATCGTTCTCGAGACTCTGGTAGGTCTAGAGTGCCATGTCAAAAACAGTGTTCCAGAAACTAGCACGACCCGTTTCGTAGTAATTATGTGGATAGGACGAAGAGTAAGGACAATCCATAATGGTGTGACAAGGAGGATTCTCAGTAAAAGTGTGGTAAGAGCCGGCCTCGTGGTAGCAGAGGTAGCAGTTCTTTGGGTGGAGAGGAAATCGGTAAGTTCGAGTAGAGGATCTAAAAGAACATTACATCTCGATGTAAATATCTTGAGCGTTTCCACAATCTCGTCCAAGGTCTTCTGGTGTTTTGTATTGGTCGCCTCCGAAGCTTCCCTCTTATGTCCCCTCTTCTGTTTCTCTCCCGTCCATCCTGTCGATGAGAGAGGGGAGTACCTCCGACTGTACATTCCCAATATCAACCCTATAACCACTACCACCGGTCCCGCATATCGCATCAAAGTATCCCCATAAAGAACCACAGCCCAAAACCCCGCCACGAGCAAGAAGCTCTCCCACGGATCACCACTCGTCCATGTCAACAACCCGGCCAACTTATTCAACGGCAGTAGAAACGGATGCGAATACGCCAACGCCCTCGTAATCTGCGGAGGAGTCGCAATTAAAAGAGGAGATTTCTGATGCACCAAAATCGTGGAACGTTGTTTGTTCGCAGATGAGACGTGGGAGAGGGTGACGGGCGAGAACGAAGCTACAGTCGGAGGATTAGGATCGTGACTATTCACACTCGCGCCATCATCCTCTCTCCTACTAGAACTCGGAGTGGAGGCCATCATCCAAGGAGTTTCCTTTGCGCAACATAATCAGTCAAATGCATCGTGGTTTGGGTGGAGTGAGGATGGTTGACTGGGGAAGCTGGGGGGGGGCTTGGACGTACAAATGCAGCCATTTACAACGTCATTGCCGACCAGGCAAATCAGGCTTTGGAAATCGCGAGTCTTGTACACCTTCACCTCTGCGGTTTGGAAGTTGTTGGAATTAATATCTGATGCGGCATGGTTTGTTATGAGACGGAAAGTAAATGTCTTCTAGGTCATGATTGGAAAGTGAGAGAAAATGTTTTGGCCTAGAGTCTCTTCTTCAACGAGGATGCGCCGCCAGCTCGGTTCGGTCATCAGCCTCCTAAATTGTGCCTAAATTCCATGTGAAAGCTGGGGAAGTTTGGTGGTACCCACTTTTCCCCAGCTCGGTAGAAACAAATAATTGAAGTGTGAATCTTGAATTGTGTTTGAGGAAGCAACTGCTTCCCTGTTTTGTCTCACTGCAGCATGAAACCAGCAGGGCAGCGAATCATCTACACGTGACTGAGCCCCCCTTTTCAATTTAGATTGGCGGTGCGATACCTGTTTAGTCTTTTGTTTTTACATCAATATGAGAAAGCCCTCCTAGAACTGCGCTTTTCTTTTCCTCCTAAACTTCGCTCTCTAATTCCACAAAAAAAATATTCCTGTGTTTAAAACTCTAAACAAGTATTAAGCATTTTTTTCTTAACTACCTTTCGAAAACCGAACTAATCGCAGGTGGAGAGGAGGCAGCACGAGACTGGCCTGTATTTCTCCCAGCTAACTAGCTTACTTGTGACTTACTGGCTTACTGGCTTACTGGCTTACTGGCTTACTGGTGGCTAACCCGCGGAAGAAGATAAAAACCCCCATCAAATATGGATAACCCTCATATTTGCGAGTAAGTTCCCAATCTACGAGTAAGCCAACCCTCTCCGAGCTCTTATTTTACACGTTGTGGTTTATTGTCATTGGCAAAATGAGAATTGTCCTTTCAAGCATAGAGCAAGTCGCTTTCTTAGTCTTAAAAACTATTCTTTCTATTTGTTTATTTCTAGCTTGGCACCAGTAGGTTTGGATCTGGGGGTTTGTTATCGTTATTGTCCTCGCCTCTCTGCCGACGCGCTGCTAGTTGTATGTGACGACGTCTTATTTTATAGCACAATTAAAACCTCCATGTTTCCGCCTTATTGTAACCTCATTGCAAACTCTTCGGTTTCATAAATTCATTCCACAAGGTCAGCACGTCCAAATCGTAATTCGCACCCTCAATCCTTCGCAACAGAAACACCGCCTGTTTCAATCACAATGGCAAACAACAACCCCTTGGGAGACTTTTCTAAGCTTCCACCGGAGGTTCGAAGTGAAAACTGGTGTTATTTGCGACCGCAATCCCTCCAAGGCACCCTTTACCAAGGATTACCAAGTCTCGCCTTCAACTTCGTCCTCCTCGCTTCCAGAAAATGAGGACCGTGATGAAAGACCCCCCCAGAGGACAACGAACCTACTATACATTCCTTGGAACCCGAAGTAGCTAACACAACGCCCTCTTCCGACCGCCAAAAACTCGCCATACTTTGTACCAGTCAATTTTTGAACGAAGGGGTCTCTTCGGAAACATATCAAGTTTTTACCATTTTGATCCGACCAAGATGCGGTCCAACCCCATTTCAAAAAATACTTGCTACCGACATCAACTCAAGCTTTGCCATCTCAAACAACTTCGGCGACGAGTGGAATATAGAAAGCTTGCAACACGCAATATCCATTGGTTTCGTTCAGTGTTGCCAGTAGTGTCTAGAATATCATACCACTACGATATATCATTGAAAATAGAGTTTAATATATACTATTTATACTATATAATCCTGATACTATTTATTTGTATTACTATTAATATTATTAGTAGTTTAATTAATATTATAACACTACTATAGTGTTGCTAAGCCTATTAGATTTAAGCTTTTTACTCTGATTTTAAACTTCCTTATTTTTAGCTTTTAAACTGGCTTTAAAATTTCTTATATAGCTTATATTAAAGAAAGTTGCTTATATAAGATATCAAACTTTAATAATACTATAAATGAAACTAGTAATAATAACGTAACTTTAAGAGCTATTATAATATAAACTAGTTTATTGAATTTATTAAATCTAACTCTCTAATTAAGTATAAAGATTAATTAAATTAAGAATAAAAAGTTTTAGTTCAGTTACTACTCTAGCTAATATTTATATATAAAGTTTTTATATTTAATAAAACTCTCGGTACTTATTTTTTTAACTAATTTATATTTTCAGAGCTTTCTAATAATATAATAAAAACTTAAATCTAAAGCGTAAATACTTTTTAATCGTTTTTTAAAGCTATTAAACTTCGGATAATTAGTCTAATACGTAGTACTAATATTATTAAAACAAAGGTAAGATAGACTTAGACCTAACTTAAAGTATATATATAGTATACTAGCTATTGATTTATATACTAAAAGTCGACTCTTAGCTATATAATTAATTATGCTATTAGTTTAATATTAAATCGTCTATTACACTTAGCTTAGATTATTTAATATATAATAAGTAACGCTTACTAATTAGTTTCTTAATTTCTAGTCTCATTTTTAAATAGTTATTAAGTAGCTAGAGAGTCTATATAGAAAGTAGGAATAGCTTCATTTTTAGGTTCTATTAAGTAAGTTGTTAAATAGTATACGATTAGTACTATCACGATATCAATTAAGTGGTATAGTGTGGTAATAATTGTAGGTTTAAAAATTAACATACACTATTATAATATTTTGATAATATATTTGTTCAAAATACTCTAGTCTTTTACGATGATAATACTACCGGCAACACTGGTTTCGTTCAAGGTTTCCCTTGGCACAAGGTCCAACATATACGAATTGAAATCGAGGCTCCCAGTCCAAGAGATGGAGAATTAATCTGTGCTTACCAGAGAACACGGGACGTTGTGGAAATGATTCAGCGCCTAGGAAAAAGCTTCAAGAATATCGAGGTTTTGCTGAAAGATACAGAAGAGGAACAGTGGTTTTCTAAGGGAAGTCCCCAGATCACCACGGCGGTGTAGTGCATTTCTGCAACATATACTTCCGTCTCTTAAGAGGTGGCATCTGAACCAGTTCGAAAGTATAAAATTCCTACTCCGCCCTCTGTCCTGTAAAGTTGGTTAGCAGGTTACTTGTGGACAATTTTGCAAGGTCCTTTACACTGTGCAAGGGCCTCATTTATTACATCCTGTATTTTCTTTGCGAAATATTTTGTTTTGAGGAATTGGAGTAGGGCCATTGCCCCACCAGTTTGGAGTTTTGACAAACTACTATGCAGGGTAGCAAGAATTTGATTCGTTGAAGTAGATGAAAGTAATGCTCGCATATGGATCTTGACCATTTAATGGTCTAGTCCTGAGCTCTTCCATGAAATTAGGGAGCTATAAGGCGAGGCGTCGGACTTTCGTCGTTATTCCTTTTATCTCCTTCATTTTTGCTATTCCCCCGTTCATATTTATTCTGTTTCCCCTTAGAGTTGAGTGGTACTTTGAAGGAGACATAAAGGGAAGTGTAGAGGAGAGTAATGAGGTATTTGGGGATAGATTTCATTTTGAATGGTTTCGCGCTTCTGTTATCCTTTTCATAGGAGAATCGAAAAACAGTACAGTAAGATTACATCGAAGAACTAATTAGTAAGTGATGGACCTTTTCGGATTTTTGGTTGATTTTTATGATTTTCCTTTAGGGCCTGAGAGTCCGTGAGGTGGTAGACTGCATCGCTATATGTAGAGCCACCCCCAACGTGAATAGCTAGCTCAGAAAGGAAGATATTCCTCAAGCACTTCTTTGATACTTTAGTATTCTACGTCTGTACTCGTATTCTTTTCTAGATTTGCAACTTTTGAATGTCGAATAATCTTTCTCTCCAGTGTTCGTAAGGTCGCGTAAAATTACCGCCCCTACCCGCCCCGAGTATACGACGATGAGGCATAGGTAAGTTGAGCGGACAGTATCGTATCTGATTTCTCAGAACAACGGATCATATCAAGTGCTTTATGAGAAACCCACCAAAGAAATGGTGAAATGGAATAGAGAAGTTAAAAATATGACCCTCCCTTCGTCATCCGCGATACTCCTCATAACTTTTGACAGTCTACTCAAATGGAAACCAAGACGTGTTCTCTCAAACCAAGCACCGACTTCAATTTTATTCACAAGTCAACAAGACACACTGATCCAAAACACATCTAAACTTGAATAGCCACTATGTACAGCCCTAACCACAACACTACCCCAAGCTAAATGCCGTCTCACATCCCAACTCGTCTTTTCATCCTCATCCCAAGCCTAAACAGAAACGTGACCTTCGCCATCCTCTTCCTCCCCAACATGAATGCACTTGACGCTATCACTCAGCACGGGATTTAACCCCTCAATCGTCGGACAAGTCTTTACCCCTGTGTATAAGTTAGCAAGCTTCTCACCACATCACATCACATCACTCCTTTTCTTTTTCACTTTCACCAACTTCTTCCGTTCATCGTAACTTTTACCCTCTCGCATCACCTCTGTCATCTTCTGCCGTCTCATCGCATCCATCATACACCCCCTTCTCTCCACTCCACCTCTTCTCCCCCCAGGAATAAGGTATGAGAAAAGGGCTACTCACAAACACCATCCCTCCCCACCGGCAAAAAACTCCTCCCCGTCGTCGCGCCCTCAAAAAACCGTCCCGGCCCCACCGCGAAGTCATCAACTTCCTGCCTACACTTCCGAATAACCGGTTGCTGAGGATCAGGATACTCGCAAGTAAGAAAGGGTGAAATATCCAGAGTAGGAGTCTGCATGATAAGTGTTCCATAAGCAGGTGCAGTAGAATTCGAATTTGGATTTGGATTTGGATTTGGATTTGGATTTGGATTTGGTCTATGGTGAGATCAACCGTCAGCCTCTAGCCGTAGAGAAACAGGAATGGATAGAAAGAAAAAAAGGGAAGGGAAAAAAGGGAAAAAAGGGGAAGAAGGGGGGGGGCTAGAAGGGAAGGAACATACGACCTAACATCCCCACAAAAGCCCTCGTAATTAAAATGCACGCCTCCCCTCCCCACCTCCACAACAGCCGTTACTAATCCCGCATCATCACACTCCAAACTCACGAATCCGTAGCGACTTGTCCACGCACCCGGTCGAATCGGGCATTTCAACTCCAGATCGCCAAATTTAACCGAGAGTTTATGGCCGTAGGGATTGAGTGGTGGAGGTCCGTATTCATACGTGAAATCGTTGACGATGAAATTTGAGGGGATGGGGCAGGTTAGCGGGTAGGGATTTGTTGTTGTTGGGATGGGGAGGGCTGTTGTACTTGGTGTGGGGATAAGCGTCGTTGGGATGGAGAGGGAGAGAGTGGGTAGTGTAACAGCTGAGGTCACTCGGTGGTTAGCTTCCGTAAAGATAGTGGGAGGAGGGAAAAGGGATGAAAACGTATGAGAGGAGGGGAGGGCAAGGGATGAGGGTGAGGTACTTGGAGCACTAGTATTCAACCCAGGAATCGAGACCGAGAACCCCGTACTAGTTGAGATAGTAGGCGGTATCCCCGTAGGTAAAGTCCAGTTTAAAGACGCAGTCGTAGATGGTATCGTTCCAGAGAACCCTATTGGAAGAGGGATGGAACCTGATATCGTTGGTACCGGTACACTAATCGAAACAGAAGGTAGAGAAACCGAGACAGAAGTTCCAATCGACACCGTCGGTACCGGTACACTCAAAGAGACACTACCCAGCCCAACACTCGTCCCAATAGAAGTCGGCACACCAACAGAAACAGAAGTCAAACTCGGCACCCCAATCGAAACACTAAACTGTCTCTCCCCCAAACCCAAACCCGCAGCTCTTGGTCGACACACTCCCCCTTTAACCAGCAACGCCCCGATCAGCATTCGAGCTTTCAATTCCATCTTCGTAACGTGTAAAAATATATATCCGTGAAGAGAAAGTTTGGGGAAGTAACGTACAACTTGGAAGGCAACGTAACACGCAACACGCGGCAACAGAAAAGGAGTGGGCAAGATATATAACAACCCACCCATTCATCCAAATCCACACTTCTCGCAAATTTCCTCAACCTCTCCTCTTCCCAATCCATCGACTCTCCTCCGACATACCCAACAAAACGGAAACGATCATCCACCCCCACCACCTCCCATTCCACATCAGGCACTCACCCTCTCTAGCAACGAAGCTTAATTCCCGGTACTTACCTCTAGCTCAAGGATATAAATGAAAAAGACACCCCACTATCCAACCATCGAGAAAAACCCGCCATCCTATTGAGGACTCCCTTCTTCAAGTACTATCTATATACCCTCCCTCCCTCCTAAAGCAATATCTATCCCACCAATATCAACGACCCAAACCCACATCAAACAACAACCCAAACAATAAAACACCACCTCACCTCACCACACCTTCAATTCCTAATAGAGAAGGAAGAAGAAGAAAAAAAAAAGCAAAAAGGACAACTCACCTCACATACTCACCCTCTCACCCTCTCCTCCTCCTCCCCCTTAATACCCCTCTCATTCATAGGCTATTTCTATTTCCATTTCTTCCAAATTTTCCTTCCCTCCCTCCTCATCCAACCCCAACCCCAACCCTCCCTCCCTCCCCCTCTCTCTAGACTATAATGTGGTATGGTATGGTGTGGGCCCCTCCATAACTAGAAAGAAAGAAAGGTCGAGAACGAAAAAAAAAAAAAAGAAAGAAAAGAAAGAAAAAAAAGAAGAAAAAAAGGTGACTCGGTAGGTATATACGTATAGCCTAAATACCAGCCACCACCAGATGAAGTTTTTTTTTTTTGGCCAGATTCGTCGTCTCCAGGTTTCCCAGGTTTCCTAGGTTTCCGTTCCATCGTGCTATATTGCACTGTTACTAATATCCAGCATGTAAATACCCCTCCCTTCCCCTTCTTCCTTAGCGCCCGGCATCACTTCCCCGCAGTGTGATTAGGAGGCTTCCCTCGGTAGTACCATGAATCTGCCTGGAGGTCAGTTGTCAATTTTGCCTCCTCCATGAATACGTATCAAAGTCTCTCACAACGATGGACAGGAGAAAGAAAACAAAAAGAAGTCACATTCACGATGGCAAAAAAAGAATCTTTGATTTCATATCATTCCATTCAACGAATCATATCTCATACGCGTCCCCCAGTTTTCATCTCTCTCAAACCCGTCCACCCATTTGCCTAATAGCCATTTCTCTCTCTGTAAAGAGTGAAAAGAAAAGATGTCCCCCAATCCCCTTTTTAGTTTCTTCATCCGTAAAAAAAAACAGAAAACGAAAAGCCCAATTCCCTGCCAAACTGGCAACAAAAACTCCATGTTTGCATGCAAGAAAAAGCTAAGTTCGCACAATACAAGTCTTTCTCCTCTCTCCTGAAAAAATTATCCAGGCTCGACGCTCTCTCTCCCACATGAGCTCAAGACATGAGTCCTGTTTCTCCTGTCCAACCAATGCAAAAAAAAAAAAAAAAAAAAAACTCTGCCCATACAAAACAGGTTTAACCGTTATTGTGTTACAAAAAGAAAGAAGAGCCCCCAATCTTTCTATGATAAAAAAAGACAAACGAAAAAATGAGCAATAAAAAAAGAAAACAAAAAGCTTCTCCCATGCTTTTTGAAAGCCAACTCCGTGGATACCCTAAAACAAAGCATGCGAAAATTTTGGCAGACGCGGAGAAGAAAAAAATTACTGCATCGTGCAAACATTAGGCGTATTCGCTTTGCCGGTGCGTTCCTTTCTCAAATCAACCATAATTCTTTCAATAATTCCCAACAAAAAAATGGAGTCCTTTTGGTGCCGCGGAAAGTCTAGTTGAAAAGAAGACTCGTATGCAACTGGGATTTTTGTTGGGAGATGAACGTAAACACATTAGTCGAGAACGCTTTGATGCAGTCGCCAAATGAAACCATCGCTATGCAGGAATGAAAACCAACGAGCCTCTAGGGCTCACAATGTACAAGAACTGAGTTTATGTCGTATTAAATTTGGACTGTCGCTCAGACGACAGTCATCATATGCATCCTTTGGCCTAAGCTTCGGGATGGAGAAGAATCCAACGGGCTATTGAGCATTGAGTTGTTGCTCTGGCTTCGTGGAAGGGCTTTTGGAGTGCCGGACTGCGGGTCTGTGAAAACACGAGTGAAAGCAGGACTCGACTCTCTCTGGGGACTCAAGTCTGGGGATTGTGGTCTACCATCAGCTTTGCGGATGAGATCCCCAAGGGTGCGTGTTAAGACACCGGCGCGGTGAACCAGATCTCTGAGACTGGTGGTGTCGAAAGGCATTTTGTTGGCAGATTGGGCTGCCATTTCCTTTAAGAGGGGATCGGAAATGGCTCGGTGTTGATGCATGGTCTCCATGACAGTTCGTGCAACCTCTGATGACTTCTTCTTTTCGCACGGAGGACAAGGAGAGTGGGGTAAAGGAACACTGCGAGGACTGTTGGAATCAGCGCCAAAGATATCGTCGTCGAGTGAGAAGACCGATTTTCGACGAATGGTTTTGACATCATATGGGGATCCCCCAGAACGCTCGATGCTCTCCATAGGCTTCGCAAACGGCTTAGGGGTCTTGTGATGCTCAATTTCGAAATTCTGGTCATTGTCTCCGAAATCAACATCCTCTTCTCCAAAATCCAAGCTGCCTCCCAAAGGCTCTCGACTGAAAACCATCGAGGTTGGGGATGACGCAGCAGAGAGAGTAAGATCCTCCTCATCTGGAACCGCCAAGGCAATGATTCCTTCAGCTTCTTTCCACAATGCTGCTGAGGACCCCTTCAATAAACCCTTTTCCTTTCCTAAAAGTCTCAATCGCTTCAGATCCTCGACCAACAAACAAACCTCCCGAATATGTCCAACATGGCCAACGACTGTTGCCTGGCTGGCCTGTATGGTAGGGGGGATGAACATGCCACTCCTTCCAGTCGGTAAATCATCACCTTCATCGTCTTCGTCCGGAATGTCGAAATCGAAATCGTTGTCCCAGTCCTCGCTGACCCCCTTGGCTCCCAAACCCCATGTTCCGAATTTTGGTGCCAGCTTTGAATGCTCTCCCGTAGGATCTGGTACCACGGGAACACTTTGGCTCCTCACGTGAATTGGGGTCGGTCCACGTCTGCCAGGTGTGCGTCCTCCCCGAGTATCCGCCATTTGATTGGCATGGGCAGTTTTGGGTCGAGGAGAACGACCTAAGTGTTCCATCTTTTCATTCGATGGCTCAGACCAGTCAAACAAGTTACTTCTGGGTCTCTCTGGGCGAACCGCAGCATTGCTATTGCCGGATACATCTGCCAGAGCAGCCCTAAAACTGGCACTCATTCGGAAAGAATGAAGGGAGTTGGAGTTGGATGGAGGCGACAAACGATTGTCAACGCCCATGTTATCTTCCTTGGTCCAATCCTCGTCGTCCTCTTCGTCGTCCAGGGAAAGCCGTCCAAAATCCTTGGACGCCAGAGAGAAGCTTGGTGGAGATGATGGAAAGTCAGAGTCCGCAGTTCTCGGACGGACAGGCGTTGAAAAGCCGTCTTGTTTGGGCGGTGCCGATTTGACCGGCGTCAACAAGTCCTCGTCCTCCTCCACAATGCTGGCATGCGTTTTGGCTTTCACCAACGGAAGATTGAGATGTCCTTGAAGACTCGGAGGAGATTCGTCAAATATGGAATCCAGAGTGGCATTTCGGGAACGACCTGTACTCCCTGTGGCTCTTGAGGTCAGAGAGTCAAATGCAGTCTCGCTGAGAAATCCATCCATCTCATCATCCTCCGAAGGGACACTAATTGTGGCATCACGATCCAGAGTCGTAATCCGAGACATTATCTTCTCGACTGGGGTATCGTCGACGAAGTGCTCTTTCTCGGGTGTTTCAACTATAACTGGAGCAATGGTCTGGGGTTCCAAATCTGCTCTCCCGCTCGGTTTTTTGGTAGGAGTATCGACGATGGTATATTGACGTTCTGGTTTCTCGAACAAATCCATCGCCATGGGGCGACTGGTTGAAGGGCCATCGGCAGACATGATGTTCCTTCCAGGCAATGTTGAGACTGGTGCCGAAGAATGACGCTTACCTCCACTCCTACCTTCAGCATTTCTCTTATTTCCCCTTATGCTTCCGGTCCTTGAAAAGAGCCCAGTTGGAGAGCTAAAATGCAAAGAAAGGGAACGGCGAGGTCGTTTCGCTGGTTCGTTCGACTCGATAGAGGGCATATTCGTGTCACGTTCATCACTCTCCTCGACAATGGAACTATCAAGCGGTAAACTATCCTCCTCATAGTCATTGGCCTCTTCTGATGATCCGAGGTGGATCATTTCGGGGGTGACGAGTGTCGGCCTAACAGCATCATCTACAAAGATTCGTTTAGATGTTGGTTGGCCATCTGATGGTTTTTCGTCGGCCGACTTCCCTGATAATCGGTCCTTGGAAAATCGGACATTCCTACGTTGAAAGAAAGGGCGCCAGGAGGAGGCTCCTAGTCTACTTGCCTTGCTACTCCAAAAGCTAGCTCGAAGAGGGGCATGCATAGTATGTGGACTTGTAGGTGGGGATTTGGCAGATTGTTGGTTCGTGAGGTCGTCTAAGGGTGACGGGCCTCTAGAGGGCTGCTCGTCCCTAGATTGGTTTTTGAATTGTTCCATCAGGGTGACAGAACGTTGATGGCTGGTGGCAGGTCTGCGTAGTGTAGGGACTTTTGATTTGGATCCACTCCTCGCACGGGGGTCGGTCTCTTTCTTGCCTCTCTTGACCAATTTGTTGGGGGGTAATTGAGCAGGAGTATTATCTGGCTCAGACAGAATTGGAGCAGCAGACCCATTTGCTTGTGTCAAAGATGGTGAGTCGGGGCCAATGCTGGATCTGGGGCTGGTGTTGTATGAGGTGGGTATGGTTGAGAATCTTCTGGCCACCCATGATCCCCTTGATGAACCCGAATCTCTCTTATGCTCCCCATCTGACGGTGATGATCCTTCCCCATGCCTGAATATTGAATGCCGCCTGGTGCGGGCGTGACTCGAAGGTGGAAGCTCACTTCTCGAGGCTGTGGAAGGCTGCCGTAGTGTCGAGGAAGGAGGAGGATCTGAAGACCCCGTTTGTTGTTGTTGAGGGGAATTGCTCTCGGGGGTGACGGCCGACGACATGGTAGCAGGGCGTGAAGGGGGAGAGGCAGTTTCTCTACCATTATTAGGTATGCTGAGATTGGTCGAGTCTCGAGCAGCTCTTTTATTAGAAGAAGGGCGGGATGCCTGTTCCTGTCTGGCGAATGCCAAACCAACCGCCGCAACTCCAACGGTGGTTGAAGCAACCAGCTATTACAATGTCTATGTTAGCAATTTATACAATGGAGCCGAGCCGATGGCATATGCAATGCGATGCAGTGAGGAGATGCTGAGGCTGTCGACAATGGAAGAAAGGTGCACGCCTGCATGGGCAATGTTAGAAGAGAGGGTACTGTACTTACACTGGGTAATACGGTTCTCATCTTGGAATGCCAATGAGCTCCCCCGGCTCCTCGACCTCCCTAGACAAGAACACGAAGAGAAAGAATGACGATGTCCGTAGAGACAATTAGCATCGTCGGGTGGTGGGTGGTGGAGGATGCGGTGGGAAGGTCGTCAAAAAGGGCGAACAAAATTGAGAGTAAACAGAGGTGGTAATCTCGAGGCAGTCAATGCACCGGAGGACTTCTTGCATCCAGTCCACGAGGGCTGCTTTCCAAAGATGCGCGTCGTGTTGACGAAGAGAAGCTCTTGACGAAGAACATGGAAAGACCTGCAATTCGGTTAAGGTTGAAAAGGGGAGGAGTTTGTGGTTGAGGTAGGTGAGGTAGGTGAGGTAGGTGAGAGAGTTCCTTCGGTCTCTGGTTGAAGAAGTTCGGAGAAAGGAGTGCAGTGCTGGCTGTGCGTAGGTTCGGTCGGCTTCAGGCGTGCACTGACCCTTCTAGTTGGAATTACAGTGAGTTGATTGCCCAGGCTTCCCTGGCCATGGAAGGCGTAGGCGTGAATGGAGCAATGAACCTTGTAAAGAGGACTAGCGGGGTGTACCTTGGGCTTTGTAGGGATACAGTAGCACGGAAAAAGAACTAAAGGAAGAATTCTAGCGTCTCAGCCAACCTTGCTCTCGTTGTGCGAGGGTAATTCAAAGTAACTATTCTAAACGCCTGGAACAAGGTATAATACTAATCCAAATGTTTCAAAAGAATCAAGTGCAATTGTTTCTTCTTGATTGGTAATTGAAGTCGGAACATGGAGCTTTGCTAAAGGTCCACTGCGAGACAGGGACCTACAATGCAACCATAGGCGGCTTCCCTTCAAGGGAGAACTAACACCAACTAAATCCACGCACGCACGATAGGCTGAACTTCACAGTATGTTTGGTTCCTAGATGCTAACGATGGCTGCAACAAATCACCTGGCTGCCCTGAATCGGCTTCCCCAAGTCTCTCTAGCACCAAGATTTAGACTACTGGTAGTCTGGTACTCGATTACTCGTACCTCGACACGACCTCACTCCACTCCCACGAAGAGCCCAAGCCTGGGTACGCACGACATCAACAATGGCATCCATTGGCTCCCCCACCTCAGCACTTTGCTCTTCATGAATCGATTCGTCGCCACTGACCTGCACCGATTGTCGCCAACATGGTCATTGTGCCTCTGCTCTGCAAGTGCGAGAGCTAAGCTATGTAAGGTAAGACCAAGAGAGGGGCTCTCGTGTGGTGTCAGTTTGACATGAGGGATCCGTTACCTACAGGGTGCTCGTATGGGTTGAGGAGTGAGGAGTGAGGAGTGAGGAGTGAGGAGGAGTGAGGGGTTTGTTTGTTTTGCTGCTCTTGCTCAAGCTGCGCTGCTTATGCAATATTGCTAAGAACGAGCTACTGCGCGTTACAGCGACTTCTTGGAAGTTGGAAGTCCCCCGCTTTAGCTTTAGCACGATTGGCTGGGATCAGAGGATATACGGGAGGACCCTACATATCATGTTGGTAGTAGGTACGGAGTACCACCTGCGGGAATCTATGCCAGTGGTGCTGTGCTGTGTCGTGCTGCGCTCTCTGCTGCTCGAAGCCATGTTTGGTGAAACAACAACACTTCGACGTACAACTCGAGAAAAGAGTCGTGATCGAAGCACTTTATATAGCATTCTTGCTAATATTCTTCACATTGCTGTTGGAAATGGACGTACATACGTACCGACACCCCTCCTCAATTGCTTCCGGGTTCCTTGTATTCGGATTTCAACCCGGTGCTTCTGCTACAACACCATGACCATGAAATCAACACCCGTGAGTCCAATTCCGTACCGAGTACTTCGACGTACAAGCACCTTGATATGCATGCATGCCACTTCCAGCCCCGATCCCGACGCCTGCCGTGACAGCTAACGGACTAGCCTGTCAGTCTCTGCCTACTCACAGCTGTCGTGTCACCGCTATGTTTTAGTGGCAGTGGATGCGGAAGGTCTGATTGATTGCACTGATATCTGTATCTGTACGCCGCACATTTGCCTGCTGTATGTATATGCTGTTTCAGATCTTCACAGACGAGTTCTATACCAGTATTGCCGCCACAAATATTTCCTATCAAACAAGATCTTCCTACACCGCCAATAACACCCCTCTTAGACAATGCCGTCGGCAAAGCATGTTTCAGCAGAAAGTTCTTTTGTCTGGATTCCACTCTGTTTCTGATCGCTTCTGATCGCTTCTGATCGCTTCTGATCGGATCGGCTGGAACGACAAACAATCAAGTGTCATGCCGAAAGCATTACTCTTCAAAACCAACTTTTCTCCCCCGCAAGGCTCAAAGCAGCTCCCCAGCACGCATACATAGCTTGGGGCGTCCCGGTCATGGACCATACAACTACCCCACTTTGCTGCAGAAGAGGAATACGCTTCCCAGTAAGCTCCCATTACTCTGACCCCTCTTTCAACCGTCTTTACGGATGTGAGAGCTACCGGGTCATCGTGAGGAAACCGCTGCGTCGCTGCCCTCCAATCTGCTTGGAGAAGAGCAGATACACACGAATGCCGAAGATGCGCGTACTCCGCAGTGGGGGAAAAGTCTTTTTCCAAGTGCAAACGCTGCGGCTGCAACTTCAAGCCATTTCCGCAGGGCGGCACACATCTCTCCGAGCACCAGAATCCACCGAGGCTTTCGGGCGAATCCCTCGCTTCCATTGGAAGAAGCTCTTTTGTTTATTATTGTTTATTATTATTTATTATTGACTCCGAAAGCACGTCTCCGTGGCCATGGCCGCCGCTCGGCCTACTACCTTTGCCATTGTTTGATTTGGATTTTCTGAAATAGGGCCAGAGGCCGAGTCGCCGATCGTCGGTTGGGTGAGCTTTGGGCCAACCACAAATCCCCATGGTCATCCTGCAGTGTTCATGTTGTATGCTTGCTGGTTTCCCTGTCCCTGGACTGCATGTCAGTCTTATTACCTGCACGGTAATAACATCACGCTTTCGCTTCCTTCCATTCGACCAGGTTTTGGGATTTCAGCTTTGGAAAAGGAGGAAACGCCTCATCCCTCCTCCCTCCTCCCCTTCAGCTGACTTCTGGGAGACAGGTTTGATGTGTTGTCCACGACCGGCTTCCCCGTTTGAATGTTTCTTTCGGTAGTTTGGGTTTGTCTGGTCTGGTCTGGTCTGGTCTCTGTGATCTTACCCCTCAGATCCACTCTTCCTCTCAACGGCGGGGACGCTTTGACTTTCAAGTTTCCACTGACATGAGTTGACTTTTTCGCGAGAACAACGTGGAAGCATAAGCATTGACCAATCCAACTGCCAGAAGTCCATCAAAGCCAAACGAACCAAGAGGCTCTAGGTCGAAACTAAATATATCTGAGAGCCGCTTACCCATCGCCATCGCCATCGCCATCGCCATCGCCATCGCCAAGGCCCCTCCATTTCGAGGACGGACTCAAATCAAAGTCCCGAGAGTAGAACACCACCGAATCAACAACCCATCATCAAAACCCATGGCCAGACCAGACCAAAGATAAATCCCGTCCGTTTGGGACGCCACTGCTGATTCGATGGATTTTCAATTGCAACATACACACGCCATTTCAGGGAATGAGATAGGTCAACATCTCAGCGGCCCGACGAAATTAACACCAACGTAGCAACCGCAACCAACATTCAGAAAAACAAAAATACTGCAAACTTGCATACCAATTTCCCCATCCGGAATTGCTTCCCAAATAAACAGGTTTTCTGCTGCTGCTAAAGATCGGATACAGGGGTACTTTTGTGGAAGATTTACCTTGCAGCTTCGCTGTGGATGATCGGATGAATTCAGAAGATCTCCTCTTTTGGTGTGTGGCAGGAGGATAGGATAGGATAGGATAGGATAAGTATGATGCTGGGATTCGCGTGAGGGGAAGCATGGGAAAGTGAATAATTGTCGGGATGTTGACATGGGGATTTCGCGATGGAGGCGCGTTGGGGGCTTCCAATGACGAGGGAAGGAGACGCGAGAGAGACGCGAATTATCAAGCTTGTTTTTTTTTTTTGAGGGATGGTGATTGGTTGATTGGGGACGTGCTGTCTTTCCTTATTTGAAATGAGGCTATAGTGAGGAAAGGGGTGAGAATATATCGTCACGGGAATTCATTACTCGAAAAACCTTCGCCAGCTCCAACCTTGAAAGAGGAAAGTCCTCTTCTCTTCATTCTTTTTTTTTTTCTAGAAAAGAAGAAACGAAGAACCACAAAATATTCCAGAAAACCGGTCCACCTTAACCATCTCACTCACACCATCACGTCACATTCTACAAAACCTGACAGAAATCCGGGTTCTACACCCGGTGAGCAGTGAGCAGTGAGCAGTGAGCAGTGCACTGGAAAGGGGAGTTTGGGCGTTGGGCGTTTGGCATTTGGCGTTTTCCTTCCTCCTCATCCTGGATCCCGGGTTCTCTTATCACGCCTCTTATGAACACCATCCGGATTTGATTGGGAAATTTGTACAACACATCAACACATACATATACGAACGCACACGCAATTATTTACGGAAATTACGGATGGAATTGGACGGGACTCGGGACTCGGGAGATGGGAGATGGGTTTTACTAAGGGGTGAAGAATTGAGGTTGGGTAGATTGGATAGATAGGTAGATAGATAGATAGAGGGATGCGAAGACTCAACACCTGTACGCGGTGCATCCTACGAACCTCTAGCAGTTCTATTTCGCCTCTAGAACTGTCTACAGAGCTAAGTTTAAGTCAAAAAGGCGACGTAGTAATACCCCTTTTTATAACCGTTAGAGTTTTTAGCCTCTCAACCTTCTATAAAGAAGCCACGTTATATATAGTAATATACTAGATATTAACGAAAAAGACCTATATAGCTTATTTACTTAATAGTAGTATCTATAGACTACTAAAACAAACTAATTAAGAAAGTCTCTAAAGTTAATTCTATATATTCGCTAATATTAGAGGACTTCTACTCTAGATATACTATGGAATTATATACGACTCTAAGAAGGTGAGAGCTATATACTAACCTAAGATTAGAGGTGATACTTATAGTAGTTATTCTATATAGTTAGTATATACTATATTTAAGTTAAGAGAATTACTAGAAGAGGTAAAGGACCCTTAGTAATAGTAATAGAGTAATTAGAAGAGGCCTAGGTAGTATAAATAAAAGTATAAACATAGAGAGGTTTTTATAACTAAATAATAGACTTTCTACTATTTATATTAAGATATTCAAAGTATATTTAATAGTGTTTTAATAAAGTAGCGAAATACCTCTTAAGAGGTATAGGACTATAGAGTAGAGAACTGATTCTCTAGTTAGTTATAGAGAACCGATTCTCTACTATTTATATTAGTAGATATTTAAAGCGTGTTTAGTAGCTCTTAGATAAAGCAGCGAAATACCTCTTAAGAGGTATAGGACTATAGAGTAGAGAGAATAGAAGATAGAACTAGGAAACTTAGATTAGAGATATATTAGAGGATAGTTCTTAAGATAGTATATTAGAAGACGATTATTATTAGTCTTATATAGAGGAGAGCTAACTAAGCCCTTTTTATAAGAGCTATTACAAAGTACTAAATTAGTCGTCTATAAGAACGACTAAAAACATTAAATTTAAATTAGAATAGAGGGAATAGAAGGAGATACTAAGCTATTACTAGGATATAAAGCTAGAAGCGTAGAGGTATATATATATAGTAGGCCTAGTAATAGGCACTCTAAGGAGTATATAAGCTACTTTTAGATAAAACCCTATAAATAGTACGTCTACATAGCGCCGGCTCTAGGCAGCTAAAAAGACTATTTAAATATAAAAAAAAAAAAAAAAAAAGATAGATAGATAGATAGTGATGAGGAGGTAAGACGAGACGAGACATTCGATGTCCCGTTCATCTTATGAAGATCTGAATTGACGCCTCCCGCTTTGCTTTCGTTTCTTTTTCCTTTTCTTTTTGCTTTCTTTTTTCTTTTTCTTTTTTCTTTTCGTCATCAACTTATCAACTTATCGTCACATTCTTAGCTTACAATTTTACATCCGTACGTACATAGACAGGTGTTTACGTATAAGTTAATACGCATTAAATTTCATTAACCAACCAACCCTCCGTAAACCAACGAACCGAACTGAACTGAACCGAACCGAAGCTTACTTTCTTTGTAAATGCGAGATTGCGATATGGCGAAATGGCGATATGCGATATGGCGATATGCGATATGGCGATATGCGATATGGCGATATGGCGAAATGGGTGCAAGGTTACCGAGTGTAAGGCTGGCTGGCTGGCTGGTTGGATTGGCTGGTTGGTTGGTTGAAAGTTCCCGAATGGAGGATGTTAATTCTTGATTGTTAATTCTTGATTGTTAATTCTTGATTGGGTTGTTGGTTGTTGGTGCGGGCGGGCGGGACGGAAGATTTTATTTTAAGATTATTTAAGATTATTATGATGGATGGTACGATGGTACGATGGTAAGATAGGGGGTGTGAGAGAGCACAGCGCGTAAGGGATGTGGCGCTTATTTTTTTTTTTCTTTTTTCTTTTTTTTCTTTTCTGCGGGCGTTTAAGATTTGGGGGGGGGGCTGTGGTTGGTAGGTAGGTTAGTAGGTATTCTTTTATTCTTTTATTCTTTTACTTTTTGGGGTGGTGAGGTTGGGATGTTGGGAGGTTGGGAGGTTGGTACTGGGGAGTTATTATTTTGCTTTTGGTTTTAGTTTTATATGTTTCATTTCTTCAGTTCCTTCTTACTGCGGTTTTTGGTGTTTGTTTTGGTTATTCATTTGGGCGTTTGGGTGTTAACGGAAGGAGATTCTACAGTTGACGGTGTGTATTCCACCATCGAGGTTTTCATGCAAGGTAGATTTTCCTCACGAAAGTGCTCTTCTTCTTCTTCTTCTTCTTCTTCTTCTGTTTTTCCTATTTCCCCCTTTCTTATCTTCCCGTCTTGCGCGTGGATGCTTGCTTTATTTTATTGTATAGTATAGTTTAATGGTCGTCGATTGCTCGCTGATATCAAGGACCCACCCACCTTTCGGTATCAATTTTTAATGCAAGGTAGACATATTTCCGCATAAATCAATCTGGTCCAACCCATTTCTTGGTTTTCCTTATTCATTAATTTTGATATATTCCTGGATTTAAAGGTTGCGTGAATAGCGCGGTTCAATTTGAACATTTGTTTGAACATTTGGGGGCTGAAGCTTCTTTTCCTCCGTAGAGTTGTATCGTACTACGACTATTGTATCTGATTTTCCTCTTTTTTGACGTTCTTCCCGACGTTCTGTCGTCGTGTTGGATCTCTTTTTTCTTTCTTCCCTGGGTTTGGGGTTTGGATTTGGGAAGCATGATGGGGTAGGTAATTTTAATTTTTTTCGATAGTGGGATGCATGTATGTGAGGTGGGGTGAGAAATTTAAGCGCTGTCAAACCCCTACCTCCTTACTTTGGCAGATGGAGAAGGGTGATATCTCCGGTATGAGAGTTTTGGAGCGGTGAGAGGTTTTGGATTTGGATGGGATGGGGTGGATGTTTGGATGAGAGACTGGATTTTGGAGGTGGTCTGGGACTCAAGGACTCTGGGATAAGCACAATTCAGAAGAATTGGGAATGTGGTTTCTTGACTTGATCAACAGGTTCTGTATGATGGGTTAAATTGATTGATTGTTTCAAAAAGTACTTAAGGGAGGCAATGCCTCGTGAATTGATTCCTCATCCACTCTGGTCATGGTTTTGACTGAACTTTGAGGGCAGGGACATTTGGAAGAAATAAGCGATAGGGGTTGGGATATGGAGGTTCTTTTGCTTTCGGGAAGTACGTTGAAGTTACTTATGCAGAGGGGAAAATGAAACCAGATTATGTCAAGAACAATAGACGGTCACCAGGACTTTTTGACATCTCAAATCCCATTTTCCTCGACTATTAGTAGTGAAAGAAACACTTTTTTTTTGGTATTCAAGTATAGTACTTAGGACGTACAAGAGTATCTAGGGAGGAAGAACAATTAGCAGAAATCAATCTAAACCTGCTTTCCGAGCGCGAAACCCATTCATAGTCCGTAATCTAGTAACGCTCTCAGAAGTCTCATATCAGATAAACCTTCAAATCGCCAAGTGAGATAAAACCAGACCACAACCTCGACCAAGTACTTCTCAAACTACTAAAATCCTCTCTCCTGAACCCGTTGTCGACAAAAAGGACACAAAAGTTCTTGTCTCTGCTGCCGGAGTTTTTGAAGCCAGCTGCGAATATAATCATAATGGAAACTATGGTTGCATTGAGGGAGAGTGACGGTACCTTGACGTACGGGTGACATGGGATCGAGACAGATACTGCATTCTGGTTGCTCGGATCGTGAAGTAGTGCCTGAATGCGTAGTTTCTCTAAAAACAGCTGGTGTGCTCATTTTTCGTGCTCTTGCTTCATTCTTGATTACAGCCCCGTCAAAATCGAAATATAGACTGTTTAATGTAGTATTTTAGGGTCGTTGGGTAGAGCGGAAGAGTTTGTTTTTCCTCTTAGAGTTAATAGGTCTGTGTCTTCTTGTTAAGAACACGGGTGCGATTTATGATTTGGGATTTATTTTTTGGCCTTTTGTAGAATTACCGGTAGGATACTATATTAAGAAATCTAACATCCAACATAATAATACTTCACAGTTATCTCGGTGATTGAAAGGCGATGTCAAAGTGGAAAATTTAAGTAATGATGTTTACATCTTAACAAGAAAGGCTAGCATCTTGACGCACAAGCTCCATTTCACTGAAAATATGGGATGTATATGGGAAAGATAGTGAATGTTTAGAGACAAAAAAATTATATTTTAGTAAGTTTTTTAATTAAGAGGATATATCAGGTTTTTACAATTGACTAGAGGTCAAAATCGTCAATTGCCATTATTTGAAAACATATTCAATAGAAGGTATTCAAAGCATGAAAAATAATCCAGGGGCTTTTTTGGTATAATACTTTCTCTCTCTACGAAAATAAGTAAAATGCTAGTGAGTAAAAATGCAAGATAGCAACTTATTCCTCCTTCCCAAGCTTGCGACGTTCATGACAGAAAATCTGTAACCCCCCCCCCCCCCAAAAAAAAACCTCATATAAGAGAAAATCTAGTCATTCTTGAGTGAAGATTTCTCGGAGGGAAATAAAATAAAATCCAGAGAAAAACGTAAAGCAGAACTCCTCACTTTCTTCCCAACCCTATCTTCCTCACAAGCCTCGACACCAGTTCTCACTTTTCCCTAAACCACCCCTATCTCTCTCCGATGAGAATCTAGAAATTTTCCCCACCCTCAGGTCTCCTTCGTCTCTCCAACTCAGCAAGCTCGCTCCTAAAACGGCGAATTCGTCTATTCAAGTCATCTCTTACCATTCTCAAACCTTCGAAACTTTCAGTTTCCTCCTCCAATAGTGCCCCTCTTGGCCTCTCCAAAGCATTCACCATTCCTCCCCTTGGTCTGCCCAAAAAAGTGTAAGTATCAACCGGTGTACCGACTTCATTATTTGGTCCGTTGTTTTGTACAACCGTCGAAACTCTCTGACGACACAAAGGGCATGCGATCTCTCTTCTTCCACGATGAAGTTGCTGAAGCCAGTGGTGAATACAATCGTGATGGAAAGCGTGGTTGCAGTGACGGAGAATTGTGAAGTTTTGGTTTGTGGAAGTGAGGGTGTCGAGACAGATAATACAAGTTGAATCCCCGGATGGCGCGGTATAGGTGGACTGTGGAGCTGGAGAAGAGTTTCTGGTTGGTGGGGGGCTTGGAAGAGGTATTGAAGGGAAGCGTGTGGCAGCTCTTGCTCGGTCAGCTTGGCGTCGTCGATAATGTTCTCCATAAACTCGTTCAGAGGACACAAATCGTGCTTGCGACTCATCCATGATTGCTTCAAATTCAAAACCCCCCACGATATTTCCTGATCCTGGAGTAAGTTCCATTGGTTCATCCGGTCGTGAAGTTGGACGTGAACGTCGTGAAATGTTTCTTTCCGAGGACCTAGGAGAAACAGGTGTTGAGTCGGGTAAAGCCGCAGAGTAAGCGAAAGGGGTAGCATGAGGTGCTGCTCTAGAGTTTCTACTGCGACCGGCAAAGGCTGAATGTCTAACACTTTCATGGGCCATATTTTGCGCCTGTGTCTCATCCCAAATTGAATCCCAAACTTCAGGGTCCGCCAAATTCGAAGTGTTGTTCTCCATCGCCTCGAAGAGGTTAACCAACTCCACCCCCTCTGACTCGATGTATTCAAATGGCTGACTGACTCCTAATCTTTCTGGTTGAGAAACTGGAGCAGAGATTAGTGGAAAATCGATTTCGAAGCCCAGCTCTTGGTGTTCTGGTCGAGGAACTGGTCGTCGAAGTGGATTGCTATCGAGAACCACCTCGCGCGGTTCTGGTCTGGAAAATGGACGTCGTCGACTGCTTCTTTCCGATAGCGAGGGTCTTGGTGACAATGGCCCTGAAATTCCTTCCACTTCTACCTCCACCCCCCTGAACAAACGCTCTGTAATCGCTGGACCTGTTTCAACAGGACGTCGTGCAGTACTTGAACGCAATATACTTCGGGATGATCTGTGCTCTGGTGCTTCGCTATTTGTAATTCGGTCCAAATTCGTATGCCGCATTCCGGATGGAAGAGGAAAATAACTTCCTATCTCTTGGTAGCGGGGTTCGATGGTGGTATTGTCACGTGGTGACAATGGTATGTAGGGATAGTTGTTGTCGATGTCGTTGGAGGTAGCCATGATTTTTGTATGTTGTAAGGAAGATTTTGACTACCCACAAGTTTGAGAGAGAGTGTGTGCTTTTGTAGGAAATCGAGGCGGGCGATTCTCGTCCTTTCACGTTGTGAATCACGCTATGTCTTGTGGGGAGGAAAAACTAGTATTCACTACTGTGTTTCATGTGATGACGTTTCGGAGACTTTAACGAGTTAGAAATCTGGTTGGTGAATTGGAGAGAGAGATAGGAGCTTGTCAGTCCCATTTATTGGTTTACTGGAATTTTAAGCGAATTTTAGGGCCTAAGTTAGGCCTTGCACTTTTTAGGTTAAAATTAGGATAGGCACTACCAAAAATTGTGGTTGTCATCTTTATTTATGACGCGCTTCTAGATATGTGCTTTTAAATATGCCATCATATTTTTAAAGAATATGCACCATGAGCCAAACAGCTACAGCATATTTCATTAAAAATGTAGTCATTATAATCAAATATATGACGAGTCGCTTTAAACTGGCAAGTATTTAAATATGTTATAGAGTGAGCCAAACAGTCACTTAAGGCGGTATGCTTTGGGACTCCAAATGATAAGTGTTTGGAGTACTCAAATATCGGATTATTAGCCTACAATATTTCTAATTTACTTTCTTGATAATTACTAGGGTATTTTCTCTAACACAATTCTTCCAAACTAGAATGTAGCCAGTGTTTTGGCTTTCCCCGCCTTGGTTAGCCTGGCACTCTGGAGAGGATAGGCTACCCCTCTCTATTAGGAAAGGAGAGGATAGGCTAATTTCACTTATAGGCTAGGCTGAATTAGGTAGGAGAGATGCTAAATTTAGATAAGAGAGGTAAGAAAGACTAAAAGAGGGGGCTAGGCAAGGAGAGATGCTAGGGAGGATAGGATAGGATAGGAAGTATATAAGTAAAAAACATTAAAATAAGTAAAAAGTAATAAAAAGTACTAATATTATAGACTAATTCAAGAAGCATCAAAAACAATAATATTATTAAAGCTGCTAAAAGACGAGATATTATTATCCTAGTAGATTAGTAACGACCTAATTCTCTTTATCCTACTACTTGTCTTCTAAGTCCTTTTCTCTCTACTTCTCTTATAACTTTCGGTCTATAATAATCTACGCTTAGAGGTACTAAGTTATCTCTATTATATTAGGAACTAGTTAAAGCTTAAATACGAGGGCTTATAGGAGTAAACGGCACTAAATTAAGTGCTCTATCAGGTACTTGATTTACTATAGTAAAACCCCTGTTTTTAGGTACTCTCCCTCCCTCTTAATTGTCTATAGACGTATAGACATTTTCATAGCTAAAATGTCTATACGTCTATAGACAATTAAGGAGAGAGGAGAGTACCGATTAGAGACTAATATTATATGCTTTTCTCAGGTGGCACCAAATCTACTAATAACACTATAAATAATATATTTAAGGCTAGTATATACCCTGCCTAGCCTCTTCTATAGACTGGGAAAGGCTACTCTAATACCTCGGATAGGAAAGAATAGATAGAATAAATTTTAGAATAGAATTAGAGTAGCTAGGAGAAGTAATATATTAGAATAGGATTAGGTAAGATAGTCTTAAAATAGAGGTAGGAAGGAGAAGAATCGTTAAGAAAGGATAGGATAATAGATTAGGCGGGGAAACCTAAAACACTAAATATAGCTAAGGTAGTTGATTACTATATATCTTACGCTTCTACCTTTTCCACTCGTGAAGTTTGATTATTATTCACCGACACTCTATTACTTGATTATATAAAATAGTCTAGTATACTATCTAGAGAGTAGAGGCTATAAGAAAAACGTATATTTGAAAGAGGAGTATAAATAGATACGTCTGAAGACGAACTATAAGTTAGACGTGTACTTAGTCAAAATCGCCTAATATGTTATTTCTAGCTAAGAGCCTGTTTAGCTCGTATATATCTAGGATATATACTACTAAAAAATAAGAGGTAATATATATATATAGGCACTAATTCTATATATACACTAGTGTTTAGTATACTATATTTAAAAGTAATACAAATCCCACGTTTAACCTTATATATCTTAGTATATATATAAATAGGATTTATACTACTAAAAAAAGATTTAGACCTCTAGAGATATAAATCTTTAAAAGTTTATATATATTACTATCTAGTACTTATATACACTAATATATACACTACGAGCTAAACGATTACTTAGTAGAATAAGAAACAATTAACAATATATACTAACTTATATAAGGTTACTATTTAGAGCATCTCGTCAGATATCTATATATATATTTAAATAATTTATACGAGCTAAATAGGCTCTAAGAAGTATTACTTTATTTTTTCCAACTTCTATTATCTAGATAGGATATTGTAAGTTACTAGTAAATCTTCTCTTTCGACGATATTTTGTAAACCGTATGTCGGTATACTTAAGAGTAAGTAACTACTCGGGTTAGCACACGTGAGAACACGTGACCTTCTCGCTTAAGGACTATTTAGGTAGGCATCGTAGCTAGCTTTACTCGGTATATACGAACGAATATATAACTCTTTTTATATCACTTTTATAACTATAAGTTATACTAATACCGTGCTTTTTTCCTCTTTTTTAATTCTCTATAGTTTTTTCCTTATTTATTTTAGAAAATAGAAAACTAAATTACTTTATAAGATATAAGACCTAGCTAGAAAGAACCGCTATATCTTCTTATATATTCTCTCTATTTATTACTATATATAAGTAAGTATAATAAAAATAAACTTAATTCTTAGAAAACTCTCTTTTTATAAGAAAATCTTTTATACTCTTAAAAAATTTAGATATATATATAATAGTATACCGTTATTCTAGATAGCTAGGAGTATCTGTTATATATAGGGTTTCAGTAGTTGTTGTCTTATATTGTCTATTTTAGGAAGGTTATATAGATTTAAGCTTTTATATTAGCTAAGGTTATTCGGTTTTAGACTCTTTTATACTATTCGAACCTCTTATATATAGTAGCCTACTCCTAGAGTAGAAGAGGGATAGTTTTTCCTTTTCTTCTATATTAGAGCCTAGTATCTACGTATATTATTCTGCCGAACGCACTCTTATATACCTCTTTTATAGTAGTGTGTATTTCGTGCTATTATAATATATAAAGTGTCTGTTTTATTTCTAAAAGGTTTATCTCTTCAGTTATTCTTATACTCTACGTGATTTAGTAGAACGCGGTTCTAATCTTATATTTCTAGCTCTAACGCGACTAAATATTTAAATTATTATCTTATTCTTTAAACTCTACTAAAGTATATAATAATATAGAAATTCATTTATCTATAATCTTATGTTTAAAAAGCTCTACTTAAAAATTAATTATTTTAGCGTAAGTTAGCCTATAATACGAGCCTATCTACTTCTACTACTTCTACTACTTCTACCGCTACTTCTATACTCTTTTATTCTTCTTTTTAATTAATATACCTCCTCTAGGATAATATAAGGCTAATACTACTCCTAGTACGAAAAAGTCTACTAAAAGAGTCTTAAAAGCTACTAAAAAAGTCCTTAAAAAGAAGGCCTCTTAAGTACGCCTCGTAGACGTGTTTCTTAACTAAAAAGAATTCTATAAAATAGAAGTTATTAAGAGAGCGAGAGAGATTAAATAAAGAGGTAGAAAGAGGCGCACCTCTACTATATATAAAGTAAGTATAAAGAGCTTTAATTCAGATTTTAATATCTTAGCACTTCTAAACTAGCTTAGTAGTATCGTAGTTTAAAGCTACCTAGATTTTAGTCTAAAACTACTCTAAATAAGAGTAGTTTCAAACCGGACTACAAAACGCGTCTATATAGTGTTTTAGGTTTCCCTGTCTAATCTGTTATCCTATCCTTCCTTAACGATCCTTCTTCTTCCTACCTCTATTTTAAGGCTATCTCGCCTAATCCTATCCTAATATATTACTTCTCCTAGCTACTCTAATCCTATTCCGAAATTTGTTCTACCTATCCTTTCCTATCTAAGGTATTAGAGTAGCCTTTCCCAGTCTATAGAGGAGGCTAGGCAGGGTATATACCAGCCTTATATTACTTAGTCTCAGGCGTAATAGTCTATAGCGAGACCTAGTAAAGCAGGGTTTATTTAGAAGGCCTCGCTATAGACTAATTCGCCTAGGACGAAGTATTTATAGTATTATTAGTGGATTTGGTACTACCTAAGAAAAGCATATAATATTAGTCTTTAATTAGTACCTAAAAACAGAGGTTTTACTATAGTAAATCAAGTATCTAGTAGAGCACTTAATTTAGTACTGTTTACTCCTATAAGCTCTTGTATTTAAGCCTTAACTAGTTTCTAATATAATAGAGGTAACTTAGTACCTCTAAGCGTAGATTATTATAAACTAAAAGTTATAAGAGAAGTAGAGAGAAAAGGACTTAGAAAGTAAGTAGTAGAATAAAGAGAATTAAGTCGTTACTAATCTACTAGAATAATACTATAATTTAAGTATAATATCTCGTCTTTTAATAGCTTTAATAATATTATTATTTTTGATACTTCTTGAATTAGTCTATAATATTAGTACTTTTTATTACTTTTTACTTATTTTAATATTTTTTACTTATATACTTCCTATTCTATTCTATTCTCTCTAATACCTCTTCTTACCTAGCCCTCTCTTTTAGTCTTCCTTATCTCTTCTATCTAAATTTAGTATCTCTCCTGCCTAATTCAGCCTAGTCTATAAGTGAAATTAGCCTATCCTCTCTTTTCCTAATAGAGAGGGGTAGCCTATCCTCTCTAGAGTATTAGGCTAACTAAGGCGGGGAAAGCTAAAACACTGCGTCTATACGTGAGGTATAAGAATAACTAAAGAGATAGAGTAGAAAGGGAGGTATAGAGCGCTTATTAGCTATTCTCGAGGATATAATAACTTATGTTTTTATTAAGTAAAGAGAGGAAGAGTATCTAAGAAATAAGAAATTTTCTAAAAACGTATATTTATAAGAGCCTGTTTAGCTCGTATATATTAGTCCTTTTTTAATAGCTATACTACTAAAAATAATAAGGTAATATATAATATATATATTTATATTACGATGTATACTAACGTTTAACTAGTAGATATTATAGTACGTACTTTTACTCGCACTTCCTTTAAATATATAAATTAAGATATATACTACTAAAATTAAATAATAGACTCTTCTAACCTCTTAACCTTTAACTTATATATATATATATATATAATTCTAGATATCTACTACTTCTACGACTTCTAGTACTAGTAATAGCGTAATTCCAGCCGTCTACTAATATATATACTAAATATATATACGGGAGCTAAATAGTAGTTGCTTATTATTAGTTAAAAGTGACGAGATAATTAAAGATATACGAGCACCTTTTAACTCTATACTCGTGTACAAATCTTATAAATTTATATTAAATTATATGCGTGCCAAACAGGGCCCAAAATATCGTTAAAAGGGAAGCTTAACTCGCAACTCACTGTAATGAATAAAACTGTAGTAGATGACTTGGAAGAATAGGAACCTTGATTTCTCCTTTCCTCGGACTTTCAAGAATACAGAGCGAGGAGTATCCAAGTAGGGCGTCCTGAAAGTACAAAAGTACAAAAACGTAGATCGCAAAACGCAAAAGGTATAGTACAGCTAGGGTGGAATTCCCTTCTAAGGCATATTGTAAATTGAAAATTATCCCTTGTCTTCTTCTAACTCTACTCCCTTACTCTCTCTAGCTCCTATCTCTCTGTTTCTCTTAAGTAACAATTAATAAAGAAGAAGAAAAGAGAGAGGAGAAGAAGAGAGGAGGGCGAGTAAACATTTCGGGGCTCGGGGGAAAGTTTTTCCTAGTGTGGGTAAGAGGAGTTTAAGCAAACATACCCCCCCGCCTTCTTTCTCTTCTTTCCCTTCTTTCCCCTTAGCGCCTTTCACTCTTATTTATCGACAGTAAGAATAAGATATAATGCGACAATGAGGAGGCGATAGTAGGTGCGATAGCAATGACGCAGTGTCTAGCCATACATTCTTGCTCTGGGTTCTAATTAGCCCGCCATAAAGAATCCACTTGTCGATAGCTTTGGAGCTGTATATGAAAAAGAGAGAGAGGGCGGAGGAGAGGGAGATAGAGAGAGAGAGAATTTAACTTAGTAGATTTGCGATTTGCGCTTTAGTCAATCCGACTTTTTGGTTCAGGATGCCGTACGTACCAAGAGAACTTCGTGCCAAAGAACAAAAAGTTGCTCCTACTTTGGATATTAGAGCTAACCACCAGAACCCTGTCGCAACAAAGAAAAAGTCTTCCACAAAGGTACTTGACAATTCAACCAACCCCTGTAGCTCATTTCCTTTGTCGGAACTCCAAAAATAAGAGACTTGCTACAATGGGCTTTGTAATTTTAGAATTCTATTCTATTGCTGTTGGGCTTGATTTAATTTCATTCTACCCTCAAGCTTAGCATGGTAACAGAATACCTTGAACAGCGGGTAAACTTTCTCTACCGGAGGACTATAAAGTTGGTAAAGTTTATTTGATTGAAAACTTCAAACCAAACCAACATCTCAACAATTATAAGCAAAAACTACACCAAACTCACTATTTAACAAGCAAAATGTGTTTCCATATTCAATTCAAAGCAGCTTGCGGGCATGGATTTGGGTTGAAGAAGCAATGCACGGAGGCGGCTGTAGAGGAAGATTTTGTCGATTATTGTTTTGAAGGCGAGCCTTACGCCCGCAATTTTCAAGCGGAGGGGAAACACACTTGTCCATTTTGCATTGCTAATCCAAAGCGATATAAAGATCCAGAGTCATATAAGCTTTGGATGCAAAACCTTGAGTTTCCTTCACCACCGTCCTCGACTCCTGGTCATTCACCTCAAGAGATTGTCGGGACGCTTTTGGAAAGATATGGTAGATTGATCGATGGTTCTAAGGATTATCGACTAGGTGGAGACTTAGATAGCTTTAACCGAGTCTCAGAAGTCGACCTTGAATGGCTTTCGACCGCATTAGAATACGTAGAGTACTCCATTCGGGACTTGTTGTATAGATGGGTTCAAGAAACCGGGGCGTCTACAGAAAGTTACAAGTATTGGTTAGAGGCTCTGGAGCCCCTTTTCAAAACTGCTCAACCCTCCTTACCATACCTAGAAGAGGAATACACGCGTAATTGCGCTATCTGCTGGAAAGATCACCCCGAGGAAATAAGAAGACAACTAGACCTGCTTTATTTTCTTCGGAATGTTACAGCAATGTTGGCTACAAATTCCTTCTGGATTGACACTCTTGCACTAGACGAGAATCTATGGAATTCAATCTTTGACATGATCTCGAAGAAACTAGTCCTCAAAGATATACCTTACGAGGAATTGGAAGATGAGCAGAAGCGTTGTAGCATTTGTTGGTCTTTATTGGGAGAAATCCGCTCCGTTCCCCAAATAAAGGAAACATTGCCAGCTGAGAGCCCCGTACAAGTTCCCTGTCCAGGGAAGCACATCTTTGGAAAAGATTGCATGGAAAGAGTGCTCAAAGAAGATGCACGACCTATTATGTGTCCATACTGTCGGTTCGTGTTCGTTGACGAGACACTAAAGTTTTCCACAATTCCTCCTAGAAGTGAGTGTATCACTCCATGGTGGATTGCAGTTCTGCGAGGGGAGGACCCCCAAGTGGAGATCGGTGGGATATGGAAAGCTGGAAGGGAGTCTTCTCGGCCACATATCTCCGATATTGGAGTTTCACAGGAAGATCTAGATTATGTGAAGCCAAATGGTCCATCCATCCCTGCCACCTCAGTCTAGAGTTATTCGTACCAGTCAAATTGATTTTCCAGCAATTGACTTGATCGCCCCCTATTAATTAAATCATATTTTGATGATTATATTTTCCGCAAATACTTTTGAAACACACTGAGAATGAAGAAGATAAGAAAAATGAAGTAAACGTGTGACATTTGCTTAACTAGGTACAGACAGAGTATGAAATGTTTGTCCCAATATACTTAAGTGGTCACCACCATTCTAAATTCAAGTGCCTGGCCGGCCGCTGTGATTCCATGCCCTATTCGCTTTTTAGTCACGCTATTTCATTTTGTTTCTCTGCTGTGGATTGCGGGGCTTTCTCAAATGAGTAGGTCAAGTCAGAGAGGCCCTATTATTCCTGACCCCAACGCTTCTCTCTCAACGAAATCTCTTTCCCAGCCTTGATTCTACTCCCTTCTTCGATTACTATCATGCTCGCACTTGTGCTTCTTACAAAGACTTACCTAGAAAACCAACCAACAACGATGTAAAAGTCCCGCACAATGCAATTGTGCTTTTTTATATAAAGAAAAAATAAGAACTTTCCACCTTTGTTGATAAGACATTGGCGAGATCGAAAATCCATAACCGACAGACTAGTCCAGACTGGCTTTGCCGGAATAATTTAAATCAACTTAATGCTTTTACTTTTCGTAGCACTTTTTAAACATCTGTCTCTGTGAAGGAAATCAAAACGGAGAACTTGACTCGTGACACCTGCGTTATTACTCTTGGGTCTCCACTAATTATTTATTGCAATAACTATGTTGTCCTCGGTTGTAGGCTTGCAGTATGTGGTGAGACTTGTTGTTGAAGTAAGCATGCACTATCATGCGGTATGAGTGAGAAGTCACGAAATTGCTTGATTCGGGGATAAGCGGGGTTTAAATTGAAGTCCTCGTCATAGACCTAGTTCGTCTCGAAAGTTAACTCCGGGACATTGTGCTATTGCGTAGGACTTTATCCTGTTCCGCGGAATGTAAATTTAACCCTTTGTGATCTTCAAGAGTATAATAGTTTGTCAATATCCCAATCAAGTCTCAATCCCCAAAGAACCAAACTCGTGTTACACAGCAACCAACAAAGCTACAAAATCTCGGTCGTCCACAACGCCAACACAAACAATCGAACGACACAATGGTAAACGTACTCGTTCTTGGTGCCACTGGCTATATCGGACAGGCTCTCTCCCAATCACTCGTCAGGAGTGGTGACCATCGCGTCTACGGACTGGCCCGAACCCCAGAAAAAGCAAAAGATCTCGCAAAAGAAGAAGTCATTCCAATTTCAGGTTCTATTTCCGACAATAAAGAACTTCTAAACGCCATCGAAACATACCACATCAATGTGATTGTTGATGTTGTTGGTGCAGACCTCCAAGCATCGCAAAACCTCCTCTCGGAAATCAAGAAAATCGGAGCGGCCAGGCTCACTGCTGCCTCGAAAGCAGGCGTTCCAACCTCGAAGCTGGGTTTTGTTTATTGTTCTGGAACGTGGGTACATGGAAGCTCGAATGACCCCGTTAGCGATCTTACGCCTGTTGATGCTTTCAACTCACCAAATCTACCTGCCGAATTAACCTCCTGGCGACCAATCATGGAGAGAGAAGTCCTTGCCTCGTCCAATGCACTTGATGTTATGGTCGTCAGACCCGCTTTGGTGTATGGAAGATCCCATGCCATATGGAACTTGTTTTTTGGGCCAATTTACACTGCTTCTCAGGATGATTCCAAGTCGGTATCACTTGCCGGTGAGCCTGATAGTCGGCCGGGTTTGGTTCACGTGGATGATGTAGCTTCAGGACTTCATGCCGCTATCGAAAATCTACCTCTCATTTCCGGAACTGGGGTGTATCCAGTTTTTGACTTGGTGACGAGCCAGGAAAGCTTGGGAGATATCATGGATTTTGCTGCGAAAACTATCGGTTTCAAGGGAAAGATTGATCTAGTCGGCGCTGGTGATAATTTGTTTGCGAGAGCCATGTCTACCAGTATGAACAACCACCCAGGAAGAGCGAAGCAGATTTTGGGCTGGGAACCAAGAAAAATCGGATTTGTGCAGGGAATGGACGTTTATGCGAAAGCTTTTATGGCATCAAATGTGTAATTATATATATATATATATATATGCGAACTTTTCTCGAACCCCAAATCATACATAATTGAGTTCCATTATACGAGATATTAGAAATTGGTCAATACGAAACCCTCGCTTAGCTTCGTGGCCTCTATGACTTGTGAGGAGCCTTCTTCTTAAGTCTCCAATCCAAGTATTCACACTATTCCATAACCCAGCACACAGTTTTTTTTGAAGTCTGAAACCAGTAGAAGTTTGGAAGTAGCTGAAAGAGCTCTCTCTGTGGTCTACTAATATAACACACTTTCTACGAGCTCATGGAGACGAGCTTTAGCATTAACAAAAGGCTTCATATCACAAACAAAAAAAAACTGGACGCTACCACATTTTAACCATCCAAAAGCTCCTGAGTGGTTGGTCACATGATAGCAAATATGAGATGTGCAGCCACTCTTGGACAAAAGGACAAAGACCCAGTGCATAATTTTTACTTCGTGAGTTACTCAGCGAGATAGAATTCACACAGCTGCCGATAGATCCCCAAGCAGTTTAGTTTCGGCCCGGTGTTAGCCGAATCTACCTCCGTGCCCTTCAACTTATCTCCTTTGTGCAACAAGACTGGTCAAGTAAATTTTTCTTTTTACGAAGGGGTATATCTTTTAGTAAGTGCTTATAATTCTACAAACACCCAAAACTGCGTTTATAGTAAAAGAGGGACATCGCCGCTTCCCGGAGTGTTATCAAAATCTCGCAGCCAATCAACTCTCAATCCCTTCATAGGATTACATCCACCAGAAAACAGTACATCAGGAGTTCAGAAGTCAACAACTAGCAAATACAACCTTTCCTTCAACCTTTCCACAATGCCATTCTCCGATCCACCTTCTACACCCCAACCGTCGATATCTCCTCCTTTATCGGGTCCCCAAACTCGGCAGCCTCTCAAAAGATCATTAGTCAAGTCCGTACCGCTTGTGAAACCACCGGGTTCTTTCAAATTACCGGTCACGGGGTGCCAAAGGAACTCCAAGATGAAGTATTCCACGGAGCCGCTAGGTTTTTTGCTCTAGATATGGAGGAAAAGCAGAAGTGGATAGAAGCAAGAGTATTGGGGCGAGTGGTAGGGGCTATGAAGTAATTAGGGGTCAGACTTTACAAAAGGGAACGTTACCTGATTTGAAGGAGGTGTGTTTTTATACTCTCTTTCCAGCCGAATACTTCAAAAGCTTGTCTTTGGCGATGTAACACTTGAATATGACCCTAATAAAGAATAGGGCTTTTACATCGGCCAAGAAATACCAGCTGAGGATCCCCGTGTTCAAAACGGCGTCTTCCTCATGGGACCAAATCTATGGCCTGACAAATCTGTCATTCCGGAGCATCTATTCCGTCGACCAATGGGGAGATACTATGATCAAATGCTTAGATTAGCATTGACCATACTGGACTTTTTCGCTGCCACGCTTCCATATGGCCCCTTCGTTTTCAAAGAATTCACCTCGAGTGATGTAGTTGCGGCCATTAAGCTCTTACACTACCCGGGAGACAACTTGGAGCTGGAGCCACACTGACTTTGGTGCCATGACACTGTTGTTGCAGGATGAAATTGGTGGCTTGTAAGTGTACGTTGAATCGGCACCGGAAAATGAAAGATGGGTTGATATAAAGCCGAACCGGGATGCTTATGTGGTTAACATTGGAGACATGCTTCAGATGTGGACGAATGGGAGATATAAGAGTGGTTTGCATCGAGTTCTAAGCAGAGGGGGCAAAGACAGATATAGCGTGCCCTTTTTCTTTGATGGTAACGTGGATTGTGTCCTCAGTCCTCTCGATAGTTCACCGGTCAAGGGTGAGCCACTGACTGTTGAGGGTCACATGAAGGAAAGGTTTAAGAGTACGTATGGAAATTGAGAAATTAGTTGAAATGCAAGCTGAATATAACCAATAAGCTAAATTTGAGCTATGAGTGTATGTGGGAGGTAAAGGTATGTACAAAATATCCAGTAAATATAGACAGGTGAAATCGGGATTCTCGAGATCTCCCAGAAGCTCAATGGTATACGAGTCTCCAAACTCATACCCTTAGCCAGCCCGAGTATAGAGTTTGTACTTCAAACTCCAGAATGAACCTAAGTCATGGCAGGAATGTTGATGCTATCTATGGTAAGCACCTTGTTGTCAGCTGACATCTTCAAGTTGGTGTATGTTGTTCCTCCTGAGACCCCGAGCGTTCCAATAAAGGTGCTATCTGCACTTGCAAGAGTGATGGTGGTTTTAAGGTATGTTTGTGCAGCAATAGTAGCAGTGCAACTGTCGTCACACTCGGTTCCAGTTCCCCATCTACTTTTTGTCAGCTCGATCCGCGGAGGGAAAAGAAAACAGTACATACCCTGTCATTGGACCTGACAAACGAGTGAAGTTAGAAAGAGCAGCCCCAGTTTTGTCATTGGTGACAATTCTAGTCAAGGTTAGTGAGAACTAGTTAAAATGAAATAAACCACTAACTGTGTCCAGGTGTCCGAGTTTGTAGCCTTTGTGTACTCGATTCTGATTCTATCTGTGCCCTTTACGGCAGCAGAAGGTCCATCAAGCTGACCAAACCAGCCAAAAAGCGATGCACGAACACACCTGCATTTTGAATTAGCTGACTGACTAACTGATATTCTCATGAAAGGAAAACATACCATTCTCCGGACACAGCCCCGCACCAACTGTTGTCAGGCCAGCTCTCAAAAGTGGTCTGCACAAGGTCCCCAGTTCCATTCGACATGCCCGGCCAGAGGAACAATTCTCCATGCTGAGTTGCTGGTGCGGTGCCGGGGATGAGGGTCGTGACTGCAGAGAGAATGTGGGATTTGGAAGGACCGAGTGAAAGCGCACCACCCCAGCTGTCGCGTTTTTGAACCTTGGTTGGGCTTGGTGCGGCTAAAACACCTGCTGCTAGGAGCGCTGGGAGTATATAAGAAGCAATCATGATGAAAATGTGTGATAATCAATCAATTGATCTGGAAAATATTGTGAAGGGCTTGATGCTAACCAAAGTAAGAGTTGAAATATGCAATGACAAGACGCCAAGAGGATGAAGAGAGTTGTTATAAGCATTTCGAGCCCAGAGATAATTTGACACCAGAAATGCTTATATTAACTGCCGACTGGAGGAATCGATTTCTCCACACGAACCATGCGAAAAGAATTTTAGTTGCGCAAGGTTCAAACATGTTCCTCAAGCGACCCCTGCTCAACGAGAAAGTCCCAATTGCGTTTTCAAGTGCCGTGCAATAGCGCTATCATTGCTCCTCTCTTTTCCTAAAATGAAAGGAAACGGAAAATTCAAGATACTCCGCTGAGTTTCGGGGGGGATGGAGTTTTGCTAAATCCCCTGACCCTTTTGACTAAATCGCCTAATCTAACCAAATTAGGACGTTTTCCGGTCACCAAACTATAAAATCATATATCACTAACCCTTATCCCTAGCCCTGACCCACAACCGATCCCTAACCCTAACTAACCCTAACCTCTAGCCACTGACCCTATCCTCAAAAACCGTGACTATCCCTTTGAATAGAGAATTAGTATTAAGCGCGTACAATAGGAGTGCCTAATCGGGTTAGAGTCAGGCGATTTAGTCAAAAGGGTTAGCTGAAGCCTTTCTTTCCCTGGAGCGCAATGCGATTTGATTGCTCCATTGAGGTTCCCAGAGGACTGGTCCACAGTTGATCGGAAATCAATCGTGACCCGCCATCATTTACCTGGAACGGGGCGAGGGAAATATCGTCCCGGCAATCGGTCCATGCAGCGATCGACCATGGAAGTTGCATCGCATCGAAGTCCTTCGATGTTCTAGACGCTACTCGGTCGAGTACGGGGTATATGAAGTATGAAAGAAGTGTGAGATGCGAAAGGATGTTCTCTAGATATCATGAGTTGGTGTTGGAGTTGGAATATCCTGTCTGGGTCTAGCGCCTCTGAATGCGGGGTATGTTACATCGGGGTTTTCCCCTTTTTCCCTCCACATGGGAGTAATACGAGTCTGGTACACGGGCCACTTATACACCAAAAAACCGGCCTTGAATTTCTCCTACATGGAGCTTCGTCCCCAAAATAAATATCCTCTCCCTATCCATTTTCTGATCACAGGCTATCTCTCGTAACCATTTTCAGGCTGAATTCCTCAAGCATGTCGTCGTTATGAAGTTCCAACTAGCAAATTGTTGTCTTTTTCCTGTTAAGTTTGCAGAGTATGATAGAAGTGTCTTGAAAGCTCTTATCTAGCTCTTAATGTCACTCACACTTTGGTTGTGTTCCTCGTAGCTCCTAGAATACTTTTCTATCACTATATTTTTTGTTTCTTCTTCTTCTTTCCATAGCCGCAACATCCTAATTCATTTTCAGTCAGTCAACTCAAGAGCCTAGTCCAATTGACTACGGGTTTCCAAGATTGGTCCGTAAAGATCCTGGCATGCTGCCGCTCGGGTTCTGGAAGTACCAGCTTAAGGGGCGTGACCACATATAAAGCGAAAGATTTCGCCAATTTGACATTCTTTTCAGGTTGTCATGCACAAATACTCGTCCATTCTCGACCAAGACTCGACTTCCAAAACAATCACCATGCCAGATTTCATGCTAAAAACTCATCTCACAATCCCCAACCCCGCTTTTAGCAAAGCCGACTGGTTTGCCACTGACCAAAAGCTCCGCTGCATGCTCTTGAGCATTATCCACTCCACGGAGCTCAAGGATCTCCCTTCTTGGGATGAAATGGTGTTTTATCCTAATGTGACCGGGTTCGATTATTCCGAAGAACTGAATCGCTACTCCATGTCCATAACAATGCCTTTTTTAAGGAACCGCAAACGTACAATAAACGAAAAGTCTCTCCAGGCAGATTTTCCTACGGAATTACATGATGAGTCTGCGTCTGAGCCCGGCTTCTTACATTCGTGTAGCTCTGTGGTGGAATGATAACATGACAGACTTCAAGCCCGCCCTCCATGGACAACGGTGCCACTTGGTTGTGAAATTTCCTTGGAGTTAGCTCAACAGAATTGGAAAGGGGTTGTCGAGCTTCTGAAGAAGGCAACAGATGGGGGATTTTCAAAGGACGGAGAGGAAATGTTACCGCAGGCAACAACGAGGATTGTGGAATTTCGCTCAAATTATTCTGCAGTCCTGAATAGTAGTCTGCACATGAATGACGACACTTGACTTGCTAGATTGCTGGCTACCGAACTCCAATGCAACAATTTTCATTCCCATTTTTCGTTTGTGTGATTTTCGGCATTCTCAGCGAGAAAACGTGAGTAGAATAGATAAATTTAGAGCATATCGCGAGAAACAAGTGTTATGTTATTAGCTGAAAGATATCTCGTCCAAATGTTCTCTTCGGGTTCTTTCAAAATGGGTGTCTTGGCTTTTATTGTGATCCCAAGAAAATTCCGTTATCGAATGCCATGCTCGCAAGGATTCATACTTAACTTCCCAATGATTTTTGAGAAAACTGCATCGTAATAACTAGTTATGATCATTGGGTAATTTCTCGGCGTAGCGTTTCAAGAGGCATTGTTGTTTACTGTCCTGAATGCAAGCAGTGGTAATGTAAGTACGATATGACTTCGCCCCAGTATTATGTTATCAAAGATTCATGTTACTCTATGAATTTAGCAGAATAGAGCTGTTGATGAACTACTTGGGACAAATGAACTGATCAGACATCGTGGTGTACTCACCATGAAACGCATACGACGAAGCTCCCATGTGGGAGCTCGTTTATAATGAGCTGGTTCACCATGGGGCTATGAGGTTTACCCCCACACAGGATCCAAGAACAGATTGAAAGGGGAACAATTTGTGCATTTAGGTATTACATAAATCATTCTGAGTAAATGCTAAGCTCAAACAGCTGGGCAAAGGTAAACACGTGTACTCTCAAAAAATCGGGCTATTTGCAGGTAACCTACAAATAGCTGCGACACTATAGGTAGGTACACCCAAACCAAACGGCATGATACTTCACTACCTGAAACAATAAACTTAATTATAGAACTGGTTTGGGTCTTCTTTTTCTCTCGAAGTTTTCTGAATGACTTCTGTGAGATTTCTTTTGGGACTTGTGGTATAATAGTATCTCGTAGGTGTACGGAAACGATGACATGAATTCTATCTCACAGGTACTCTCAGCTAATAGTATAACCAGAAAACATACGTACAGAAAATCTCTTCCAGCAGTTGTAGCTTTTATTTAGTTGCTAGTAGTGGATCTAATATAACAACGACAGACCATTCTTTCCCCGATATGGATAGTGGAGTATTGACTCAAAAGTTTGCTTCCGTTGAAAGGCATAACTCAATCCTGATCCAATTTTTTATTAGAGGTCGCATAGTTTTTAAGAAATCGCATGCATTCAAATTTTCAGGTTGTGATAACTGGTGGTTGTTCCAAGCTTTCATTCTTTCACGTGGTTGGGAGAAGTGATATACACACCGTACTTATGTCTAATTCTTTGCGAGTAAGCTTCCAGTAAGCTGCAAGTAAGCTCCAAGCAAGTTGCTATTAAGTTGCTAAAAGTCTTAGCCACCTAACTGCTTCAAAGCCAGTCACGTGCCGTCTACCTCTCAATTCCCTCTTTTGGACGTGGGGTGGTGGGGGTAAGGCGGTGAAATGCCTGTTGTGTGTTATCATTTTATACTGGTGAATCGGTAATCACTTGTCTTGGATTATTGTAGAAGCTGCGGAATTAAGATACTAGGCAGAAAATCGCAAACCGCAATTCATCGGCGAAAAGGCGGGATTGGAAATAGAAATTGCCTCGTTTACTGGCAGTCAAACTTAACAGCGTCTTGATTAAATGGCCGTGAAAGGCTGAAGAATGTCTTCGCCCAACAACGGAAGCTTCACCTGTGGCAACGAAACTTTGACATCCAACCTTCTACTCTACCTATTATCATTTCAATATGACGTGCTCCAAATCATCGCTTTTTGCGAGTCAAAATAGGAATGTCACTCTTGTGGGCCTTGAGTTACTATCCTTAAAGTTTGAACTGACAGTCATGGTTTTATATTGGCTTCTTACGCCAGAGGCTTGAGATATTTGAGGGGGAAATGTGGTTTTGAGGATTTCGACCAGCTGGCCACGTTTTGGGTCAAATTAGGAGAATGTGTCTGACATTATAAAAACATATGTAGCACAGAATGCCGATAGGCAAGTTTTCAACGAAGGTTACTTACCATAGCATCACCGAATGATTTCATTGTTCTATCTATCATCGAAGAAGTACCTTCTTAGGAGGAGCTTGAGCGTCATAAAAGAACCAGCTTTAATGCTCCAGAATTCACTGGAAATTTGAGTTTCGTAACAGCTCTCAACCGATGTGGTTGTCAGAGAGTTGATATGATGATGTCTACTAAAACATTAATACTTCACTGTTTATTTTCCTGCTGAAGAACTATAATGTCCTAGAAAGAGTGCCAGAATTAGATTTTGAGAAAGACTTGGGATGGTTATGTATGTACGATGACCTGTAACCTTGTCTGAGTAATTCAAATCTCTAGGACACTTCGAATAATCCATTTATCTAAAGCTAGATATAAGAGCTCCCAAGCCAAGTCTGTTACTTCAGCTGCTTGTTATATAGCCAAAGAAGTCTATTATACTCTTTCAGTAGTAAACTTGAATTCCCAGAAGATTTTTTTTTATTGAAACTAGTAACCTAATCCCTAGATCTTAATTCTCTGAAACAGTTCGAGTAAAGGTTTCCAAAGGCTGAAGATTCGATGGCTTATAATTGGAAATAAATACTAGTTGGAGATTTAGTAACTAGTTTCTTTTGACTGGATTCTATGTCTCTAAATTTTTAGTAGAATCGAATATGTTAAAAGAACTTGAGAGAATCAGGAAATTGTGATTCTTCGTCACTTTAAAATATATTTTGCCAAGACTTTTGTAATAACTAAGTTTTTTGATAAAAGACTAAAATACTAAAATACTGTAGATGTTCAGTTTTTAATATTCTACTACCTAGTTAGTGTATACTATTAAGTAATCTCTCAAAATTACCAAGGAATTCCATGGCACGTTCACGTGACTTGTCGCAAGAAAGGTGACCTGTTTTCTAATAACACACATGAGATAGCAAAGATGTAAACATTATATAATAGAAAATGCGAGTTAGCATAAATCTAGCAGTTTTCAGGTTTGAAAATGAAATGATTCACCTCGTGATTGGCCCCTTTCAAACTCGCTTGAAATACTAACTACACTTCACCACTACTACGTTCCACTTGGCGATAAAAACGCCTGCTGAGCATACTAGTCATAAAACATTAAATTCATCGTCATTGCTTAGAATGTGAGTCTCTAGTGCTACGAACTTCTATCAAATTTCGTAGCCCAGGCCGTTCAAAAAACCAAGAATATTAATTCTCTTCCAGGCAACCATTACCTCCAACCTCGTTTGCGCTAGCCTCCTTACGGTTGCTGGAAGGTTGCCGTTGTTCTAATTGGTCGGACTCTGATGTGAATGGCACAACTACGCATTGAATTTACCAATGAATTGATGAGTGAATAACACAAATCGGGTTAAAATTCTTCCAATTCCGACTGAAGGTCCTTAAGTTCCCCGCATAAACTCCTCTTTCTTTTCACCTTTGAAGCCACGGGCAACACCACGATATAGTGTGAGCTCTCTGAGCCCCCTCTTCTCTCTTTTTCTTCAACGTAATACGCAACCATGTCTTCAACAACCTGGGCCCAACAATCCACCCACCCCTTCAAGCCCTCCCCCAGCGCCTCCCTACTATCGCACTTCAAATGCGCAGTTCTCAACCTCGTCTTCAGCACCGACTTCCTCTCCGATAACCCTCGCTCCCACGCATTCGGCTACTTCGAGCACATAGAAATTGAATCCAACGAACACACCTACTTCGACACCGAAGAGACCGTCCCACAATGGGTTATTGACCGTCTAAGTGGCGCGAGATACCTCCATGTTGAGATCGATTCCTCGCAGACTGCCAATGGTCGACTGGTAGGAAGAAGGGTGAGCCCCGCGGGCAAGTCGATTTTTCAGATTCAAGTCAGGGCAAGCATCAGGAACGAGAAACGCGAGGTGGGGCTAGATAAGAGCGAGGGGCCTGTGTATTGGACGTTGGTCGTGCAGTTCGATTTGGAGCACAACAGCAGTGTTTGTGGAATGATTGGAAATTGGACCTGGGTTATTAGGCTATTGAGAGATGCCGTTGCTGGTGGGTTTCGAGAGGATGGCGGTCCAGCTGGTGGAAAGAGACGGGCAACTCCTCATGTAAGTATTGCTGTTAGACGTGCTTCGAGGAGACCAAACTAATTTTTTGTTATAGTATATGGTTGGTACCCTGTGGATCACCACTGACAAGACCGGGATACCGGCAGAACCAACAACTTGAAACGAATGGCAATCACAAGTCTCCCACCACAAATCGACTCTTAAGAAGCGAAGACCTCTGAAGAGGAACAACATGAGTTGACTTGGCCAAAGAGGGATCAGTTGGAGGCAACGACGAGGAGAATGAATCTGGCAAAGGTCGGTTCCCCGTTGGCCGGTTGGTGATAAGACTTGCGTTGAATTGAAAACAAGGGAGTGATTGGCCTCTGCTGGGTTATCTTGTTGTGTGGTTGGACTCTGGCTTGAATTTGGGAATAATAAATACAACGGAGAAGCCGTAGGAGAAATGAATACACTTCAAACTCCTTATAAACCACAGCACACTGATTGTACTCGGTCAATAGATACATCAAGGAGGTGCCGAAATGGTGTCACAAAGTTTGTATTTGACTTAACAGAATACCTGAAAGGAAGGATGTTATAAGCTGAAACCCAGATACCCTCAAGTTGAACCCCAGAAACACCCGGAACCATCTGTCCCCGACTTTACAAGCCACTCTTTGATTGCTACTATAGACAAAAGATATACAAGCCCTAAAAAGGATCAACCACAAACAATAGAAACAGCACCATAGTTGAAATCTGGCGGCGAAATACAGCCAACCTTGTTCCCAACAGCAACACCGTCATAGGGGAACCCATGATATTGGTTCTGGGCAACAACACCGCAACCATTCAAGCGATAAATCTGCACATAGCATCCAGCTGTGCCAGTCTTGGGGGCACCCGTCAAAACAGCACTGATTGCTCCGGCAGAAGGAAGGTTGACAATGGTGCATTGATTTTCAGCGATGTTGATCAATTTGGTCGTTCCGGCACTACCAGTGGCAGGTGGTGTTCCGGCGTCTGTGCAGGTATATGGACCGGAATAAACTGTAATTTGAGTGCTTGCTGCTAATAAATCAGTTTTCAGTTATTTTTTGGGGTTCTTGCATCACTAACCTGGTCCTCCGGTGGGTTTTGCTCTTGGATTGAGGGTTTCTGGGACAATCATGGCTGTCGAGACAGCTGCGAGGGCGAGGAATGTAGAGATGATATTCTGGGTCTTTGTTAACAAGCGAGGCCTTAAGGTTGTTGGGGGAAGAACTTACAAGAGACAACATTTTGAAATATTGGAAGATTGTTGATTGAGTTGAACTGTCGATGCGAGGTAGATAATGTCTTGCTGATGATTATTTGAGAGGAGGAACATTGCGTCTTATACCCACAAAGTACTTAGAATAGTAGAGCATCACATGCTCTCTCGTGAAAGTCAGAAAATAGTGCAAGAATAGGCCACAAAAGGCCTCGACCATTCTCCGTCCTGGTGGTTACCTAGTGGCAACCCGACTGTCAACGAAACGGGAAGCCAAAGTAACAGGTTTGCACGAGCATGTTGACTTTTGATGTTGCGGGAGATACGAGCGTCTGTTCGAGATCATGATATCAGGCCTAGACTAACAATGGAAGCTAAGCTTTGGTCCACCAAACTCAAGCTCCACCAAATAAGCCCCCGCCCGTCAGCGAGAAGAGAAAGCCGTCAAAGTACTGGTAGAAACTTCCGCAGTGGTTGCCATTGATGCCTGAAAATTGGGGGAAAGTTTTGACTTGCACTGCATTGGCTAGGTGGGTTGTCTCCAAGTGGTTGAGCTAAGTCGCCGAGTCGAAGCCACAACTCTCGAGCTTCAATCTTTGTTTTCCCAAAGTCCTGCAAGCCCTACGAGGATTGTATACCAGGTCCGCATTTAGCCACCGGACGGGAGGGAAGAAAGAACACGAGATGCTTTCTATTGATGCGCAAGAGCATATTGACACCATGGAGCATCCCGTCCGGCCCAGCTAAGTCGTACAATAGTGACTCGTACTCATGAGAAAGCACCTTCCGGGAACGACATGCAAACACCATTTGATCGCCCGAGTCTCAAACTCAAAAGCCAACTTGGATCATCAAACTCCCATGATACTCCAACAGAAGCCGTCATCCTCTTCGTGGTGCGCATAAAGCACAACATCACGATGAGAAAGGTGGGCGCGAAACTTAGAATTGAACATAAAGCCCAAATACTAGACCGTCAGAAGACGTACTGACAATGGTCGAAGATGCTGGATCAATGGTCTTGAATCCGAGCTAACCATGTCATAGACCTAAGTAGAAATAAATGATCAGTAGTAACGTAGAAGCTTTGATTGCACTTATTGAACCCGCAAGTTCACCAATTGAGGAGCAAGGTTTTATTTTCGTTGTATTGGTTTGAAGAAGTAGTGATCGATCGTCTCGTATGTCATTAAATTCGATGGCAAAAAAGTCGAGTCGATCACTAAAGCTTGTCAGTTATGTTGTGCCCGGTTTCTAGGTATGAAGGGAGAATTAAAAAAAACAGGGCCACAGAGCTCTCCGCGCTAATTTACAAGTTAATAACCGTGACGCCATTGGGTATCAATCCATCTAATCCGTACGCCTTCATGATCGACCACCCCCGACTACACTCAACCACAGCGCAAAGTGCTATGGCTACAGGGCAATCTCAAATGACAGCACCAAACCACCACTGAGCGAGAAATTTATACACAGGGAGGGGGGACGAGCCTATCAATCCTGAATAGGACCAACGATTTCTTCGTGCACATAGGCCAAATGCGAACGCTGAAGTTCAAATGAACTGTAGTTGCCCGCTAATATGCACCCAAGGATGCTCGCCTTCGCACGATTTTCAGAACCTTTTAAATCTGCCATCTTTTGCTGTAGATCTCTGTAGCAGTTCGAGAAGCATTGCAGAATTGTATTCGTATTCGAGGCACCACCAGAGATGTCGTTGTCTGATCTGTTGGGGTCGATAATCGAGAATTTTTCCATGGCTTTATTATTTGTTGTTCGGTAGGCAATGTTTCGGACTTGGGACTAATATCTGTTAGCATGGGACAAATTGGAGAAAGCTGAATTTGAAACATACCTTTGCAACATACGCCGGAGGCTTCAATGAAATGGCCGTGGTGCTGACATTGAATCGGTTGCCGTACAGGTCAAAAAACTCCATCAAGATCTCACCAAGGTGATGTTCTGCAACCATGCTTCTGCTCTGAACCTGTGGCATATGTTGAAGGAGACTTACAACAAGACAGATAACAGAGAAGCCACCAATACCTCCATGCTGAGGCTCGTTGAGGCTTCTCATTGCCAAGATGTGTTTGATGACGGTCACTAAGATAGGCATTGCGGGGAACTCGGCCTTCCACTCTTGGAAAGTTTTGTTGGCAATTAATCCGGTATCGTTTTCGAAGGAAACATCCACTCTGAGCCCTGTAAGCCTATCCTGGTACTTGACAATAGGAACTTTAGCTCTGGCAATCGTCTGAACAGAACCTTCAATGGCGGTCTTCGATTTACCCAGGAATGCTGCGAAGTTATACAAGAACTTCTTCATGTTGCCCCCATTAGGGTTACCAGTCTGCATAAATTTATTGGAAACACAAACCAGATCCATATCAGAAGTGGGAAGATATAAACCAGCGGGGAAAGATCCAAAGGGTAAAATTTCGAAACCGTGAAACTCTCTATGAACAGCGGAACGCAGGTTCTCGACGAGCTGGGCACGAATGGTCTGCTCGAATGCGCGAGGTTTGACGTAGTGGTAGAAGTCCATGACTTCTTTATGCAGCCTAGACAAGGTAAGAATGTGAGTAAACAAGGTGTTGGAGCGATGCAGACTTACCACAGTCCCATGTTGGCAGTGTTGGAATGATCTATCCCGGCGGAAACCCATGGCGTACCAGTAGAATTGCGTTCAACCTGCCATTTTCTATCAATTCTGCCATCAGATGGAGCCTTCCTCTTGTTGCTGGAGTCGTAAATTTTTGGGGGACCGTTGAGAGGGCCTTTGATCTCATCTCTGATAGTTCGCTTACGGTTACCCAAAGCAGGGTCCGAAGTCAAATCAATGAACTCTTTTGGTTCGCTCGTTGTCGACAAAGCAGGCTTGCTAGGTAGAGCAGGCTCAGTTGGGAGAGGTGGAGATGAAGGTAGCGGAGGCTGGACCTCTCTCTGCCGAGGACCAGTTGGAGCACCTTTGGGTGGAATACCGTATGATCCTACCCTGGAAGTTTGGTTATCATCAATCTTCATGTCGTCGTCTCCAAAATCGAAGGAAATGAAATCATCAGTTTCAGCTTCGGCTTTTTTGACGCTATCCGCGCCATCAGTGTTACGAGCCTTTCGGATCAACTTGACCACATCCTTTTTCTTACGCTGAGACTCATCTGGGGGTGGCAGAGCGGTATATGGATCCGGGTTGGACCATCGAGGGACACTATCGCCATCTGCAGCTTTGCTGGCTATGCGAGCTTGCTTTTTCTTGGGCTGCTCAGACTCCATTTCATCTTCAGAGACACTCATATCGGCTTCGTCACTGTCTGAGAGATCACCAAGAGCCTTGAATCTGGTACCATTATTGGCGTCTTCGTCAATGCCTTGCATCAGCTCTGGAGTAGGAGCACGATTGGTTTGGAGGAAGGCTCGCTCCGAGGCACGTCGGATACCACCTCGACCGCGAGCGCCACCACGGCCACGACCAGCGCGTTCATTTCTGGGGAGGGGGCGGCGATGGCTCTCTTGTGGTCTGTTCCTATCCATGTTATCCGCAGGATACATCGAACGAGGTGGAGGAGGAGGAGAACGGGGTCGGTAATTGTCGGTTCGACTATAGTCAACGCCCGGTGGCGCATCATATCGAAAGGTGAAGTTGTCTTCGCGACGGTCATCCCGAGGCGGAGGGCGGTCATCTCGAGGGCGGTATGTATTGTAGCTATTGGATCTTGGTGGAGAACGAGAGCGCCTATTGTAAGAGGGTCTAGAGTCGTAGTCATTATTATATCCATTGCCACGACCACTATCACCGCGGAATTGATATTGTGGAGGGGGTCTGCGATTATCATCCTGACGATAGTAGCTTGTGTCTTGAGGACGGTAAGAATCGCCATGATGAGCATTGTGAGCGCTGCGAGGTGATGAGGGTTGGAAGGAAGGCCTAGGAGGCAATCCTGGTGGGAGGGGTGGTTGCCGCGACATGATGCGCGTTGTGTTATGGCGTTTTGCGATGGTTGAAATGACGATGCGATTTGGAGGTGCGATCTGGAGGAGAAAGAAAGTGGAGGAAATGTTTTGTGCTCAAAAAGCTCCATACCTTTTTGGGATTAGCGTAGGAATCACGTGAGGATAAATTTCCCCTCTTTATTGCTTCAGGCTCCAAATTACATTCACCACCATCACACTGGAAATATGATTGACCATCCTCAATTCTGTTACATCAGTGCTTGTTTACCCCCATTATCTGCAGGTGTTCTGTTATAGTTGCAGTTGAGTTGCTACTTTTGTGTGAGGTTCATGACAAGCTACCTAACAAATCAATGTCAATAGCAACTTCAGCATCCTAACCTTACTCCTTCAAAATCAATATCCCCTAAACCTCCACATTTCTTCGCTGTTATATTTGGTTCCTCGTTGTTGCAGTATCGATATCTTGTGGAAAATAGTTCCTGCTTTTGGGGTTTATATGGTCCGTATTGAAAGCACACCTGTGCTTGCCATAATATGTGGTCATTTCAGAAGGTGGTTATTGGTACTCTTGGGGCTTCAGTACAACCGTACTAGTAGTTCAAAAGTCACCTGCAGCAAGTGCAGAAATGCCATTAAGATTTCTTCAGTTAGACAAAACAGAAAACTCTTCTTGCATTATGTGTGCTGGGATGGATTCATGGTACATGTGGGCAAAGTCCTGCGTACGGAATCAAGAAAAAGCCTGTGATCTCCTGTTCAGCTAGGAATTGGCCAATGACCAAGTACTTATCGAGCCACCCAACAGCTGATCTTCCAAACCCCAGGGAAAATCTCCTGGCTAGCCTCAAATGCACGTTCAGACAGATCATATGTTCGAATGGCCTACGCTGACGAGTATCTCGGCTGCCGGATGTATTGGGAAGGTCAGCTTCGGGGGAGATTCCATGGCAAACCAAAACCAGCACTTTGTGCTGAAATTGAAAAGAGAAAACCGAGCGACATCGCACCCGTATTCATCAGTCAAGTCGAAAATCCAAGTCATGCCATGCGCAAAACTGCAGGACGGGCAAGGGGTTGGCGCACTTTCTCCATACATTCCATGCCACAGCAATCAGGTTAAATCCCACAGTGTAACGTTTATAACAGCCTCCTATTCCCGGCTAAAATTTGGCTTCCCGAAGCTCTGTGCATATTACATGAGAGCATCAAATCACGCAGAAGTTGAGCTTTTCATTTAAGCTCTCCTGCCAGACATTCTTGTCGTGTTTTTGGTGCGAGTACTAACAAAATGTTTCGTTCCACGAGTTTGCAACAGGCAGTCCTTGCTCTGTTCCTCTTCCAATTTGTAGCAGTGGCCCCAACTGTCAATCTCAACAAGAAAGGTATGTGACACCAGGCACATACTGCCTGGAGATCGTTTGCCATCCAGCTAATTGAAACTATCAGATTACCCCGACTCGTTACCCGTAACTGTTGAACCAGGAGATCAATACTACGAATGTGGCGAGTTTCCAGGAGGTCTAGCATCAACAGATGTCTCCCCTGATGCATATTTCAAGTATGCCCACGATACACCTCTCGAGGTCTCTTGCTGGGAGTTGGACAACACTGGGGAGTTGTACCTGAAGACCGTCGAGGACAATTGTTTCATAAGAGAGTATTACATCTACTACAACGAGACACTGGACATCACATATGAAACGGCCTTGCCACGATGCAGACCACATCGCCCATTTCAAGCCTGGTGGGGACATCCCGGAGAGCCAACAATTGGGGGGTCAATTGATACTGATATGGGCGCATGCTATCATTGCCCGGATCAAGACTGTGAATTTTCTCCAGTAGATTACCTGATGCTACACGTATACTGCTGGTTAAATGGAACCACTGTCAATGGAACCAAGTCAGTACCAAATGCAAGTTAGCCAATATGTCTTGTACTAATGAATTCGAATAGTCAATGGTGGCGACATGCACACAGAAGCGACGATTACGACAAGTGTTATGTCCCAGCAATCGTCTTCGACAGACTTGATTACAGTATGTATCGTCAGCATGGGAATTTTATAAGAAATTTGAGGGCTGACATCATCATAGATGAGACAGGATCGGGCGGGACATGTCCAGACTGGGATCAGCCAACGGAAGAACCCGAGTAATCGCGAGAGTTAGAACAAGCTTTGGTGTATGGGGTGAGAGTTTGAACTTGGCAAGTGCCAATTGCAGTGTCATATCATGAAACGAGATCAATTTTCAAAATTGATTTGAACGTTGTGTTGTTTTCACCTGATGAGGCTCCGTGTCAGACGCGCCAATCGTACATTCACAGGTGATATACCAGTTCTAAGAAAATTTAGCATGCGCGAATGAGTTCTTGGCCCAGCGGCCAACCGATACGATGAGTGAGATTTATTTGCGTTTGTTAAGTTCTAAACTTTGGGTTCGAGGAGCCAGCTACTCTTTTGAAATTCCTTCTCCGTTTTCCTGGTGTTTTCATTGTGTGGGTTGTATTCAAGCTCACCAATCCTGTTGCGACTGTACTTTCTAATGAACAAAAAAGTGTAATGTAATTGCCCTGGATTTTGGGAAAGCCATTTGTATGATTGCCATTTTGTTGCACCAGTTGTTTGGGGCCTGAGAGGGGTCGGTCTTTAGAGGCCCTCCTGTTAGATTTTACGATGGTTTTCAGCAACCCTTCTGAACCTGACACTGGACTGGCTAGCTTTAAGCTTATTAGATTGCAATGGCCTCAATCTCGGCGCTTCCTACTTATCCTTGGTTAGAAATCAGCCCTATTCTAACTTGTGGAGACTCAGCCTCTATGACCAGATCTTCAGCAACCTCTAAACAGTTGAGCCGATACGAAGCTTCCTTTTAGGATCGTGGTCCCAGTCTGTAGCTTTTTAATCACTCTAAAATGTGTAGCTTTCTGCTATTTCCGACATGCTTAACATTCGTTCTTCTAATTATATAGCGGAGAAGAGGCGTAGGCTGCTATGTGTAGGCCGCAGTACCAATTGTGCTATCTTATCTTTGGGGGTCTTATTGGCTCTGGTGGAGTTTGTTAACCACGGAGCATCGTAACTAACTCTTAGATATTCCTTCCCATCCAATGTTTTTTCTCCACACCTTAGTCAAGGCTTTAGCCATTACGATCATTTTTTCCCTCTTTCTGGTTATTTGATTTTAGGCCTACTGTTTTCCACTTTAAAGTTAATCATTTTACTTTGTTTTATAAGGAATTCTCGTTATCTCTATTTTTATAACCTAAATTTCTATCCTGTACTTCACTATGCACGTTTTTGGGTCACTGCTCTGGTCAGCTTCTGCTGCCCTGGAATTCTAAGTAGAAAGCTATTACGGAAACTATAACATAACAAAAATTTCTCCTACTGGCACAGCTCTAATTTCTTCCAAGAGCAGCTCGTCGCCTTTTCCCGGAACACATGGGAACTAGAACGCCACGAACTGTTCTAGTACCTCTACAACTCAACTTCTAGTCACAGCTACTCTGATATACTCGGAGTCTGTCCCAACTGTAACATCTCTTTCAGTCGTATACTGGGATAAAAACACAACTGGTTACTATCTTTTGACTCTAAAGGATAGCTAGAATCCCTATTATGCGGAGGACGGCATCGTAGGTATGATCAAGTTCAAAACATATGTTTCGCTTCCCACTAATCAACCCTGTATAAGATACCAGCCAACCAGCAGGGAATACTCGCTTTGGAGCACTCTGATCACGTACAATTTGTCGAATGTCCCTCGAACAACACCCTGGTCATCAACTTCGACAGCAAAGGTGCTGTTGATTACGCACTTCAAAGCTGGCCTCCCAACAGTACCGAGTTTACCTTGATCAATAACGTAGAAGATTGTGGAACTAGTGGGGAAAGAGATTTCTTTATAGTTAATAGCTTCAAGCTACGAGAAAACACATTCTCTTTCGTTGCAACTGGTCGAAGCACTGATTGCTTGGAAGCTGCCATTTACATAAGTCCATAGAGCGAGTCTTAGTATTGAAAGGATGAACCTCTATCCATGTAGCTCCCAATGACCAAAATTTGGCATCGACCGCTCTCATGACCGCACCTTGTGTTCGCTTAAGGAAGGAGAAGTGGTTACCAAGAAAGATTCCTTCCCATTGCCTCTTGAAGGGGACCTCGCGTTCCCTCTATTCCAGGTAGAACACCAACTTTGCTCCGAAAATAACATATACCCTAGAGGTTGTGTCCATTGATGAGCCCCTTGCACATGACAGAAATGATCTACCCCCAAATTAAGGAAGCACCGTAGATGACTTACCGTGCCCAGCTATTTTATAATTCAGCATGAGGGACAAGTGCCATCAACGAAGGGTAATGGAGATAAAAATCTTGTTTGGACTACGCCTGGGGAGACTCTTACCCACTTCCAAACTTACCAACTCGAGACCTCGGATCCATGACTGGAATTGATGAGTTCAAAGGAGACTTTCTCGATCCACGATGGGAATGGAATCACAATCCGGAAAACACCAAATGGCAACTTTTGGATTCCTTACGTCTTTGGATTGCAAAGGATCATCGGTCCTCAATCTACCGCCACCATTGTCCTTGACATCAGCAGTATGACGGATGGAGACCGAGCAGGTCTTGCTCTACTAGGAGATTCCTCCGCCTCCATTGGTGTATATCAGGACGCGAGCGTTTTCAATGTCATCGTCATCCGAAATCTCACCATGGAGCAAGGAACCTGAGAAGCAACAAACATCGACATAGAAGATGGAAGTGTCGTGATTTCGGGAAATAAGATTTGGCTTCGTGTCTCTGCGGATATCAGTCCAAATTCCAACGAGAACAGGATCTTCTCTTACAGCCTCGATGGGACGAATTTCATTACTTTGGGGTCACCAGTTTCCATGGTCAAGAGCTGGCAGTTCTTTATAGGGTATCGATTTGGGATTTTTAATTATGTTTCGAAGGATTTGGGTGGATTTGTTGATATCAGTAGTTTTAAGAGCAGTTCACCTTGAGAAATGTCGTTTTCATGGAGTATTTCTTTGAATTGGGGGAGGAGATGCTGTCAATAAGGGATTTCATATCCGTATAATGAGCAATCAAAAGACCGCAATCATTGTCGGTCGTTCAGTCAGAACCTGTACGTAGCAACTTATAGAAAAAAGTAAGTAAATCTAATACTTACTTTCATTATTTAAGTTTATTTACCCTCCTAGCTACTAAAGACTATTCAACCGCTTGCTACGCTCAATATGATAAGAACAGTTACATGAAGTTCAAGTGGACTTATTTCTGTAAGTTAGACACTACTTCTAGATAGCTCTTGACGCCTTGGATTTTAGGCGACAAACCCCTGAAGCTCCCCGCCACCTTGAGTTTTGGTGGGCACCTAAGAACCAATTTTCTTTCACAGCACACTTATTTACGATTTGAACTCTCTTGCTCTATGGTGTTACGTAACGCATCAATTTAGCTCCCTGAGATTCGCGATACATACATGACCGTTTATTCTATTGCCCAAATTCACAGCCAATTGATTGCATCCGCTTCCACGGGCCTCACGCATCACGAGGTAAATCACTCAGTACAGAACGCATTCTATTCTTTACAATTATCTCCAGTAATTTGGATCCTTCTTCCGTACGCCAATATTAATTACCAAAATTACCAATCCTTCTATCCCTCCCAAACATTCTCACACATCCCACATCCCACTCACCAGTTCAGATCTCATTGTAAAAACGTATCACACCTACCTAGTCCCCCTCCGTAAACCCCAAGTAGCATATTTATTTAGTTCTCTCGTTTTACTTCCGAGACTCGTTACTTGTAATCTATGCCATTCTCAGAAATTAGAGCACAGACTCTCTTGTCATTGAAATATGACGACTTGTCTCAACAGGGAAAGAGATTTGGTCAGTTTCATCGTTGTCTGGTGGTGGTAGTGGTGTTCTGATCGCTTCTTCCAATATTTCTTCAGCCGAAGGCGTTTGTTTGACTTTCCCCTCTGAGTTCCTTATTTCTGAAGTTCGTGTTGTTGGTAGTGGTATTATTGCTGCCTTTGCCAATGGGGTTTCAGGAGAAGAAAGTTGCTTGGGGTTTTCGTCTTGTGTTTCTGTTTTCGGAGTTGGTGCTGGTGTTTCTATTGTGTGGTTCTTTAGTCGAAGAGGTAGGGTTATTAGGGTACTGATATCTTTTTGGGAGTTCCTCCATTCTTCTTCCGTTTTTTCATCGAGGCTCCGTAGTTTTACCGGGCTTTCTGTTCTTGTTGGTGGCGAAGGTGGAGGTGTTGAATAGGGTGTTGGTGGTGGAGCGAAGTACGATTGATTTTCCCTTATCGTGCGTAATTTAACCCTTTTTTGCCTCGGAATTGGTTCTCCTAGTTTGATGGCTGAAATTATGGGGGATGTGAATGTGGGAGAAGAGGGTAAAAGTGCTAGATGTAGTGCTATCGGTTCTGCCATTGAAGTAATTCGTTGCCTGGATGGTTTGGCCAGTCTCACTTTTCCATTGACTCTTCGGTCTTGACGTGGTTTTCCTCTGCGGGCTGGGTGTACGGTTGATGACGGTGTTGGTGCTCGTGACAAAACCACGAGTAAAGGAAGAGGAGGAGTAACTGGTCTTCTCTCTTCATGCTCTTTTGGCTCTGCCCAAAGTCCTCCATATCGGTTCTCCGGTCTCGTGTCTCCCGTTAGTGGTGCGACTCTTATCCGCATTCTTGGTGGTGGTCCAATCTTCGCTTGCACATGTCGTGTAATCACCCTCTCCAGACTCACGCGCTCAGAAGGGAGTCTGATAACTCTCATCTCGTCTGTCACGCCAACTCTCGATTTCGATCGAGCTTTTTCCAATTGATTTTCTCTGATTTTCGATAACCTCTCCATCTCGGCATTGACTTTTTGTTGGCGAATTTTTCGCTTGTGTTTTCGTATTTTGTAACAAACAACTATAATTCCCACCCAAATATTAGTGCTCCTTGCTGCACCGGTAATTGTGGAATTGGGGGTGTGACTGGCTTTGAAATGGGCGGGAAAATGGAGAGTAGAGGGTAGAGCGTGGGAAGGAGGATACATACAAGATATCAAAACAACAAGACTCATAAGTCCAAATGATAGAACGAAGATAGTTCCAGTTGTCCAAGGTGAGTTACTCGACTTTTGTAGGGTGACATAGCTTGATTGAATCTTGTTCAGACGACGGGGGAGAATCGTTGGAGCCATCGTTCCGAATGAGGAACTGTTTCGATGTTCGGGGGAATGTTGGTTTTAGTGGTTTCTGAGAAGGAATTGAAGTTAGTGCTGTGGGGGTTGAGAGAGAGAGAAAAAGTCGATAAAGTTAGTTACTTCGCCTCTCGTCCCCCTGATGTCTTATTTCTCTATATATATAAAAAAGAAGAGAAGCGGAAGGAGGATTTGGGAGTTATGATTACTTGTTTTGTGTTTGGATTATGATGGAGTAACTAGTGGTACAACCAAGCTAATTTGCCGAGCTAATTGTTTCGTCACTTTTAGTTAATACACTAATTGCGGCACCAATCCTGAGCAGTATTGAAACGTCAGAAATTCAATCTACTTCTTTTCGCTCCCCTCTCTAACCTAGCTCAGAGACTAGAAGATATGAGGTTTATTCCGGTTTTTAACATTTTGCCACAGGAGAGCTTCGCAACTTCAATTTTGGCCTGAAATGGCTGGGAATCAATTTGGAACCATCCAAATTGCCAGAAGAATAATGAACACTAAGCATAACTTTACCAATTGGCTTTGAGATACGAATTCCATGTCATTGTGGACTGAAAAGGAAGCCACACCAAATTAAGCGAAGAGAACGAGAGCTGTCACCTGACATGACCCTTTGCTTTACCAGAAGTATTCTGGGACGGGTCTCCAGTTTAGAAACTACTTGGGAGAATTTTCTTCCGTTGCTAGCCCATCGAACCATCTTCTTTCTTCTGAATGAAGCTGGTCGGAGTTGGATCACATGACCGTACTCAGAAAATTGAGGATACCAAAATTGGAAATCCCTTTCCCCAAACTCACATCCACTCACATAGATAATTCGATGCCGAAATTATTGGTGCAAAATCTCTACACCTACCCCCTTTTTCTCAGTGGAGTGAGAATGCAAATTTCTCGTCGTTTGCAATTGCACCTCTCCATTCTACCTTCCTCGCATTTGAAACGTAATTCACGTCCTTCCTGATACAATACATATACCCATTATCTCTCACAGTCTACGTGCGATTACGTTGCAACTTCCTAAAGCGATTACGGAATGCATAGTTCAGCCTCAATGTAGTTTTCCCCATGTGCAAGGAGCCGTTTATCCAACAACCGAGAGAGCTCGACCTCGTATTTCCTCAAGCTGTCGTTTAGTAAATCATTGGTTGGAAGACTGTCTCAAGGAGGGATGGGAATGCGATGTTACATGCCAGCTTTTCACATTTGAACGTTGCTTGCAGGTGTACTCGACGCAAGAATGCCAAACACTTTATAAGTTTAACTTAATGTTTGTGTCTTATTCTTGAAACTGTTTATTTGCAGGTACTGCTCCACACGATGAAGTATGGTCAAGTCCTAGCTGTTGCGGGCATATTGCTGGGAAGTGGTGTCTATGCGGAGGAAACTTCAAGTTAGTCCGCCTTCGCAACTTGCTTCAATGGGAGTTAAACCGAATTTAAACTTCCCCCCAATGCTCTCTCCCCATCCTCAAAACACCAAACTAATAAACCCCAGCAACAAGCTCCTCCCCCCTCCCAACCCCCACAAACCCCTACGCCCTCCACTGCCCCATCCCATCAACCTTCACAGTATCCTCTTACATCGGCACCACAAACCTCAGCACCACCCCCTCAACACCCCTAAATGTAACATTCCGACTTTCCTACGGCGACTCTGACCCCATCCTCCAATCCATGTACGGAAACAACGCATTCCACTGTCCCCGACTAAATACCGGTACAAAATGGTCGTATTACGATGGAGAATGGGATCTCCTATGCGACAACAACGGCCTAGTCCGCGTCTTCACAGACGGAGAGGGGAATTTCGGGAAATATGGAGTGAGGAGGTGGTTCTTTTGTGAGGAGGCTCCCGCGTACGCTCCCCCCCCCCCCC